>JABUIW010000018.1:4619337-4726628 GCA_013363375.1 Menidia beryllina | reverse complement strand
TGTGTGTGTGTGTGTGTGTGTGTGTGTGTGTGTGTGTGTGTGTGTGTTGAGTGCAGATGGGCTGCAGACAGAACTCGTAAACAACAAGCCAACACAAGACCAGACAGGACCCCAATCAAATCAATGAAAGGTTCAACGTCTATTACCCCTGTGTGCCTCTCTGAGAGGGTAGGCATGCATGTGTGTGCAGGCGAGCCCCACAACCGGATCAATCCCCAGGGGGCAGACGTAGACAGAATAATGACCCGTCCTCTGTTTTCATCAGTCTTTTCCTCTTCTCTCCACAGACACGCTCTGCTGTATTTCCAGCTGTAACTGAGGTGGACGGATGCTTTCAGTGCCACTTGCTTAAAATTTGGAGGATGAGAGGCTCATTATGCTGCAGAGATGTAGCGTTTGCTTTGTTAGCGAGTGCTTTTCAGCTTTTTCCTTTGGTCTCTCAGCCACACTAGTCCAGAAGTACCTCCTCTGTGTTGGCTGAATCTTGCACTTCTCGCCCTCACATCATCTTTTCTTCATCTTACCGCCACCTGCATTAATCTCTTTTGTGCCAAGTTGGGGTTCTTTTCTCATTTTGTAAAATTCTGGCCACATCTTCCTTACATCCACTCCCCATAAGGCAAACAGTCCCGTCTTTGATGCATCATTCATGGTTTTGTTCCCTAATGCACTCCATCTCCTTCACGGCCACACTATCAAATCACCATTGGCTTTTATCTGGTGCTCCAGCTTCTACCCCCTTGTAATGTCTTGCTGCTACTACTCCTTTCTATTTCTATCCATGCAGTGAAGCTCAGTCTCTCACTTCATCCCTGCTCTTTCAACCCCCTTCTTTTATTCTCCCTCCGTTCCATCTCCCTCTAATTCCCCTTTCCATCACTATCACTTTACCTCTCCCATTTCTTCCTCATTCAGACACCCCTCCTCATCTTTTGAAACCCCCCCATGTCACTGCTCCATATGTTCCACATCCCTTCATTTTCCTCCCATTCTCTCTGCTTCAGTCAATCCGTCTTTCCCTGAGGTGAGTGGCTAAGTGCTAATGCTCAGGTCTCAGTAATGGGATAATCCTTTACATCAGCGGCTGCATCAGTCAGACTTCACATCCGTTTCTGAAGACTATTCTTATCATTGGTATAGGACTCTGATCTCAACCGCACATACTCTGCATTCTCCAAAATCTACATATAGTGACCAAATATGTCATTGTTAAGTTTAATTCATTGTTTGTTTTTCCTAGCCTTGTGGTGCAGTCACAGATGGTTTCCGTGCTGCATTTAGATACACCTGATACCTATGCTATGATTTTCTTCACTACAGAGCCAGATATCTGTATTCCGTGTGGTATGATAGAGTAATGTTTGTAACGCTAAACTTAAACCTGGGGCCATAAAGTTACAGTTCATTACTCAATAGGTGCATGAAAAATGTATCATTAACCAAATGTGGAGATACGGTCCCATCATATGCTGCCTCACACTAGCATTTTTTTATTTAATTTTTTTCCAATAGTAACAGTGAAATAATGGGAGCTCCAATTCCCTCTATAAAGTGTATTTATGCTCACAGGCCCTTCCTGCCAAAGCTGCAACATCTGGACGCCGAGTGCTGGTATTGTCTGAAGAGTGTCAGCATGTAAGCTTTGACTTGCCATAGCCACCTGGGACCAGAAATAGCATGAAAAATGCAATCTCCCTGCAACACCTGCTTTGGATCTTACATAACAAAGAGAAGACCACACAGAAGCACAGAGCCAGACTGGAGGAAAAATAGAAGAAATGGATCCAAAAGTTGGAGTGGGCCCGAGTTAGCGAGTGCTTTTCATTGCTGATGTGTGTCGGAGGACAGGCTTTTATTCTGCCTGTGAGCTACTAAGCTTTCGGAACACGACCCAAAGATACCGATTAAGAATTTGTTAAATGACATTCTGACAAAAATTTTAAAAGGAAGCATTTTACACATGATGGATGACGGTTTGCCACTTTGTCTTATAGATGGTACCTCCATAAGAAACTAAATGCTCCAACCTTGCAGTTATCAAACTTTCTCTTTTCTACTATATGTAGACAAAGTTAGCCGTTACACACGCTGCTGTGTGACTGAGCAATCTATTAACAAAGTGAGAGCATATCTCGATGGCTCATACAGCCTCTTTTTAAAAAACACCAGGGAACCTGAGTTCAATTAATCACGAACGGCAGGGAAGGAAAAAATAGAAACATTCCAAATGTCCTGCTGTCACATCTGTGAAACTGTAGGCAGCCAATATGTCCCTCTGTCCAGGTCACCTGAGAGCTCCAGATTCGACTTGTCACCATTGTTTTACAATTGCTGTGGAATGCTGTGAAAAACATTGAGCGATCTCATAGCCATTGGAAATCTGGAACCACAAGTGCCTTTAACTTATTTTCTAACAGATGCACTGTACCAATCAAAGACAAGTATTGGTTTTTGACATGGCATTTCTGCTCTTGGAACAATGACACCTTGTCCCCTGGGGGTTCAAACAGATGCAGAAGCATCACATTTATCTCAACCAGAGAAACAAACAGAATTAAATGTTAATATGGTTACATTTTCCAGTTGAGAAATGATCAAAAGCTTTTCACAGCCCTTTCGTCTGCTTATAAATTAATTCTGACTAAGCTTGAAGTGATTAACTTATAAAGGCATTTTCATTCAGATCAAAGAGGCAACGACTGCCAATATCAATTTCATACTAATGCTAACAACTTGACGAATGAGAGACAACAAATCACTTGAAAGAAATATCAATTATTCTAATGGTCTTTCACAATGGAAAATTCCTACAAATATAGATGTTATCAATAAGAGCATTGACCATTAAAGAACAACTTATTAAAATGGTCTTTGCAGATAAATAAAGGCTAAAGGTAGTATACAACAATTATCTGTGCATATGTACAACCAAAACTGCCCCTTGTGAGGTGAAAAGATATTTGTAGAAATATTTTAAGAGACACATTTTGATAGAATAACTATCCCACAAAATAAATTATAAATAAAAGCAACCAAGATGAGATGTGTGTAATATAGGGCCCGCCTAGACTTACATAATTAAATGTGTGTAGTAATTCTGTCACGTGATGAGCAAAGCACTGCTTCGCCTTGGATGAGTTAACTGTGTGTCTGTGGATGACAACTACACTTTCTCTTTTTTTTTTTTTTTTTTAATGACCTTGCTCAATGCAGTTGTGTGGTGGGGTTGTCAGCGCATCTCTGTGTATGTGTTCAACATAAAACTATACACGGTCCAGCATAGCTGGCTGGTGAGAATGCTGAGAATGCCAAACACTGGAGATGCTTGAACTGTGTGTGATCATGACCTTCACAGCACAAATTGAAAATGATTTTCTTCCCCTTTCTTTTTTTCTCCGTGTCTCCAGGATGCTTCCATATGATGAGTCTGTATTTGCTGTGTTGATGTGGTTTTGTCTGACATCCTGAATGCTGCACAAAGAGCTGGCAATAATCTGGCACACACTCCATTACAGATGCACAGATGAATGATGATTCTGCAGTGTTCCAGGTTTTGTCTTCCACATGCATCTGTTAATATAGCAGAGTACACCAAGTTTATTCAGATTTAGTGTGTTCAACAAGGTGCACCCTGGCAGTAGAGGTGTTGTAACCTCTCATCTAGTCATGAATGCAAAGGATTTGTAACTTTACAAAGTTGAATAACATTTAGTGATAATGTGCATTTTATGGGAAACCAGTAATGGCACTTATTTATTTATAGAAGTAGAGAATTAGGGAACATAGGAATCAAATGCTTAAGCTTTTACAGGCATACAACACTGCAAGGGGGAGAAAAAATCCTTTTCCTCTGGTCTGATGCCGAGTACTTACAGCTGGGGTTGTCGGGGCTGGCGTCAGCTGAAAAGAGCTTTATGATGATGGCTGACTGCAAGTCATAATTTACCACTATTTCACTGCTTCCAGGTTGAGGATAATGATGGGGATCAAGGTACAGTAGGTGGAAGACGGTGGGTTTTTAAAGAATCATGCGTCATAAAATCTTTTTAAGAAAGCTAGTCAGGAGTTAATGTGCTATTCTGTTGGCTTTAAAGACAGTAATCTCCATGAAGTTTCCTTTTCCCGTGACGCTTTAAAAAAAATTATTTGTTGACTTATATCATAAGACTATTTAGTAGAAAACCCTTTTTGTTTTTCTAAAACAAAACATAAAAAACTTAGTAGAGGAGGCATAAAATAACTAACACTGATCAATGGTGCTAACACAAGCAGTTTGTGAACGGCTTTGTTCTAAAATAAATATAAAGATAATTACTTTCATACTGTATGTATATACAGCATGGATAAATTTAAAATTTGTTCTAATAAACAATCCTTTAAATGTGTACATTTGTAATCAGGCATAAACCAGAAAAATCTCAGATAAAAACTATTCATTCTCAACTGGATTTCAGACTGTATGTCAAAGCCAAAAAAGAACAGCTAATCAGGTAGTTAATAGGCAAGAGAAAATAAACAAGTCAGACCAAATTATAAAAGAAGTCCAAATAATGTGAGAAACCTCAGTATTATCTCAAGATGGGCATTTAAAGTTTGCACACAATTAAAACATAAAAAAAGTTTGACTACTCATCAAAAAATGTAATGTGACCATAATAAAATGCACTTTCACGAAAAGTTTTATTTTTTTATTTACAATAGTGACAAATACCAATGCACAGTACAAGGGCATCAGGTTTGTACTTTCAAAGTAATTTCAAATTACTGTTTATCTCTTAACAGGCTGAAAACCTGTTTGAAAAGTTCAAGCAAAACCTTGGGAGTGTGTGTATATACATTTTTTAATTTCAATATTGAAAAAGAAACTGTCTGAAAAACATGTAACGATGAAATGCTGCAAACATCCAATGTCCTTGTAAAAATTGTAAATATAAGTTGTATACAAGACTCCTAAAATCGTCACGCATGCACTCATCTCTAGTGAGGGCTTGCCAGGTGATCTCCTTAGAAGTATTCAGTCAGGGTAGAACAGGGCTGGAGTAAAATATTGCACCTGTCCTCCTTTCCCTCCCGAACCACCCCCCTGTGTGATAGCATAATCTCTGACCTTGATTTGCAGAACCCTTGGGAACCATATTTATCTGTGTAAAACCACAGTGTTTAACTTGTTCTCTCTGCTGAGCGTTGATCTAAATCCCTCCTCTGTCGTGAGTGACCTTGAAACTGGGCTTTGACGAGAGCATATGTAATAGCACTTAATTTAACATAACATTTGGAAAGAGAAGGGTCATGAGCTGGAGGGGGCACTTGGCAGATCTGATCATTCCCTGAAATCTATTTCCTTCTATGCTGTAGTGGCAGCTATAGTGGAAAAAGCCTAAGGCAAGTATAATAAGCATGCGTGTACTTGAACATGTGCATAGCCCAGTAGTGAGCCCACAGGAGTTGGTGGTCCCACAACATGAAGCGCAACAGTAACAAAGACCCAAACTCTTCTGGAGAACTTTCAGCGCACAAATTCCTACAGATAACAGCAGCAGTTGACAGCATATACATGTTCATGATATGCTCAAACACAGACTAAGAGGCTGAAAGAAGTCTCCCGTTTCTATATCAATATCATCCGTTTCCAGCAGAAATACACTTCAGATGGATAAATGAACAGAAAAATGACCTTATGAGTTGGATCTCCCCGGGCACAAATGCAAAAAAAAGGGAGGGAAAAAAAGTCTTCAGCAGAATCTTTTCCCTCCAGCCTTAGCAACAGTGGGCCACCAGATGAGAAAAAAGGAATCCATTCATCATACCCCTGGGCAAGCTCAGCTCCTCTAAGCCCTGCAGGCATTCTGTACCTTTGAATCTTCACTGTCTTTGACTCCTTTATATTTGCAGGGCGCCACAGGGGATGGTGCTTGCTCCCATTTGTTTTTTTTACAGTAAGAACTGCTTTATTAGAGGCAAAGGATCATCTTCCACATGTCAAGGTTACAAGGAAAATCAAGCATAAACTAACCGAACAATTGTTTTTGTAATGAAGAAAAAATAAAGGAGGAAGATAACAAAAACCTGGTCATTTACTCATTCAGACACACCAGAATTGAAAAGAAGTAAAAAGGGACCAGATTTTAACCTTTTTAACCTTCACCTGTAGATCTATGAGCTCTGAAACATCTAAACATGTTTTTTTATATTTACTCATCTCCTGTAAACGCCTTATCTGTTTTTTTCTCTCACCTACAAGAAGGAGTGCTTCCACACAGTGGGAGTTTGTGTGGGCTCTGAAACAGACAAAACAAGGTCCACAGTCCCTGTGAGAGCTGCTGTGTGATGAAGTACCTGACCAGCTTTTCTTCCAACTGGTACCTGCTGACGGTGTTAATGGAGTACCACGAGGAGACTTTAACACCTCATGCCAAAAAGAAAACCCACCTCATTGAAGTCAGTGAAACTATTTTCATTCTCTGCTGAGACTGTTCTCCCATGATGGCATAATTCTAAGTGTTGCAACATTTTAATATTTGATTCTAACCAATATGAAAGACTGTGCACATAAAAGGCAATCCAACAGAACTAGTTCTTCAGGCCTAACCAACAAGATTTCATGTTTTTCTGAATTTTCAGAAGAACTACACTCATTCATTTCAATAAAACATCTCAAAGATTATGTAACTTTCTTATAAAAAAAAGAGAAATCTAAAAAAAGAAAAGAAAAAACTAATGACAGAAAAACAACCATGCTGCAAAGATGAAGATGAGTGGGAACAATAGATCCCAGAGATGAGGTCCCTTTTCCTCCTACCACCTCCACCCTTAATTCAGGAACGTTGACAGAGGATTTCCAAACACACAATATGGGAATGAGGGCTGTACCCGCTTAAGGTTGAAGGGGATTAAATTACAGGGGAAACGTTGCAAGATTTGCTGAAAGAATGGCTGTCAGGAAATTCAGGAAGAGACATAAGGGGAAAGAATGTGTGGTAAAACTGAAGAGAATGAATAAATGTCTAAAGGCAGGAACTTGTAAAGAGGTACAAGAGATGTAAACAGGAAAAATAGTTAAGAGACGGACAGAACTGAGAGGCCCTCTTCCATCATGAGCTTTAGGCTCCTAATTGGGCAAATCTTTGAGTAGACGGCCTGGCACCCTGTTCAGGAGAACAGGTCAGACAGAGAGCAACAGAGAGAAAGACGGAAGGAAGGGGAAACGTCGCCGGACAGAAGAGGGGGGGCATGAAAGGACTGAACTATGTGAATGTAATGAAGGGGTTGTACATGAACAGCACTGAGCTGAACCTAACTGGCTGATCTGTACTCTCCTTCATTTCCTTTTCTATATTCTCCTGCCATCACAACCCCATTGTAAATCTCAAAGGAGCTGAATCAACAAAAATTCTGAAAAATGTGTTGGGTAATGAAACGGCTTTGGGAGGCCCAAGGACCTTCTCTGAATGGTTGAGGGGTTATAATAAAAGGGATGAGTGTTCCATGAGGGCCTCTCCAAGACTAATTTATGAATGTCATGATCAATGGGCTAATTAAGTGTTGAGAAGGGGGGAAAAATGGAGACGGCAGGGTCCTGAGGAAGACGTGGCAAAGAAAAAAAAGGAGGGTGAAAGGATATTTGGGTGGAAGGGTGACAAAACTAGATGCAGATGCTACTCCTACTTGAAAGGATGAAAAGTCCACAAATTGGACTCTGATTCCCTTCTGTACTTAAGTAAATGAACTGGGACAGTTTGATGATTGCTTTACATTGGTGTTGGTCAGGAACAGTTAACTCACCTACTAAAAGCAGCACCCCCCCACCTCAAAAGATCTGTCCTGAAAAGTATAATGCCATGAGCAGCTTTGTTTTTTAAGTGAGATTTAGAAAATCTATTCACACATTAACTAAATCTAGACCGGAGCACACTCACTGGTCAGCATCACCTAAAATCCACATCCATGATGCTGATTAAAATGTTAAGCACGTCCACAATCGACAGGATCCTTTGAAATGCCTTCACTCTTTAAATAAGCTGAGAGGGGAAAGTGTTTTAAAAAAAAAACAAGTAAATAAAAATAGGGCAGGGATATTCTGAAGAGTTGCAGGCGCTTTCTTCTTCTGTTTCCGTTCTTACAGTATTCATGTCCCTGGAGAAATAGGGAAAGAGATTGTTTCATGTTGGCACTGCGGGTGCTTCGGTTATGCTTTTTCCCCCACATCGTTGCATGAACAACCCCACCCCACACCATCCGGCCACTTCAACACTATTCGCGTTAGTATGTATCCCTGCAAAGCAATCTCACCAATCATTAGCTATTAGCACCAGTGTGTCTTCAAGGTTACACTCCCTTAGCCTGGCTAATTAAAGTGACAAGATCTTATCTTTCCTCCTCCTCCTGTGATCTATTCCACTCTTTATGAGCTGCTGACATTCTTAATTAGAAACCATAATATCAAAACATTCACAACTCTACAATATACCTTCTGCGATTAAATTGCTTACACATAAAGATGTTCTTGTGCGTTTACTCAAAATTAAAACAAGAAGCTACATCTTCAGTCAGGACACCAACATTGATGCTCCCAGTACTGGCAGCTACTAGATATTAGGATTTAGCTAGCTAAATGCCTAGGGTGATCAACAGATTGGAATTTAGCCCCTCTTTCCTTCAGCAGCTTGTCACCAGAGAAATTGTTAAGCTATGAGAGACGAGGAGTCACCCACAATGCATTGCTTTGAGTATGAAGGAAACCTGCCAAATGCTTAACGGTAAACACCACCCAAAAAAAAGGTGCGTGTCAAATCTTCCAGTGTATTTTCACCATGTGCAAATGTAAGGCTTCCCTGTTGTATGCCTGCAGGTCTCCGTTAATACCGAAGGCGTTCTCTTTGCTGATCCTCACAGTAACAGGGATGATCATCTTCTGCTCTGCATCACTGTGTGTGAAAATGTAACACTGCCATTCTTGGGCTCATTTATCACTGTCAAGCCTCTGCTTTCTCTAATAAGAACTGCAAACATACAGCAACACACACAAATAAAACCAGAATCAACGGAGTGCCTGTCAAATAGGAGACATCCTAATTCACTTCATAAGAACGGGCTCATTTTTTCCATTAGCACCTGCCATCAGTAAAGCTGAACCCCAGCAGTCAGCAACACATCAATTGGGGATGGAAGCATGCAAAATACTTTAAATAAGTGCTCTGGTTACTGAGAGGAAGAGTGAAAAATACTGAAGTGCAAATTCGAAAAGATGCACATATGCAAACCTCCACACTCTGTGGCATAACAGTTAAGGGCAGATCAGACGGAGCCTGAGTATAATGGATTTGCTGTTCAAAAAGCTATGGTCAGGACAAACTAAAGAGATTAGGTCAAAATGACAAACCTGACAAGCATGTTATTCTTAATCTCTCAAAAAAGAAGACGACATGAACATTTTAATTGCATCAATTGGCAAACACAACTCAACTTTTCTTTTTATGTTGCAAAATAACATCCAAACGCCTTTGCCATAATATGTTACGAGGAATGAGATGAGAAGAATTAGAGACAATGGTTGTTTATTGTCACGCTCATTCTGCACTCACCGCCGAGGTTTGTGTGGAATTTGTTGAGATAGACTGTGAGAAATGTGAACTGCAGAGGTGATGGAAAAACGTAGCCTGTTTGACGATAGAAAGGAGCAGGGATAAGAAAAAGAAGAGAAAGCTTGACTAATTAAGTAAAAGCATGGGTTCATCGCCTACACCGAACAGTCTGAATGATCCCTCTAACTGTCAAGCTGAACAACCCAGAAAAAAATTCTTTGACAGTGTCTAGCAGAGCAGACGATGCATTATGCTCTGAAAAGACAGAGGCAGACGTTCACAGATACTGCCCGTGCTCCCGCTGGCTGATTGCAGACTTGTTGTATAAGGGCCTTTAAATGCTCTAAACCGGAAGAACGTAGCGTTCAGTAATAACTGGCTGACTGCTGCTGCTCTTAATACTCTAATAGTGCCTTTGTCAACAGCTGCCGCCCCTTCGTATGGATTGTCCTACACCATGCATAAGTGTTTTATTAAAAAACAAGAGAGAACAAATAAAACACTGTTTAGCAGGCACTCATTTACACAGAGCTAAACAGTACAGCTGAACTATTTCTACATATCAAATGGTATACACTTGCCTCTAGCGTATATTTATCATCAACTTAATTTCAGCTTTTTAAGTAGATTTAACTGTACATTCTCACTAGCAGTTTGGTTGGATCCTGATGTTAATTTGCCCTGCTTAGTTCATCAAAACCTACATTTCTCGATAGATGAGAAGGTGGTGACTGTGGCCCATCAGACCTTCCAAGCAGAAGCAACCCCTGGGTTACAAACAGGAGGAACTGGTATCTCTGCATTCTCAAGTGTTGCCATTAGCTGGAAGCTCTGGCTGGGCCTCACACACACACACGACCACCACAACACACACTCACATATGTCAGCATACGGACGTCAAATGGATAACGGCCAAGCCTGTGCCGTGGAACAGCCACTAGGTATGTCACCGTGGAGGCTCGTTATGTTTGAGTGACTGAGACCCAAGCTCAGTGTGTGGTGTGTGTGTGTGTGCGTGGGTGTGTGTTGGTATAATAAGGAAACCGTGTTCATTTTAGAAACACCCACATTAATACATACACACATTGCAGTGATAACACTTGAGCATGTTGGCCAACACAGACACTAATGCTGCCGCTTCCTTTGCCCACATTACCAATTCAACTGGTCTCTCTCTGACTAGCCGTTAGGGCTTCAGTTGACAGCTCACAGTAATAAATGCGGTGGTATGGCAGCCCATACTAATGTTCAACAAGTGCAATATCAGGGAAGAGCTAGCATATAGTAGATGTTGAAAGAGCAAAATAGAGATGGTCTTGGCTCCTACTGAGAAGCACAATCCTTCACAAACTGTTTTTGGAGCCATTCGCTCCTCAGCTTTTCTTCCACTGTGGTTTTCAATTTTTTTCTGCAACATCTGTGGTCACTTGACTTTCAGAGCACAGTCCCTCCTCCTCCTCCTCCTCTCCCTGTATGTGTCTGGGGTAAAAGGGCAGAGGACACAGCATGATCACCTACCCGTTGACCCAGAACTTGTTTGCAATACTCACGCTTCACTATCGGGTATTCACAAGGTCGTGGTAACTCCTGACCTTGAGATGCTATCAATAACATAGCTCTCAATTCCTGATTGAACACATCGATTAAAGAAGGCAGCACAGAGGTGTGGGCCGTGTGGCACAGACTATGCTATTTCTAATCCATAATCACAAGCTAACAGAAGAAAAAGCAGGTTTTATTAGAACATTTTTCTCAAAAGCTGTCATTCTGAGATTTGCATATATAATTTTTTTTCAAAATTACAGAGATGTGTAAAGGACAAATATCAATCACAGAGGGTGAATTTCTATAGCTGCATCAGACAAGTAGAGGGAAGTCAGATAGCAAAAAGAGATGAGCTTCACTACTCAAAGCAACATGTATTCAGAGTGTTACGTGAATCTGATTGGCCAGAAAGAAGGATGTATTTAATCCGGGCTGTTGCTGTCCCAACTGCTGCTGATTCCATCAAATCTGTGTCATGCTCTCTATTTAGGACCGCACCATGTAATATCAAAGCATGAAATCCTATTGTAGCATTGCAACTTTATTATCTTTTCAAAAATGAATAATAAAAAAAACTCAATCCTCTTAATCTTTATAGATTTTTCTGGTGAAAAAGGTCATTTGAGCTGTATCCCACTACCCTCAAAACTTGAGAGGGAGGGCAAGAGGTGGTCAGTGAGAGAAAGAGATGGTTCCTCGCTGTCTTTCTTTGCTTTTCATCTCTGCTGAAAGAAGACGAGTAACTGTTCATTGATCTTGGCTGGTAGTCAGCATGGTTCAGGGATGGGAGAAGCTGTGTTGTGTAGATTTCTGCTGCTGTTAGCTGGAGACTTTGGAAACTAAAATCCCACCTGTCCCCCTTGACCACATGTGTCAGGGAGAGTAGAACCTTGATCGAACCTTAATGAGCTCACCAGGGACAATAGGACACCATTTGCTTCATGTTGGCAAATGAAAAATGAGTGTAAGGGGAAACTAAATAAGTCAAATAAATACATAGAACACTAGACTATAAAAAGGACAAATAGGGAAAAAGGGTTTGAGCTTAGACACAGACTTGAAGGTCAAAAATATACCCGGTTAAAAATCTAATTCACATGGCTAAGTGGACAGTAGTATTCTTTACTTTAGCTTATAAAAACGTTTAAGAATTGAGTAAAGCAGGGAAATTAAAATCTATCAGCTTTGACTTATAACCTTCACACAACTATCTAAGATAAGTCTCCCATAAATGTATTTTAGTATGACATGAAACTGTAAACATAACTGATAAAGATGACGCTGTGCTGGCAAAAGAAAAAAAAAAGTCATGTTAGCAGATGGATTAGATAGTGCTGATGATGATTTACGGTTTCCTTATTTTTTTGCATTAAAAAGAGAAAAATGAAACATCTAAATTTATCAAGACTACTACAGCAGTCACTTTTCAAGGATATTTTCATGTTGCTACATGAACACTTGCTGGAACATGCATGCAAACCAAGTAAGACTGATGAGACTTCTTATTAATCTTTACAGGTTTCAGTCCTCCGAAAAAGCTGCCAGTATAACAACAACACAAAAACCTAATGAATCTCTTTGAACCTAATGAATGAGTGTCTAAAACAGATGGAGACGAGAAAAAAAAATCATCAATGAAGAATAAAGGCAATGAAAGAGTCATGCTCTTGATAAAACAATACCCTCTTTGCCAGTGAATGAATATTTGAAAATCAATTTTATATAATATATAGCACTGCAGCCAAAAAAAAAAGCAAATACATTAGGGAATTCATCTTCAAGGGAGAATTATAAGGAGGGATGTTCAGTGAAGAGTTTTTACAGCCTGTTGTCAATCACAAAGATCTGCTGCTTAAAAATAGATCATCCAATGAAAAATTATTCTATTGAACCAGCTTTAAATCCTATGAGGGGGAACCAGAGTGATGAGAATTCACAGTGCAATAAGTGAGAAACATGTGGGGGGGATGTTTTGTGGCAAAAATAAACAATGCACCAGAAAGGTGAGCAGAGTTTTTTTATTATTATTTCATTACTGTGGCAGCTGAGCTTCCTGGCACATTGAACCGATTTAACTCAAAGGAAGAGCACAAAAACAGCATAAGCTGATAGCATCAAGTAGAACCTCTCGATTCGTCCAAAGTACAGAGTGTTACCGATTCTCATGAAAAAAAAAGATCAACTAGGTTTTTTGCTCACATTCTTTTTCTCTAAAGAAATCCTGATGATGACATTCAGGTTAACATTTATTCGAGCAATCACTCTTTAACAAATGACCCAAATCATTCTAAAGTAACCTCTTTTCCACTTGTAAATTAAGCCAATATTGTAAAAATGACTTGATCGTTTTGATGCAGCAAAACACATTTTCCTGATGAACTCTTCCAACACTGGAGATATATTTCTGTTGGCTCTATAAATCGATTGCTTGTTCAGTGTGCTCCTAGAAAAAAAATCCTTTAATTGTGCAAACATGTTACCACAGTTACTCAATATTCTGCCAATTACACAACCAGAAACTGTATGCTTTGTCATTGTGAGACCTTCAACTTCACTGAAAAGGGCAAGGCAAATTCATGCTTTTGGGAAATTTGATTTTTGCCATTTCTCCAGGAAATCTCCCTCCTTGATTACAAAGCAATGACTGACATGCACAACATGGTTCCCCGCCTTGTTTTCTCCCAACAGAAGGAAGAAATAAACAGCACTTCCCCGAGAACCCAGACGTGGCTTTACTAATTCATTTTAACGGGGGATTTAATTTAGCTAACATTCATCAAATGAGTCACAGCCAGTGCATCAGCTGTCATAATCTTGAAGATTTTGTACACAGACGACACGTCCCGGCTATAATTAGCACCAACTCATGTTCTCTGCACAGTCAGAAAACATCCTGACCCACTGGGAAACCTTCTGTCACTTACACAAACAGTCCAGGATGAAATTAGCAGGAGTGGGCTGACATTTAAGTCTTTTAAGGCAGGCAAAAGTGTGATTCTGATGGCCATTTCATCCAGCCCTGTCACTATACCCGACTGAATCTGTTGACTGCTTAGTGAACCGGGCTATGAGACATCAATCTTCTCAGCAACATGCTTTGAAGCCCTCCGTTCCATCTGCTTCCAGCCTTGTTGCACCTTGCCCTGCAGGGATGGCAATGAGCGATGCTTTCACAGGCTTTGCATGCATCTGATTAGCATACCCGCAGACAAAGATTCACCATTTCCACTTTCGATAAAGGCACGTGTCACATGTGCAGCTCTCCTTGCTTTTAGGAGGCTTTCTGTTAAAAAATTAACACAATGTACAACATCATGGATGAAATTCTCTACAATGCCTCCTAGTCTTTTCCAATTCAGTCCATCCCCCTCTGTCTTTCTTTGTGCCCCTTACTCTCCTACATAAAAATATCTGCAATCCCTCAACACACGGCTTCAGCGTGACACTTTTATCCTCTTTAAACATCTCCATAAGTCTTCAACAAGTTTCCAGCCGGTTGTGACTGAGAAATAACAGCTCCCCTGCGACAGCATCTGTTTAGCACAGGGAACACTTTTTCCCTTTGCCTCCTATGAAAAAAAAAAGATTTCCCTATCTTCTGAGTGTAGAGGACAGAATATAGCTTCCCAAATCAAGGGGAGAAGCTTAGCTGAGCAGAGATGCCTTCTCTTTCTCATCGCAACAGATAAGAACAGAGGTCTTCTTGTCCCTGCTGAATTCTATCATCTAACAGGTCCTGCCGATCCAAATGCCCCACAGCACCAGCCGCAGCATATAAATGCGCCTCATTCTTCTCGTGTGTGTATGTGTGTGAGAGAGAGAGTAGGGGAGCATTTAGGGGAATATGTTCTCATGGCCATGGTGTTTCCTGGAGTCTTTGAGCAAAAATACCAAATGAAGAGATGCTTATATCAAGTTGAGGGATGATTTGGCAGCTGAAGGAGGACTTTGTGAACTGTGCACATAATTTGAATTATCGGTCTGCAACACATTCAGAATTGCTTGCAAAAGTTCCCATTTGTTGCAATTAACTTCAATCTCCTTCCAGATTATGCTCAATTAAGGAAAGTACAAAGCCCACCATGTTTCCAAAGGCTGATTGATAAGTGAGCTACAAATTGTGCATGTAGGAGGACACAGAGATGGGTTCAGCCTGACTGAATAGCAGCCTCTGTTTCCCTCATTTTGCCAGGAGCCCTGAATGCAGTTCCTCATTAATGATACAGCGGAGACATCATCTCTGTTTTTAAATAGAGAGGCTTCCCACCATTAATTCCTTCATAGCAGATTTGAAGAGTCGACCACAGTAAATACACATGGAACAGTCTTACATATAACATAATATGGTGCTAAATCAATTGCTTGTCCAAGAAAATGTGGCATTTCAATGGTTACCGACAGCATGAAACCCCAATCCAACTAAATGGGTTAATTTAGATACCAAATTATGGGTATTTGTTGGTGGAGAAATTAATTTGGCAGTATTTGTGATATTCCTCCAACGCAAAGAAATTGAAATTTCTATTTCAAGGAAATCAAAAAAACAAATGCTGTACAAGTAAAGATTTTTTCTTTTTAGATGTGGCCATTTCCTCAGAGACATTAAGCGTGTTAGTCTGAGCCTACCTGTTCATTTGTGATTCTCTGGTGTTGGTAGGGTGCCAGATTCCCACTGGGCTTGTCTTCTCGAGATGTTGCCCTTCTTCTTGTCTTCCTCACCAAACCTTCCACCGGTTGGGGATGGGGGGAGTCAAGGAAGCAAAAAGTAAGTGTTTCTTGAATTAAAAGCAAACTTAAAAAAAAAAAAAAAGCCACCTCGACGCAAATACCTGGTTCAATCCACTCGGGCCGGCAGGTGGGACTTCATGATCGGACACCAAAAAGAAAGCTTCTTTACGGCGTTAGAAACCAGTAAGAGCCTCGGGATAGCATGATTCCCCGTCGGCGCAGGGACGCTCGGCGTGACTCGGCTCGGTCCCCTCCAACAAGACGATAAATTATTTTTTTTCTGGACAGACAGGTTGGTCAGTGGAAAAAAAAATGTTCCTTTAGGCTGCAAGAAGGATATTCAAAGGCGAAACAACCCCCCCACCCCATCGCCCGGGCGCGTGTCGGTTTAATTAATAGCCTGGAATTAGGATCACCTGTGCTGAGCAATGATCTCAGCTGTGTGAGCGTCTCAGTTCTTGAACGGTTCCCCTCTCTCGTTCATTCTGAGTTGTCGTCGATAAAATCCACGGCCAGTGCCTTCAAAGATGCCCCGAACACCGCTGCGCACCGACTGAAGTCACGGCGAGAACCCTCGGAGAGAAGGACGCTCGGTGCGCGGCGTCTGGGCTGCCTCCTGAGCTTATTCTGAGCTGCTGCTGCTGCCTCCGCCGCTGCCTCCGCTGCTGCCGCCGCTGTGTGGGAGCCGCGACCGCCTCAGCTCGCCGTCGCATGCGCGCGCACGTGCTCTGCCTCGCAAAGCACGCTGGCACGCTCCTAACCCGGCGCGCGCCGCAGTGTCCTCCCCAGCAAGCTGGTCGCCCTGGCAACGCTTTCCGCTGACCTCAATATGGTCGCTTTTTTAGTTAAAATGTGTTGCGTTAAGCGACGTTTTACACCGCGCGGACGGCCCTCAAACACCCCGCGGGGGTGGAATTAGTCGTAAATCCACAGTTGTACAATCTATGCGGGATGTCGCAGTCTTTTCCTGCAGAGGACTGAGAAATTTGTGCTGAGGAGTTTCATTTTTTTTCGGCATCCCTGTCATCCGCTCCTCCGCTCGCATCCAGCCTGGCTGATCTGCATCAATGTGACGTCAGAGGACGTTAAAGGGATACGGTCTTTTTTTCCCCCCTTCATCCTCCCACAGCCACCAAGTATCCTTTCATTAGGCTACTTTTTCACCATTTATCCACACTCTTATTATCGATCTCTTTCCTCCTGGCTCGGAATATTCACAGGGCCAACTCACGATCTTTCTGGGATAAGCTTTCATTAAACCCTATTTTAAGTCTGCAATAAGATATAAGACGGAATTTGGAGTCAAACCAATTTTATTAATGTGATATAGTACACAGAAAATTACTCACTAATTGGAGAATCTTCCATTAGACATGTATATCACAGAACTTTGTGCTGCGAGCCGCTGCCACCACCAGCTTGCACGATTATTATTTTTATGTTTTACTTTAAGGGATAATATCCATCTAACATCCATCACCGCTGAGTCCCAGATCTCATCAGCGCAGATGGTAATGGCAGTGTGGCGGCAGCACCTGCTTCTCTGGATAAAACACAGCCACATGTCTGTCTTATTATCGGGGTCATAACACAGCCAAACATCTGCCTAGGTCACTACCCCGCTGCAGAGCCATGTATCTACACTTGGTGGGCTAATGCCTGCCAGGACCTTGCAGCATACAGAGGAAAACACTCCAGCGAAATCTCTTGGACCCATCTTTGCCTGCCACTAGATATACCCTAATGGCACCAGTTTGCTTCAAGGCAGCAAGCAGCTCTCATTTGAGATAAGATTTGTCTCCTAACACCCATGCCTTGCTGTTCATTTGCTCCCTCATTTAAAGTGAGGACAGAAAAACAGGCACTTTTCTACTTATGTGTTGAGTCAAGCTGTTCTCAGACAGCCAAAACATCACGTCAGCCTGTCCTGCTTTTTTTCCCCCCAGACCCCCTAATAAGCCTGAGGGACACAGCTGAGGTGGAGAGAGAGATGAGGGGGGAGGCAGCAACAGGGGTAGGATCTACACTTTTAAGACAAATTGTCATTGCTGGAGGATGTGCATTCCCTTTGTGATATCCCATCAGGCCAAGGTGAGAAGATAGAAGGTCTGTGAGCGCGTGTGTCCATGTACAGGGGTGATGTTGATGTCGCACACTTGATAGACCCTGGCCAGGCGTCAGAGGTAATGGCCCACTAGGGAAGCCTGACAGCTGAGCCCACATGAAGATATACCTGTTCACATACACTCATGCACACATTCACCTCACACAACTCTTTTTGTCACTGATGGACTACACTAATGCTGTGTGGCAAACACACATGTCATGACGTTAAAGGTCTGATGTGATCACTTGTAACAGAGAATAACACATTATGCCTCCTTTCCTGAACACACACACACACACACACACACACTCAATAAATGCCGTTTTAGAAACTATTCACCATATCTCAAGCACAGAGGAGTTTGCTAGTCTGTAGAGGATAAGAAAGAGCGTGTCTATGTAAACTGTGCTTTTTTATCCAGAATGGGCCACCTCAGTGAATTAAGAGGCCATTCTTTTTTCATGGACGTCTCTGATAACCTCAACCTTGATGACCAGCATTTCTCATTACCTCCTACACCACTGTGAGCCTTTGTTCCTCTGATTGTTCTAGTGCATTTTGTTTTCATTCCTGCCTCCTGCCTAACCCTGTGGAGACACCTGACCTCTGGAGAACATGTGTAAGGTACAGTACCAGAGCCAGTGTCAAAACAGATACAGCATCTTCTTTTCTAACATTCACTACTTGCCTGGACAATATTAAAAGCATCCTCTGATGCAAGGTTTTGCAAAGGGCCCCTGAAATATCTACTGAATCCTCACCCCAATAGAGGCTTCTAATACAGTTGTCCATCAGACTACAAACCCCCATCCCTCATAAGCACACCTGGGAATTGAATATTTCATTAACTGCTTGGCTGGAACAACTGCAAGATTCTGTCTTATTACAATCAAATTGCTTGTTTGCATGGAGGTGTTTGCAATAATATGTCTTTGTATTCTCATAAAGTCATTATCCCTCTGTCTGGGGCCTGCAGAGTGTGTGCAGTAAGACCATTTCTCTCTCCCTAATTTACTTCCCTGCTACCCAATATAGCCAGAATTCTCACAACCCCTTTGGTGTTTGCAAGCATAAGAGTTTACTCCATCTCTGTGAGTATAATAACCTGTTATATGAAAATAATCGTGAATTACTTACTGCAATTTTGTTTACCTGTGCACATACAATATGAGCAGCAATAGATTATTTTTCTTTATCACGAGAAAAGTTATATCAAGGCATTATTCACAGGTGAGAAAGGAAACGTAGATGGTAAGAGCTTTTCATTCACAAATCCCTCTCAAGGAGGAGAGACTGGGCAGTAACAGAAATAGGTGGAAGCTGTTTCTTACCGGGAGAAGTATAAGAACCGTATGACACAAAGACTTCAGCGGAAATGCTCATTTTCCATCATGCAGTAATTATCCTTCACTCACACAGCACACCACATCACTGCTGGTTCACAATCATGCTTTCTTTTCCTGCTGCCCTCTGTGCCCTCATCTGATCCTTTATGTCCTCACCGTCCAAGCACTTACATGGACACCATATTTTCTTTTTGGTTTGATTTCTACATATTTTCTACAACAAGTACCATGGGGTTGTTTCTCTGATCTCCCCAAGCTTAAAATTTATTTTGTCTGTTCTTTCTACCTCACAGCCTGCAGCACCTATCCTCCTGCTCAGTACGTGTGCTCCTAATGACCCTCTCACCCCTGTCCTACACTTTATCCTCTGAAATGACATTGTCTTTCAGGTCCTGTCTTATCACTAGGGTGGATTGATATCTTAAGGCAGGTTTATTTATCATAACACCGCGCTTATGTGAAGGGACTTCAAAAATAGCCCCTGATGATGCTTTGTATGAGTCAAGTACAGGAGGGAGCGATAGCTCACGCAACACAGAGCAAATCTTTTAGCAAGCCAGAGCCTTTGCAATTTGTATTGAGGTCAGGGCCTTGCTCTGCTCTGATATGAAATGGCAATTTTAGGAAGTTTATTTCAGGACAGCTTCATACAGTTTGAATTACTCTGCAAGGGTATGTCTATTGTTCTTTTTTACAATTCTATTGATTAATTCGTTTCCAAATTTCACCACAGAGCATAAACGAAGATTACAAATGATAATAACCACTACCATCTTTATTTTCTGAATCATCACCATTAAGGAAACAAAGTTGTGTGTCACAGAACATTGTTTTGACTAATCTCAAATAGATAACCTCCAGCCAAAAATTATTTTTATCCAAAACATTTTCATTATCCATGATAAATCTCATTCAGTGTCATTAAGGATTAGTTTTTCTAGGCATCTGTTTTGGCTTTTTGATATGAGCATTGCCACTGATGTGGTCTATGTGACTGCATTTTGAGGATATGGTTTCAATCTAGAAAAAATCATCTAAATGCTGAAGGGTGAGAACAATTAAATTTTTGTTGTTAAAGATGACATTTTAAGTGTCGACCTCTGGATCAAATAGCATGCGTCATAAACAGGCTGATTGCCATGAAAGTTATTCGTACCAAGGCCTTGGTACAGAGTGAGATTTCAGCTCCAAATTGCACAAAACAAAAACAGAAACCTGTCTATTGTTTTGTTTACACTTACAAACCAACTCGAATATTCTGACATCATTCAACCATTTAACACTTGGCAGAAGTCCTCATGATTTATAACTTGAAACTCATGCAGCAGCACTTGTCAGACAACATTTGGCCACAAGTTAAAAATGAAGACACAGACTCTGAAGAAGGTTTCCAACCAAAACTTACCATGGTTAAATGCTACTGCAAAATGTTTCAACCGTGTTGACAGTTTGCATGATATAAAACATTGAGTAGAGTAGCAGTTCAAACTAAATGCTAGACAGTGTTAGCGTGCAAAAGCCCATGTATCAATTTAAAATGCAAACATGGCTATGAAATATATGCTTCATGTGCTACGATGTCACAGAAGTAATTGTGATTTTCCTGTATATTTGCATAATGCTTCAAGATGGTTGTTTCTGAATTCATTTACACGGCAAGGGTTTTACTTGTGGCAGCCACAGTGACCAGCTATAACGTTCATAGCCTCCTCTGTGTTTGAAAATTGCAGCCAAATTGCTCCATCACATCCTGAGATCCTTGTTAACTACAAAAAATATCTTACAAGGAACATTTTTTTTAAATCCTCCCTTTGCTGAAATGATGCTTGATTAAATATTCCCTTTCCTCTGCTGTCACCAAAGGAGAGAGCCCCTGAATTCCTTGTGATGTTTTTTTTTTTTAATCTGTCAGCACTAGAAGATAATCTTTAGCAGACAAGTTATTATCTCATACACACAACATAATATTGTGTTATTGTTGCTTGCAAAAGATTAAAACAATGTAACCGGCGGCTTTTCGAGGCCTTCATACTCCATGAATCTAGAGAGGTATCACATTGTCTGGTGCAAAAATAACTCCCCATGCTGTTTGAAATTCTGCCGTGTTGCCTGTGCTCCCCGTTCATGTTCCTGCTGCTTTGTGTGTGTCTGTGTGATGGGTGTGGTGCTCCTCTCACTCTTCCTGCTCCCTGATTGCTGATCAGCATGCACACCTGCTAACCATCCACTCATCAGCCCAGCAGTGCATCAGCGAGCTTCTTCATCTACTCACTGCCAGATTGTTGCTTCAGCCAATGTGGAAGATCGTGATCCTTGGCCACTTATAATTGTGCACTCTCGGCTTCTGACACTCATGTTGTTTTTGTTAATTATCCTAATCCTTGTTTCTCCGAGCCACAGGATCATTATGTGCCCACCTGCTTTCCTGCCTGCTGATCAGTCATACGGCCCTTCTAGTCCCTTTTCCTCCCTGCTTCGCCAGTCACAGTCCTACCCTCAGCCAGCAGCAATCAGCCTGCCACGCGCCTCACTGCTCCGACACGCTGCACAATTTAGTTATTTATTTATTTTTCTAAACATTTCTGCGTCATCTTTAGTCGTCTGCACTGCCAGTGCCAATTGTTACCCTGTGAGCCAGAAAATAAATTTTGATGTGTCTATAGTTGTAAGGGGAAACTGTTTCAATGCTAGATGTGATGTTTTCCAAACGATCTACTTTTAAATCTTATTTCTAAAGGGGTCTGCAAGCCTGGAATGGATATTGACCGAGTGTAAAAGGTAAAACCACCAGTTTGGACTGAGGGAGAAATATGAATTTTCTTTCAGGGATTTACTGTAAGTTTTCAAAGTCACTGCTACAAATAAATAATTCAATAGATTTTTTTTCCAACTCTTATTTTTAAAAATAAATAAGATTGAGTATATTGAAAATAAATGGTAGAGTAAAATCCAAACCTTTTGGGGCTACACCATACTTATGAAGTCATGGCTGTGTGCTATACTGCAAGAGGAACATGGAATCTCTGTGTAGATAAATCTGTACTTAAAAAACTAAACAATAAAACTTCTCAGTCCTCGTTCACTTCTAGCCTCTCATTTTTCAGTAAATCTCCCCCCTTAATTCCATTTTTCTCACAATATTTCACAGAAACTCCCCTATGACTTCTGCTCTCTTACCCTTGCCCCCCCCCCCCCCCCCCTTGTTTCAGCCCAGTACAAATATGACCAGCTGAGGTTTGTTGCTTTTTATTTACCTGTTCTTGGAGTACTTTCCCAAACCCGCTCAGAAATCCTCTTCTTAGCATGGTTATGACGGATAAATCAGTTTTCTCCATACTCCCCTTCTACCCTGTTTCCCTTTATCTCTGCTCCTCAGCTAGCCCTCAGTCCCTCAGGGTCTGGGATCGTACACTCCCTCTCTGATCTGAAGCAGCAGGGAGCCTTCAGGATTATTTCTAAAGTAGTTCCAGTTGCATTGGTTCCCATAGTATGCCAACCCCTTCCTCCCTGTCTATAAAATGTAGCATCTGACTACCACACAGACACACCAGTCGCTGGCACCTGTTTTTAATTGTACCCATATGAGTGTCTCTACAGCCATGAATCGGCTGGTGCTAATTGCAGTGCCGCATGTTACTTTGATGTCATCGTTGAACGGAGGTATAAAGTAGGACAGAGGCCTTCCCCACTGAATTTTCCTCATGGACATGTGATCAGAAATCATTATTAACAAGTATCTTACATAGTATAACAGAAAATGGTGTTTGTGAGAGCGATACTTTGCAGTGTGAGGCGCTCATGGCTGTAAGGAGACAGTAAACTCACATAAGGTAATGACATGGACGTTTGGCAGAAGCATCCCAGCCCATCTGGATGGATGACATCAAACTCACACTCCAACACATGGTCTTTATTGGGCAAGAGACCCTTGTGTCTGCTTATTAGTGTATGAGGCACCTCTTTATCATCGCTTTTTGATGCACAGAGACCAGCTGCACAGCTGCATATGACTAATTACCCTGTTGCAGCAGTATGTGATGCTCCGGTAGCAGCAAAAGTAAACACTGACAGAAAAACTGAAAGAGCTTGCTTATAAAGAAACTGACACAAATTGCATCAGAAGATGGGAGGGAGAAATAGATCCAAGTAAGGAACTACTGCTTTCCTACATAAAGATAGCACTGGGTAAAGGTACAGGTAAAGGTTGGATGTTTAAAGACACATACAAAATAATTATCTATTTCTGAATACAGAAATACAGTTTGTCTTGTTCCCTTGTTAGCGTGTTCTGTAGTTGTTGCATTAACAGCTCAGGCTAACATGGGGGCACTGTGTATGTTGAAAACAACACAGGTGGCTCTCAAACAGCTGTCATACTGGGGTGAACACACAAACCCTTTCTTCTTTGGAAGATCCCAATCAAACACAAGGAAACACAATGAACAGTTCAATGCATCTGTGCAACAATGGCCTGATTTGGCACCTCCGAAGCAATGAGGAAATGGTTTAATTTAGCTGAAGATCATCTAATTCAGTGTGCTTCTTTGTTCAGTTCAAGAAATAGAGCTATCATTACAGTCGATACAGTTAGAGAAAAGAGATCAAGTCAGGCTTCTAATAATTTCTGAGTAATTAGATAATGATCTTTAGTGTGAATTTGGCCTAAGTGAGTAACGATATTGTTTGATTTCTCGTAGAATGGACTGAATTAAAATGAGGACCTGCACCACAAAAAATAAAGGATGTTAATGAGCCAGGATGGCATTTGAAATAAACCCTTTGCATGCAATAAATATGCAGGCAATGGCGCAATTACCACTGTGGGTTCAGTCATCCTGTGTGGACGAGTCTCTGTGTTGATGTGCACACCCCATTATGAATAATAATCAGAATGAGACACAATTTTACAGGTTATTAAGCAGGCTCATCCTTGCCTGACATTTTAGTGAGAGTAATCGGTTTTGATGTACTTAATTCATCCACTGTTTGCGTTTCTGTTGTTTTTGTCACTGCTTGCTGTAAGCCAAGGGCCCAAAAATGGAGATACAGAATAACAAGTGGAGCTGAACCGACGTAATGACAGCAGTAAGTGTCTCCTGTGGGAGAAAAAATTCAGATGCCTCAACAACTATATCGCGAGGACTGTCATTGTTCCGGATGGCCGACGTTCATCTTAAAGCAGCTGTTTGTGATGTGCAGAGCACATTGTTAGAATGAAAATCATTCGATTAGGTGAATGGTAACCTTAATGTTCCCTGTGGAGAAAATGGATCTGGATCAGAATTAAACAGGAAGTACTGAAGAAGCTGGGGATTTGTAAGAGAGTGTTAAAACTGTTGCACGGGGTAGAAGCCAGCGTATCAATCAATTGAATGCAAGGAAACAAAGGGAAATAGCTGAGGGGACGCTTGTCATTCGTGAGGGTTAAAGCTGCTCACTTCATGGAAGTCTTAGTGTGGATTCCTGCCACTGAAAAAATGGATCAAATCAAAATTAAATGTCACACCTCATTGAAATACTGAGACTATTAAGGTTTGTACAAAAATCATGCTTCCTGATGATAGTAAACAATGGCACACAGAGATAAGATCCACTTATGAGCTGAAGGTCTCCTCAAGAAGGGGAAGATTAGTTATTCCTTTGTGTTCTTGAAGAATCTTAAGAATAATCAAGTTCAGTCACAGAGTGCGATAGCTTATTTCTTACTGTAACAGGAGGCCACAGAATCCTTGAAGGGAGGCCATGACTGTTGCTGATGGAACGGGAGTTACTGGAGAGTGGGTTGGAAGGTACAGGCCAGAGGTGTGTTTACAATAAACAACTGGAGGTACATGAAGAAGAGTAGATTGCAGGTGTAATGCCAGGAACTACATGGAGGTGATGGTAAGTAAATATTTCACAAAGGTACAGACAGAGGAGCCCTGGATGCCACTTAAAAGATGTCAACAATTGGGCAAAAACCTGCTAATGCTAGTCCTTAAGAAGGGCTCCTGATGAGATGAGATAGGACACGGGTGTGGAAACAAGAGCCTGTCAGACTCCACCCAGGAAAGCTCAGCAGCCTTATCAGTCCAACAGAAACCACCGCCACCATTCATCATCAGCTGCCAACTACATTTGAATGTTTGCATTATTTGAGAAATGACCTCTCATAAATTGTTCCGCTGATTTAATTTAAACATGGTTCGTTTTTCAAAGTGCTTTTTTGCAGACATATTAGATCGACTCTATTTGTCTTCTGTTCATTGAATGATGATTTTTTTCTGTGCTGATGTTTCCTTCTCTGGGGTGAAAGCAGATATATGTGTTCAGTGTTGTTTGTCAGCAAGATTACAAAAAGGCTATCATCATATCATATCCAGACTTCTTCATAGAGAGTGTGGGGCATAAAAGCAATTCATGTTTTAAATATACTCAGAACTCTGTCTTTTATCAGTGAATTGAATAGTGCGAAATGGAACAACCAATTGCCCCTTCAGTTTTAGACAATCAAAGCTGGAAACATCTTTTATAACATGGCAAGTTTAAGCGATTTTAACCATGTTACACAGCATGGAAATGCACCTTGTTTCCACTGAAGATAGCAAGTCATTACCAGCAAAAAGCGTTATGTTGAAAAAAAAAACAATTGCCAGCTTAGTGTCTGCTAACATCAAAACTAACATTACACTTGACATTGACAGAGAAAAGGTTTTTTTATTTTTTTGTTTTCTATACATAAATTAGGGGTTGATGTTAAAAAGGAGACCTACACAAGAGAACTAAGTATGGCTCCCACCCCAACCTCTGATGTTGAAAAGGAACTTTAAAATGTTGTCTTTGGAATTCAGTCATGATTTCATCGCTCTCCAATTAATTTTTTGTTGATTATAACCCTTTTAAAGTGTACACTATTTCTAAAAATAGTACTGAAAGCAAAGCACTCTTGGTTTAAGTATATAACGCCTCAAGAAAATATGGTCATTATGGACTTCCTTCAAATAAACAAAACAAACAAAAAACATTTAAACTGGTGTAATAAAATAAAAATAAAAAACGTATGTACCAAAAAGGAACTGGCAAAATAAAATAAAAAAGGATTCAAATCCCAGAGAAAAATACCTGGAGGAAGCTATGGAAATGTTATATTACAACACAAAAAAGTGAGTAGCAAGGTATTTCTTGTTATAATTTGGCTGAAGGACGCCTTTCAAGTGGTGGGGAAAGAAGACCATGAAACTTTTATATCCAGGTTGAAGAGTTTGGGGGAAAAAATTGGCTGTCTTGGCTCTGTTTATAAAGTGGTGCATAGTTTCAAGAAAGTTCATTTGAGCTTTAGTTGACAGTTGGAAGGCAGACTGAAAAGAAATGAAAGGGGGGAAATAATGAAAAATATATATTTCTCTGTTTGAGAGCTAACATTTGGGATTTTGGGGATACTTCCGAATGGTAAATGCCAGACATAACTCAACACCCAGACTTCATTAGGACTGAACATACTTTATTCACCAAGCATTTCACATCTGCAGTAGATTTCTGCATCACACTCTGAGTATCCTTAATCAGCCTCCCATCTTTTTTTCAGCCAAACTCCAACTTCAGATAGTAACACATCAGCTCTTCCTTTCAATGAGGAGTTAGATAATTAGTTAAAGAATGATGTGAGTGATTAATGTCCCATCAGTAGTTTGTTTAATGTCCCAGATGGAAAAAAAACTCTTATTGTTCCTCTGTGTTAGTTCTTTTGTCACAAGTGTTAAAAGTCAATTGATGTATCATCTCCGATCACTTTACATAAACAAAACACAAGAGTAGGGAATTTGTTGTGTTTAGGGTTAATATGGCATAGACAGCACCATCACACAGAGTACTTGAATGCTTTTATTTTCATAGTTGTTCATAGGGGATCAAAATAAATTGGTGTTGGTTAAGCATGACATTCGAAGGTTTTACAGGTGTAAAGTACAAAGCCCTCCACATTACAGCTCAGAGTCTCCTCCTCCATGCGGTCAGACTTTGGTACAATCTCAGTATCCACTGTGTCCCAAACACCATGAGATTTTAAAAGCTCAGACTTTTTGAGTCGATATTTGACAGAAGGGGCTATGATGGGATGGAGAAATGAGTAGTACATGAATATTAAAAAATGTTAAAATCTATACTTTACACTACACTAACAGTGTCATCTAATTGAAAACCAGGCAGGGCAAGTACAACATTCTGAAACACAAAGAGAAAAGGCCACTGACTGACACCACGGCAGTAGACATCAATGAACTTGGAGACCGATACAACAACAGAACACAATCAATGAACTGGCAAGCAGAAAAGGAAAACCACGAGGACTGATGGGGAGGGAGTGATAACAAAGTGAGCAGGAGGTGAAGCAATCAGCAAAGGAACCCGAGTGTGAAAGC
The DNA here is from genome assembly GCA_013363375.1 of Menidia beryllina. NCBI lineage: Eukaryota > Metazoa > Chordata > Actinopteri > Atheriniformes > Atherinopsidae > Menidia > Menidia beryllina. The sequence continues at coordinate 4,698,925 of JABUIW010000018.1, read as the reverse complement.
AAGGCTGTGATCTCACAAAAATGAGCATGAGAACAGGATTCCCCCAAAATAAAACAGGACATAACGAGAGCATAGAAAACAAAACAACAGGAAAAAAGCCAAGGTCGATGAGACTGGGCAAGCAGTGAAAAGAAGAAGTAAAGCAGAAGTCAGTTTTGCAGATTTGTCGATGCGTGCGTGAGGGAGATGTTGTTCTGATACCAACTTACAAGGAAGAAAAGAATGAAATGTTTCCTCTTTGGTTGGACTTCTTGCCAGTAGCCTTCAGCACTCCTTCACTCAGACAACTTACCGCTCAGAATTTGAGATCCCGCAGACTTTATTTTTTCCATTCTGCTACTTATTATATTCTAAAATAAAGGCCAATTCAATGCACAGAAACTGATATAGATATACTCTATATACATTCCTGAGCACCACTTCTGGTTGTGTTCTGCATCGTACGGAGTCCAATCTAATCACCACCTCCCGTCCTTCCAGCCAAACCAAAGTCAAACTATATTCTCCCTTTTAATCATTTTATCTAAAAGCTTTCATGCTTGGGGCAATGTTATTTACCTATTTAACAGACACTTTCCTTGTTAGAATATTAAATGCTTCATCATGTTGAAGTTATGGTCACAAACCATCCATCTCTCCTCTTGAACTCTCAGCCTAGAATTCAGCTTCTGGCAATTGCCTGTCCATCAGAGTGGCAGCATGGAAATTCAAGCATTGTTGAAAAACAAGCATTCAGATGGGGCCTCATTAGAGGTGTGAAAGCACAGTCATAAAGCCTGAAGATGGGAAGAATAAACAAGGTAAGGGGAATGAGTTGGACGACCTGAGTCACGGCAGCAAATCCAATGATTCCAATCCAATATTTTAGCAGTAGACGTTGCGTAACAACTTTAATAAAGATGCGCTTAATTTTTTAAACCTCACATACACAAATACTACAGAACCTGATCAATTTTGCAAGGATAAATGTAGATAAATACATTACTGCTAACATGAAGCCCTTTTAACATTCATACATGGGCAAACTATAAGAAAAAAAAGGGAAATGCAGATATGGACACGACTAGGTTGATATTCTTTCTGTAAGGAATATATTTTTTAAAATACCATGGTGTAAGACAAAAGAAATCTTTTTGCAACACGATTGTTACGTTACATCATGCCGTTTGATTGGTTGCTTAGTTGACATGACATCCTGAAAAATAAGTATGTGTTTTTGACAGCAGGGTCCTTCAGGCCCATATGACAAAAAAAAACATCCGCACTTACAAGGCGTACAGACAGCAGACTCTTTTCACACTTACTTTTAAACAAAACCCCAGAAAAAACATGAGAACAATACATCTGATACAGCTAATTAAGTGGTTTGCTCTCAGTTCCAAGTCTGTCACTTTCTGTAAATGTGTGAGAGCTCATCTAAAAAAGTGCAAATTGCTTTTGGAAAATTCTGCTTCCTGCAAAGGCTTCTCACTGTTGTTCCAAGCGAATGTAACAGCAGAATAAAAGAAACCGCTGGTTCTGTTTTCGATTATTTGCAGAGTTTGTGACTTGGTTGGCTCTCGCAGCTGCAGGACAGTGTGCTCAGGGCCGAGTGGAACTAAGCTGCTGCTCCAATGTTTAAACTCGTCTGCAAGTGAAACAGCGCAGCTCATTTATGTGTCTTCCACAGCTTTTGAACGTCAATGAAGATCAAATGGCAACGGCATACCTTCCATCAGGATATAGCTGCAAAAGCCGTTTGTTGCTGGGGGATTGTGTTAGTGATGGCCTTGCATTTCTCTGATGAAACTTCAGTCTCCCTTATAGAGCCCCCGATTATGTGATCACTAGAGGGGCCGGTACCAACTATGATTAAACACAACCTAATTTGACACAAGAGCAAACAAAATCATTCTGATTGGGTCCTATTATATGCACAGCACAAGGGTAGAAAAATGCGTTTACTCCCCATGATGAAACAACCCTCCTGTAAGCAGGTTTCCCCAGCTAGGATATTTTTTGGCCTAATTGCTGCCAGTGGCTAAATCCTTTCCATTTGCATTGATCTCCTTTGAAGAGAGATGCAGATGAGCTTAACGAGTGTGCTAATTATGCTCGCCGTGTGTGTGTGTGTTAGTTTTGGCGTGGGGGGGGGGAATAAGGGGGTTGCTGTATCTGCAAATTTGTGAATACGACTGCGTCTGTAAGGATCTTAGGGATTTTATGCTCAGGCATACCTGATGTGAACAAATAATTAGAGAATATGAACATCTTTAGATGACGGGAGTTGAACAGGCTGATGATGAAGGTAGATTGTTTGAAACACCAGATAATAATTCCAGCATCTGAGACAACTTGCCATTCCATCCTCATTAAAATGATATCTTTTTTGTTTTTTCTTGGTAGACAAATACTATTGCAGGTGATTTGATGTACCTGAGGCTGGTTTGAAGCGGGGTTGGTGGATGCTGCTCTGCCAGCCCGTGTGACAGCAGAGACTGGTGCTGTCACCTCCAGCAAACACTGGCCTGGACTCTTGGACAGAATGTCACTCGACAGGCCCTGTCTCTGCTGTCTCTCTCAGCCTTCCTCTCTCTACACCGCAATCCATTCCTTTTTGCTGAAAGGGATGTAATGACAGAGAGGAGCAGCGGGAACAGTTGTGACACTGGCCACGATAAGCACATTTGCGACTAAACATCTTGAAGACGCACAATCGCCCTCACGGATAAAATAACTGGCTGTGGTTGCAGCTTCTCAATGGAAACTGAAAGCAGTGAAAGGCTACAACCATCACAACGAATCAAGGTTAATGGAAAACGTTAGAGATGGATTCCTTTTGAATCTTGGGGAAAGAAACAGGCCAACCACCAGCCGATGCTTTCAGAACTAAAAAGAATGATTATTTCAAGGAATAGCAGCTCCGACTTTTTGAAACTGAATGCCTGATTGGAGAAAATGGATGAAACACACTGACATTCCTTTTAGTATTGCAATGCATGCTTCCCATTTCACAAAGCGTTACTCATAGCAGAGTTTGTTTCTCAATATAATGACGCCTTTGGGGTCTCACTGTGGTGTATCAATCTGTCTTGTTACCTGCCGAAGAAAAACAAAGCAGGAGCTTCATTTTCATGTTGGTGAGACAGTCGGTTTTCACTCTATTTGCTTTCCCATGAAATTTGTGCAAAACAGGCAAGCATCCTCACAAGTAAAAACCCCAAAGAACAACTTGACTGACAAGAATAGGAAATTCGATAGTCGAAGCAAACCAGAACAGTAATAATAAGTCAATGCAATATACTGACAAAAAAGCTTGATCCCAGGTGTGAACACAGTGTTGGAAATGGTGCACATGGATGTTGTTTGGCCTTAGCCATGCCAAAAAGCACACACAAAGGTCATATAAAGTGTTAGGAGGTGGCAACATTCTTGTGAATGTCTAAGTTACAATACAGTGTTTCTGCTCCCACCGCTGTTTTCTCTTCAAAGCAGGTAATATTCTTCTTCTTGTGTTTTTCGCAGGAGTGGGATGTTGCATCGGACGGGAGCTCGATCACTACAAGACAGGCCAGGGGCAAACAATCTGAGGAGATCAGACACGTACACGCACACACCTCAACTCAAACACACCCGGAAATGTACACACAGAGGAGCAGTCACTGGAGAGCAGATGAGAGGACAGGCAGGCCAGCCAACTGAAGTGAGATAGATGCTGGCTCTTGACAGAACCTTACAGCAAACTGCTGCTGGGACGTGGAGATAATTTGCTGTGTGTCTCTGGCAACAAGATGTAAAATCATGCTTTATTGTTGTCCTTGCCGCCCCATCTACCGTGGGCCATAACGAAAATCTCCCATGCGAGTGAATGGTGAGCAGAGGAAGAAAGCATCCATCTGTATTCCACCCTGCATGCAAAGAGTGGCACGAAAGGAAAGTTACTGTGGCAACAAATTGCAAAAAGCAGCAATATTTCTGAAAGTGCAATAACATTTATCTATCTCTTCTTTTTTTTATAAAAGAAACAACACTTCTTGCTTGGAATGGCAATAAAACACAAATCAGTCGCTACTGCTCTATGTCAGTTCTTGTTTCTGGGGTGTACCACTCCTATCAGTCCTCTTAAACTAAAAAAACAGCATTGTGCAGTGTGCAGAAGAGTTGCTGGTGAACTCTGGAGTTGAGTACAACAGTTGTAGAAAAAGTCAAAAACGTTGTCAGATGTATAAATCACCTTTGACCAGATTTTCAAAAAACCTGTTAAACTCTCATAAACTGAATTGCCAACTGCCAATTGTAATTAACAACTCAAGACAGACTGACATGTCTGCACATCTTTACTACCTGGTCAAATCAAAAAGACATTATCCCACAGAAATTAGGATTTTTAAAGCACTTTTTTGGGATTTGTGAATAATAAAGAATATCTATTTTCTTTACTAGACTTAGCTTGAGATGGTCTAGGTCCCCCAGGTCCTTTCTCCTTTTCCACTTAACACAAACACAAAAACGTGCAAATCAAAACCCAAAATTGGGTCTCAGAGTGATATATGAGGGAAAGCAAAAATGAAAGGATAAAGTGTTCTTGGATTCGAGGAACTGATCATTTTGGTACACAGTTGAAACAGGAAACGATAATGGCATGTTCCAGTCTCTATGTAACTCAACCCTTCTGAAGAAGGTACTGCTTCTTCAGAAATGTTGCATTTCTTAAAAACATTTATTTTTGTGAAATGTGAAGTTTTTTTTTTCTCTTTGTATTTTGAATAAAATGGCCACAAGAGAAAGTTTAATAATGAAATGGTGTGGAACAGAAATGCTTGCACATGCCCTGACTGTTGGATTTACAGTTGATGATGACTGCTAGAGAAACACAGGGCCTATTTTTAATTACTTACATGTTCATTAAAAGGTGTTAATTGTATGCATTGTATTAACGCACTGTCAAAGTCAGCTAAGGACGAGGCCGGATGGAAACTCTGGTTTGGTGACTCTAGTAATGCAGTGTGACCCTGTGTAATTTCAGTATGATAATTGGAAGAAGTCCCTCTGAACCCCTACATGCACGCGCTCACACACACAAACTTTAGTGTATGAGAAAGCAATATAGCTCCCCCTTTTGGCAGGCTCTCTACAGGGATTACTCACATCAAACATCAATGTGAAACATACTTCCAAATACTTCTACTGATGGAAAAACACATGAAATATGAGGGATAATTCACTAAAGTAGAGATATTTACTTTTGTCTTAAAATGTTATAGGGATAAACTATCATTTAAATTGACAATGTGGTTAATCAAATACATTTAAATAACATTTCAGAAATCGTTGAAGGGAAGTGTTCATTCTCGTTATGCAAAAAGAAGAAATATAGAAAGGTTTGTGTCTTTATTTTAATGTTACTCCAAATATTTTAGAAAAGGGGAATTAGAGGCACAAGGACCTTTAATTTTTTTTTTTTTTTTTTTTTTTTTACAATATAGTGTTTTAGCTTTTCTGTCTGGCATGTCTACTCAGCCATATTTTACGAATGACAGCTTTTGAGGTCTCATTGGTTAATGATTGCCCTAGTCAAGTTTCATATCGCTGTCAGATCTACCCGGCTGAGTAAAAACATTTGCCTTGTGGGTATAAACCGTGCAGCGGCAGTCGCCATTTTGGTCCAATTGGAAGTCCGAAGCACTTGCAGATTCCAGGGCACTGCTGCTTTCACAGACCTGCAGAAATGTTGTTATTCGGAGCACTTAAGACTCAGCAACTAGTTTAGTAGCAGCACGTGTGGGAGGCATAGGCTGTGTACGATTATGTAAGAGTTACAAACGGAATTCTGCCTTCAGTATTATCTGTCAATTGTGCATTTTTTAATAATGATATAGTTGTTTTGATGAGCAAAAACTAAGACCTGAAAAACCATGTACACGTTTCTTGCAGCTCTGACATCATCTCACGCATCTCTTCCAATTGATCAATGTTGCTGTTTCACTTTACACCACGTTGGGAAATAGGTCTCATAAAGGGCTCCCGACGTGTGAATTTACCAAAGGACAGTAAAGGCAGCACCGCCATCATTGTTTTCTACGGGATTCAAGAAGTTACAAAACATGGCAGCGTCTGTTGTGGTACGAAGGTTAGCAGCTCTATCAGGAGCCTCGGCGGTAGGAGCAGGGGCGTATGGAGCTCATGGTAAGAAATAAAAATGATTTATTCTGCATGGTGCTGAAGAATATCATAGGGAAACTGTTATTGGGAAGGTTGACAGTTCAAGCCATCGCTGCAAAATATGCCAATTTAGAGGTTCCTCTATCAAAACACTGTTACGCTAACACAACGGTAGATTTCACGTTATGAGGTCAGGTTTATTTGGCAGATCTTTAATTCGGCGTGCAAACGGTCCACTTAACTTTACGTTATTTTAGTGAATGAAACGGTTTCATAATCAAGGTGACTCGCCTCCTGCGTTTGACATGGTGGACTTCATGATCGCAGTGGGTCAGTGGGACATGTGCAGATGCTTGGTCAACTGGGGGTTCTGTGGGTTGTCTTGCAGTATTACTTGAAAATCCTAAACAAACACGAAGGCAACATTTAATTTCACATGCTGTGTTGTTTTTTTCAGGTTTCAAAAACAAAGATCCCGACGACTACCAGAGAGTGGTATGTTACTCTTATCTGACTATTCAGCTGCTGTTTCCTGATAAAGCTTTTACTTGTGAGGGATGAAAAGAGAAGCATTCGTCAGTGCTACACAGAGTGCAAACTGAAAATTTTGATACTTTTCCAATCTGATTTTAGCCTTCCCTTTGTGTGATAACAAAAACACAACTTGGACGGATTATCAGTGTAGAAATGTAAATAACACAACTTCTTTTTATCCCATTATTGTTGCTTTTTATGAAAAGCGTGACTTTAAGAGTGCAGAACTCTTCTGACAGCTCTGTTTCTGTGTGCCCGTCTCACCAGCTCTATGAAACTGCCAACAAGTACCACTTCTACCACAGCCTGGCCCTGTTGGGTGCTGCCCATTCTGGCAAACCTGTTGTGGTGAGTCTCATGTGTGATCGTTTGGGATTCTTGAAGTGGAACCAGTTTTGTGGAATCACTCTACTGTAACTTTCACCACGCTGAAAACTGCACTTTAGAAATATCAATGGAACATACACTATATTGCCAAAAGTATTTGCTCACCTGCCTTGACTCACATATGAGCTTAAGTGACATCCCGTTCCTAATCCATAGGGTTCAATATGACGTCGGTCCACCCTTTGCAGCTAGAACAGCTTCAACTCTTCTGGGAAGGCTGTCCACAAGGTTTAGGAGTGTGTTTATGGGAATTTTTGACCATTCTTCCAGAAGCGCATTTGTGAGGTCGCACACTGATGTTGGACGAGAAGGCCTGGCTCTCAGTCTCCGCTCTAATTCATCCCAAAGGTGTTCTATCGGGTTGAGGTCAGGACTCTGTGCAGGCCAGTCAAGTTCATCCACACCAGACTCTGTCATCCATGTCTTTATGGACCTTGCTTTGTGCACTGGTGCACAGTCATGTTGGAAGAGGAAGGGGCCAGCTCCAAACTGTTCCCACAAAGTTGGGAGCATGGAATTGTCCAAAATGTCTTGGTATGCTGAAGCATTCAGAGTTCCTTTCACTGGAACTAAGGGGCCAAGCCCAGCTCCTGAAAAACAACCCCACACCATAATCCCCCCTCCACCAAACTTTACACTTGGCACAATGCAGTCAGACAAGTACCGTTCTCCTGGCAACCGCCAAACCCAGACCCGTCCATCAGATTGCCAGATGGAGAAGCGCGATTCGTCACTCCAGAGAACGCGTCTCCACTGCTCTAGAGTCCAGTGGCGGCGTGCTTTACACCACCGCATCCGACGCTTTGCATTGCACTTGGTGATGTATGGCTTGGATGCAGCTGCTCGACCATGGAAACCCATTCCATGAAGCTCTCTGCGCACTGTTCTTGAGCTAATCTGAAGGCCACATGAAGTTTGGAGGTCTGTAGTGATTGACTCTGCAGAAAGTTGGCGACCTCTTCGCACTATGCGCGTCAGCATCCGCTGACCCCGCTCCGTCAGTTTACGTGGCCTACCACTTCGTGGCTGAGTTGCTGTCGTTCCCAAACACTTCCATTTTCTTATAATACAGCTGACAGTTGACTGTGGAATATTTAGGAGCGAGGAAATTTCACGACTGGATTTGTTGCACAGGTGGCATCCTATCACAGTTCCACGCTGGAATTCACTGAGCTCCTGAGAGCGACCCATTCTTTCACAAATGTTTGTAAAAACAGTCTGCATGCCTAGGTGCTTGAATTTATACACCTGTGGCCATGGAAGTGATTGGAACACCTGATTCCGATAATTTGGATGGGTGAGCAAATACTTTTGGCAATATAGTGTATGTTCAAGCTGTGCATCAGTTAGGCACTGCACAGGCCTAAAAGTTATAAAACCACTCCATTTATTCCTAAAGATTCTAATATTTAGAATTAACCACTACACAGTTTTCATGCCAGGTCACAACACTTTTCTTACCTTGTGATGTTTTAGTTTTCTAAGATGTAAAAGAGGAATTGGAAATGTGCGAACATAATCCCCATGTTGATCATGCTTGTTTTTAGCATCATCTGCATACAGAGAGGCATGTTTATTCATGTAATGACCAGGAACATCAGAATAGTTACACAGCCAAGTTACTGGTACATTTTCTGTGAGAATAGCAGTTTGCACTTTTCATTAAGAATCATGAAAAGGGGATGGAAAGGTTGAACATGGATGCTTTCAAAATCAGGTCATGTCTAAACAATTTGGCCAACATTAAAAACCATCCAGTTTGGAATCGTAATGAAAGAAACAAGGTAAATGGAGAGCTGTGTGGCTGATGAGGCACTTCAGCCGCAGAGGCCCAGTGTACCACAAGCGCTGCTATCCTTCAAACATAAAGAAATGTGATCCTTGAGCCAAAATGAGGGTTTAAAGTGGAACAAAAAATTTTGGCCTTCAGTTCTGAAATCTTTGGACGTTGAAATTATCCACCCAACAACTTTGATTGACCAGCTACTTTTGTTCTGCTTTATGTCTTTAAGAACATACAATGTCTTTGAAACATGACTCATAACGCAAAGCTCAAGGCTGAATCAGCGAGTTTTTCGGCCCCTGAGTTTGATTTCCTGCACCGGGCTTTACATTGATGAGGCTCTTCTCCTGAGAAGCTGCCTTTCATTTTGCCAAATGTGTCCACTGATGCTGTTGCCTCACTGCTCTGTCTCTTCCAATATATTTGTTTCATAGCCTTGGCCCATTGCTTTGGCGTTAGCTACTCTGGATCGCAAAAGCTCCCTAATGTTTCCAGTGCAAATCAAATTTGTGCAATTTCTTTGTGATTAACAGTGACACCAGTATCATCCACACCAGCCGCTGGAAGAATTACTTCCAGATAATGCTGATGCTTCTTTATTGTCAAGCTGCATGGCTGAATCTGCTGAGGCAGCCAGTCATGGATGCATCTGCTGTCTGTTGAAGTCTATGTGAACACTCCTTTGTTTGCGCTATCAGAGTAGCATGTATCAATAAGAATGAATAGATATGAACTGTTTGTTTAGGTTCTGCATTTGGTAGAACTGACTGCAGAATATAGATAAACAATGTTAAGTATATATAAGGGGATATTTATATTTTACACCCATGGGTCGTGCATTTTTAAGATCTTGATTAAAAGAAGATGCACTAAACACCAATTATAGGTAATGGGTACAATTAGGTACTTAAATCGGTTGATTCTTTGCTAACATTGTCTCTTCTTTTCAGGCTGGAGCCCTCCTGATCGCTGGCATGGGCATGTTCTGTGGCTCTCTGTACCATCAGGCTCTGACAGGGGACCCTGGCCTAAGCAAAGTGGCTCCCATGGGGGGTGTATCAATGATTGCTGGCTGGCTGGCTATGATTCTCTGAACTGTGACAGCTCACATCTTCTCCACAGGGCCACCATGTGACACCAAACTGTCAGACTTTTAATGGATGAACTATAGAGCTTGTAGGGCTTTGCTGAAGGGTAGTGCTGAGTTATGTCGCCCATGCAACATGCAGCCTGCCTTTGGGATGTGGATGTCAGCAGGGGATAAGGTCACAACAGGATTATCACTTTTCTGCCATTGCTGTCTGTTTCTGGCAGGTGCCCTTTGATCTTTCAGCTAAACTGGATGCGAAAATGCATTTTCTTACCTCTGCAGGTTGTTGGAAAATTATTTTAAACTGCATGTCTGTTATGGCCTGCAGAGGAAATCCACAAGTCGGATAACCAGTATACTATTACAGGGGATACAGATGTTTGTATAATTGTGAAACGTGTGCCCTGAAATAAGCATGTATCTGTTACTTAAATCAAGATAAATTGTGGAAGAAACAGCCTTGGTATTATAATTTGAAAAAGAAAAACACAACTGAACTACCAATCCATTGTCAGGACAATGCACCATTCTCCAGTTTTGTATAATTGGACCATTGACAACATGTGAATAATTATGACTGCTAATGAGAAACATTGACTGGGATAGCTTGAAATTAATTGAAAATTCTTTACTAATCAATAGTGTTTAATCGCTCTGTTCGTGATCTTCAATGTATTTCCTCTGAATGCAAATGCGTGGCTTGCGAAGAGCCGGACATGAAAAATGTTACATTAATGGCCTCATTAGTCTATTTATGCGAAGTCATTCGGTCATTCGCTTTTCTGTCTGGAGTCTGAGTAAAGCAGAAATTAATCTACATTCTCAGTTTGCCCCATCCCAGACAAATGTGTTATTAACCACCTGGCCAAACATGAATGATTAAAACAATCACCATGTGAATCAAATAAGGTCTCTATATCGCATGAGAATGAGCAGCCCCCTCTGCTCTCAAAGGCTGGGGGCATGTTTGGACAACCCCTGGACTGACTGGTTTCAGATCAGTTCTAATGAACCGCACACATTGAAGATTTTGGTTGGCCAGCTTCCATAGGGGCTTTGTTGTAAAGATTATCAGTGCAATGCCGGCACACTGGTGGGAAAGGCGGGCGCTAAGTTGGTGTTTGCCTTTAAACGATTGTAGGTGCCTCAGGCAAAAGCAAGGCGGATGTTTGCCATCCTCAGCTTATCACTGCGGAACTGCAGAAAAAATGACCACCATGCATGGTGGACCGTAGTCATATCTGATTTTGTAGGGGTGGAGCACTTGAAACCCTGCACTGCATGATATTCTCCCAACAAAACGCAAACACAGGTTTTATTGAGGGATCCTACAGTCTCACAGCATAGAAATGGAAAGGTTAGTACTTCACCATGCTCTCAGCTGCCTCTCTGCTGCCAGTTCTGCACAGGTCTTGCATCTCAGCTACACACTTCGCCACATGTATCTACCTTTTCTTGTTCTCATTATTTCCTGGTGGTTATACAGAAAGCTCAAGCTCTACAAATTCTGACATGTGGGTTGGACACGTTCCCATGACGAAGGTCCAGGAGTTGGCTTACTGTCACTAGTTTCTTCTGTGAATCCAGTGCATTGGCTTTAGGCCTGTATGTGACATCTCATTGTTCTGGCAAAGCCTTCTAAGGCCACTTTGAGGAGTAATTTGCTTAAGATTCACATGATGTTATTACTGCTTTAAGTAAAGGATCTGATTGCTTATTAACTCCCTGCCCTACATGAGACGGACAAAAGAGTTTTCACTGTAGACCACCTGATTGTCCACCGTCTTTATGCAGATTTTAATCAAGATCAAAGTCTTACTGATTTAGTAGAGAAAATTAATAACTGTTGATTATTGCTAGAGGTGAATTGGAATCCTCCATAGCAGCTGAACCCATATGCTTCCTCATTTATGGCAGCTGAAGGAAATCTCCGTCCCTTGCAGTGCTAAATGTTGTCTCAGCCTCAGGCATTTGATCCCCTAAGTGGCAGAGCACAAAGGAGTTAATTACCGATGGCCTTCCTTTAGCCAGGGCCATGTTCCAGCCACTCAGCATTCAAATTGAAAATGAAATCCATTCAAACAGTAATTCTCCCTGACTGTATGCCCACGAATGGGGACCTTTAGAAAATAGCTGTATAAATCTGCGGGTCAATTTGCTGGGGTCATCACATAAGCCGGGGATCTGCTCGGAAGAGAAGGCACGACGGACAGAATGCATTCCAAACAAGTTCTTGAGCACAACCCATAAAACCCCTTATTAGAATGAAAAGCGACTCTGCTGTTCCAGCACCGAGCAATAACCCGGGACAGAAAGCTCTGACAGCCAAACACACGGTGCACAGCTCTCCACTTCAGAGGAGACGCTTCACTGAAAGGAACGGGGTGTTCTGAGCTGACAGGTGCATATTTGAAGCGCTATTGTCAAAATTTCAGCTACTTGCTAAATACTTAAAGGGAAACTTTTGATTCTATGAGAGGCTGTGAGCGGAAAACCTGGGTAGTAATCGCTGCTCTGGAGCTGAAATGGGGATCCAGTTGCCGTCAGTGAATTAGCTGTATGTTAACACCCATGAACTGAATCACAGCGTTCTACTCAAGCACGCCAATTTTGATGTGTGATCGAATCAAACTGAAATGGAGGGACAGGCTGAGCCATTATTTCCTTTTACCGTAACGCCTTGAAACAACCAAATCAGATCTTTCATTGTGTAGAAAACTAGTTTCTTTCACATTGCACTTTTGCAGCACAAAAAATGATCAAAAATGGATTCGGCATTAATGCAGTCAACTAGTAATTTAACATGTTGAATTCAAGATCATCTCTATCTTTAAAGAGGTTCCTTTATCTCCTCTCACTGCTCTGAAGTAAATATATTTGATCACGACCTCTCCCCTAAACTACAAATATGATTTAAGAAAAGTCTTCATGAATGTGTAACCTGCAGTCATTGAGATTCGCGTGAAGGTTTATTCTTCAAATGTAATGAAATCCAATTCAATCAAGTTACATGACAAACACAACAACTGCTCATTGGGTCTGTGCGTATAGTTTCACGGGAATTTCTATGCATTTCGTTGGGAACTGCTTTTACAGATGGAGAGGTAAGACATTGCCAGCTTGTGCGACTACATCCTAAAAGCACCTCCCCTTTTCACTGCTATTTTGTGTGTCGTATGTTCTCCCTGCTCCTCAGACACGCATGCAGAAGCAATGCGTATTTTCCACACATCAGCAAACAAATTTACCTGACAGAAGGTTACCAAGCAGCAGAACAAAAGGGTCCGAAGGAATCCATTGGTTACTTGAAAAAAGGCCCTGAGACTTACACGTTTCCCATCAAATGGGAGATGTGTCGAAGAAAAACAAACAAAACAACAATAAATCAACTTTAAAATCATGCTGTAAAACAATAACACATTGTCTGTCTGGCTTTGTGTCTGCCTCGGCTGCTGTTGTGAGCATCAATGATGGAAAAAAACACAAATACTAACAGTATACATTGCTAATTATACCTCACGGGACTTCCTCTCCACTTCACAAACACACCTCTCCTCCCATTTCTCCTCTTAAGATTTATCATTTAGTCAAAAAATGTTCCCTTCTGCTTCTTTTACCCTTTGCTTGTTTTACCTCTTCGTTGGATGTAATTACATTATCTTCATCTTCTGGGAGAAACAGCCCTCTTGTTCTGTTGATTACTTTGTCTGAATCTGTTTTGGTCAAAATTGGAGAGAGTCCTTGCATGCCATCATCATTCCTGAGAGAGCAAAGTAATGGGTAGCTTATGGAAGCTGATGGGCTGGCTGCAGGTGGACGTGCACACCCCAGATCCCCCATCTGGAGAAATGAATGAAACTCTTCACACAAGACTTCTGACTCAATTATCCAGAACTTCCTCCCTCTGACTTACACGAACCAGGAGACACACAAATCCCCACCTAGATATACAGAAAGCCTGTATATTGAAGAGCATCCTCCATAATACATACCATGACAACACCAAAGCCTCTATTGGAGGCATCAATCAAAAAACAGTGGCTCATAAAGTGAGGCGGAATGACTGTAATGGCCGTTTCCAGGCACTGCTATATACCATAGATAGAGCTGCCCCTCTGACCTTTCAAAGCCACTCAAATAATGGTCAGTGCTATCATACCCTTGGATAGATTATTCCCTCACTTCAATGGACACCGAGGCCCCATCAATGCCGCCACTTCTTCGCAGCTTTACACCCAATCATTTGACTTCAGTTCGCTGCACCATCATAAAAGCAACGCGACGCATCAGAGGAGCTAAAGGGATGACACCAGCGGGAGCTGCCATTGTTACCATATCATCATAACCACTATCAGCGGCCCACATCTCACAGAGTAATGTAATGTCTGGGAATTGTTATTAGCCAGCTGGGAGATGGTACGGGTGGAGGTGGTAGCTGGGATTACGCTGCCTAAATGATGTCACATAAACTGTCTTTAACGGCTTTGTGAAGATGTACAAGTGTGACTACAAATGGTTTGGATGGGTGGTTGTGGGGGACATTTTAATTTATACTGCCACATCCCACGTAGCAATCACAAGTTGTTGTTTTTTTACTACACATTTATGGACTACCTTGACTTCATTTTTTACTTCCTTCATTTTTTTTAAGTCCCGAAAACACTTTTCATGTCTTACCCTAAAAACTAAGGAAGATGTTTCCACATTGTTCTCAGGAATGATGACATTAACATTTCCTTTTGTTAAAATGTTAAGACTGCCGTTGTCATGTTTTCATGAACTAAAGTCTATTTTTTAAGTAAATTATCCCTTTTTTGCTTTGACAAAAATCCCAGGTATTTGTTTTGTGTTTTGAAATACTAACATCAGCCATTTTCACTGTCTTAGCTATATGTTTAATTTGGATACTTCCATACACAAGCTCCTCCACCTACGTTCCCCTTTCCTTTAACCTCAGTACTGTTTTTTCCCTCTCTCACGCCTTTTTCTCTTTGATCACTTTTGCTTTGCTAATAAAGCTGAGCAAGCAGTGACTTGGTGCCAGAGACTGAATCTTTGCGATCCCACCGTCACACACCTGATAGGATGTCATCAGACGCCGGCAATTTCTCTCATATGCAACTTGCAAAAAGGAAGATTTTAGAGGCAGCACCATTTTGAGATAGGGATGATATATGGTGGAATGTAAAGACAGCTAGAAATGCACTTCCAGTTCTTCCATCCCTGAGAAAGAAAAGGTTAAGAAAAAGGAGGGATTGTTGAGCAGATTGACTTTTTGGCATATCACACTTATTTCTGAAGACGCTCAGTATGTCTGCTGAAGGGTAGTATTGTCTGTTAGCTCTTATTTGGGAGACGGCTTGTGTCACACTTGGACTTGTTCATTAAGCTGTGAGTCGCAGCATTATCTTGATAAATGCTCCACTCATACCACAGCGTAGGCTGATGAACTGTGGGAGCTGTTTATTGTCAGCTCCTCTCTAAGTCAGTGTGGTGGCTGATAGAAGTCTGATGCTGTGCGACCAGCGTTATCAATCCAGTGAAATTTAACATGGAGGAGATGAACAACTTGGAGAGTTAATCAAGGATGGCTGTGCATAAATATTAAACTGCAAGTGGCTCCCATCTTGTAGGGGAAAGCTGCCAGGGATCCTTCTGTACAAAAAGAAAACGACAAAGATTCTGTATGAGAAAAATCTATTTTAGTTGACTTTTTTCCCCCAGAAAAGTCTATGCCAGTGTTCTGCAGAAAATAGTTCGTCCTCAAATTGAACCTTGCGTTAAACAGGAGCGATGAAGCTTTTATCCTGCTCAGAAAACACCGGACCAGCTCTTTATCTTCACAGGGATAGAGGATGGCATATAACAGTTTTCTCCTCCAGTCCTTTTCTGTTTTGTGGTGCTGGAGGAGGCTTATGAATGTGCCCCTTGTGGTGTCGCGATGGGTGGAGCTTTGGGAGTATGTGGTGTTCGGGCCTTTAGTATGAGCCTCTGGTCTGTGTACAACCAGTGAGGTCCCAGTAGGCGTTGTCAGCAGTAAGTCAGAGGCTGTCTGTGGGTGTTGGACTTAGTCAAGGCTACCCTTTGTCTACAATTCTATTCATACCCTTTATGGATGGAATTCCTTTGGGCCATCAGGAGACAGGGGTTAATGGCCCGTCAGAATGAGAGTCAGTTGATGCTTCAAGTGGAAGAGTTAGTATCTTGGGGTTATTTGATCATAAACAGTGTTGGAACAGATTGAGGGATCGACAACTGCACCGTCATAAAGTCTGCACTGATGTGGATGCTGGAACAGCCTTTGATGCTAAAGAAAGAGCTGAAGGAGGCAAAGCCGTTGACTCACCAGTTATAAACCTGATATTGTCACGAGCTGTTGGGAAAGCCCGAAAGCCTGAGAAATTCAAGCAGGAGAAAAGAGCTTTTCCCAACGGGTGTCAGAACTCAACCTTCAAGAGAAGAGGAGGAGCTCAGTCATTCAGCGTACGCTCCACATATTTCCATAAAGTCTATGAATACACAGATGAGGCACTGACAGTACTCCCCATAGATCAAAGCACAGTCAATAGGAGCCATCACCACATACTCAGAAAAGATTTTCTGAACTCAAGTGCACACATTAAATGATACGTGCCCTCCCAGAACCCCCTTTGGCACAATGAAATTTGAAAATGATTCCTTCAGGACCTCCTCCAGCCCAGTGTATTCTGAATCAGTGTGCATCTCCGATAAACCTCATTACTGCAGTGTCATCACAAATCTCCTGCCAATGACTCAACTCAAGTAACATCAAAAGTCTCATTAAAAAAATTCAAATCTGTTTATCTGTCACATGAAAGAATTATTCTTGAACTTGCCTTAAAGGTTGTGAAAGTTTTTTTAAAATATTGTTTTTAATGCACCGATTTCACTAGAGCAGTACAAATGATTTGTTAATAAGATGGGCCTCATATGACTTATTAGATAAAACTAATGCATTGCCGTAATTATCCCCATCACAAAAACTTTGTAGAATATCAGTTGGATAATTCATTAAAGTGCCCAACTACTGTCCCCTTTTCCCCTCCACTTTTTAATTACATATTAATATCATAATCACATTAGATGTAGCTGTGATTAGCGCAGAGGCGTCCTGAAAGCAGGGGTATTGTGAGCTGGAGCTGGAATGTGTGTCGTTTTAAAGCATTTAACAGAAAGCCCTCAGAGTGAAGGGATAACAGTGGGAAGGGACGCGTACACCCCCTTGGATCATTTTACTTGGTGTACAGTCTTAAACCGCCCTGCTCCTCTCCGTTTAAAAACTCAGCCCTGTCTTTATCTTCTTTTGTAAGGACACGAATGCACTTTAAATCATAAACCCGACCTCACAGACCCGTGCGTAGTTTTGCCATGTTACGCGTACGTGCCACACACGCTGCTAATCCCTGGATCCCTTTCAGTAGGACCATGATTTCTGGGGAGGTGTTGCCAGGGGGAAGGCGGTGGTGCCTGGGACCTGTTGGAAATGACAGCTGAAGAATGCGGATCGTTGCTCGGGGACCGCAAAAACAGTAAAGGCGAAAGATAGCAGAAGAAAGTCCTCGCCTCGCCGTGTTCTGGGTGTGTGTCCAGCTTTAGCCAGATAGCTTACGGCTCCACTGTGATCCGCTTTTAGTTGGCTAACGACGCCCGGGCTCGAGCGCATGTGGGTGCACGCATCGGTGTGTGTGCACGGTCTCATATTTTCGTGTGAATGCGTATACGTACGAACATGTTGATGTTGGGCGCTGCACTTGCTCTGTCCCCATCTGACTTGTTAGCTAGAATGCTAATTTGATAAAAGCTAGTTGGCTAATATTGGCTAATAAAAGAAATTGGGCGAGGCGCCTCACCGACATCATTAATGCAACTGAGGTGGTTTGCTAATGAGATTTAGCCCTACTGCCACTTTTTTTAGAGGAACCCTATGCTTTTGCATGTTATTATTAAATCGCCAGGGTCAAGTGTTCGACATGGGCACGGCTAATTTGTCGGGCTATTAGCTTTGTAGCCAGGAGCGGAGATCTCGCTTGCTAATTGACCCAGTTTGGTTGGGCAGAGACCGAGTTGTCATTCCTCTCGACCCAACTTTGTTTACGTTACAACTTCTCGACTTGTGTTGTGTATTAAAAGCCGTTTTGTACCGCCGTGACCTAAAAGTACCCAACGCTTAACCTGTAAAAGTCCTTTGCTGCTACACATAATGTTACGAGTTTAGTTCCCGGAACATTTAATCCGTTACAAGTCGACCTCTTTTTCACGTGCTCGTGCACCGAAAGGATCCCAGCTGCACGCTAGCTCACTAAATCCACTAAAAACGAGCTTTAAGGAATCTACATTCTTACTTTGTTGGCTTGCGTTTGAGAGAAGACTGAAAGCTTTTAAGGGCGTTAGCCCTTTTCCTAATATCTGCCAAAAGGAGTGTATTTAGCTTACTGTCAGTTTCTCTTCTTTTTTCTGTCCTGGTGTTAGAATGTAACATGATTATTTTTGCCTGTCATATGCTTTAAAGTTCAGTCTCAAAATTCACAGGAGGCTTTTGGAAAACAAAACTGGAATTATGTATTAGTTTTTAAAAAAGGCCCCTTGCTTAATTACTCAAAACTTAAATAACTAAAAGGAGAGAATACGTTTTGTATGGTGTCCCAAGGTGTTTAGTAGAAACATTAGAAAACAATGCTTATTACTTTGACAGCATAGCTCTGCTGCTTGGGCAGTTATAAGTTGGTCGAAGCTCGCACAACTTCAATAAGTTCTCTTTGCTCTAAATCCGCAGGGTTGCAGACATGGAGTCCATAATGAATGTGGTGACTCCCCGCTCCCCAGCCCCCACTAAGAAGCTGTCAGAGGTGGACTTTCGCTCAGGGGCCACCCTGGAGCAGCTGTCGGCACAAGTGACTGAGCTGGTAGTGCTGGAGCAGGGGGAGTTTGGAGACCAGACGGCCTTAGAAGTCCACACTGCCAAGGATTTTATCTTCAACATGCTCGGTATAAACCTTCATTTTATTCACGCCACACATCACAGGCTTGAAATGTTCCGTGTAAAAGCCTGTGCAGCTAGTTTTGAGAGCTATTGAGTGAAGTGAAGAGGATTTGATGATGATTACGGACAGTTGTGTGTACAGCGAATTTCCTCAGTTCCAAGGTGACCCTGTATGGGACGTAAAGCATCCTGCAGACATGCATAACGACGAGTGTGCCGCTTGAGCAAGATTACATTCTCCGGTGGAATGGTGTAGTTCCAGTTACAAGTTTGTTTCGTTCAGCTGCTGAAAAGTGCTACAATGTGGCACCGTTGGTGTGAAACTGCAAAGAATGATTTGTGATGTTTAAACGTTATACTCTTGGAAGGTGCATTCTGAGCAAAGGGTGAAAACATAATGTTTCCCAAAGCTGAACTCTGGACGCACACCAGATTTTCTTATCCACCTAGAAAGCACAGAATCGATAAAAGCTGAGTAAAAAGTGTGTGAAATCTGCCTCACAAAATGAAATACTTTGGTAGTGCATCTCATGCGAAAGGTTATTTTAGCTGTTTTGCCTTTGACTGAACATGCAGCTTCAGCGAACCCTGCCAGCCTGACTAAACTCAGGGTGGTGGGAGAGAATAAAAAATCTCAGGTGCAAAGAATTACAGGAGTCAGTTTGGATGTGCGGTACAGGCTGCATCTGAAAATTAACTTTATAGAAATGGCTATAGCTGCTCACTACAAGTAAAGCCCAGATAAGGCACCTGCTGAGGAAAGTTAGGCCCGTTCCCTCTGGATGGACTTTTGGAGGGAACTGACTTCTGTGTTACATACAGTTTGATACATACACACTAATAAAAACACGGCTTTGTTATATTCTTGAAGAATTTCTCAGGACTTTCTTCTCATAAATGTGTCAAATCTGATCTTTATATATTTTTTGGGGGTGGTTTGTACTGCCTATGGTATTTGGCCAGGGATTCTTCTTTCCCTGTGGCTTGTGAGATGTGGCTGGGAGAGGATCTGAAGAGTTTGAAAGCGGGACAGCTGCTTTGGGTTTAATGCAATGCTCTTCATGCTCTTCTGAAACAGTTTTTTTCTGGCATGAAGATGTGCGTAATCCTTGCAGAATGCTGTGGCAATGAGGGTGTATGGTTGATTTGCGGTTTGTGTTGTCTCATCCATAGAGAAGCCAAAAGCAAAGTGCAGTCAACCTTAAAAGATCCGTTCCGTTTTGCATATTTGTGTCCTACAGTTTAAAACAAGAATTTCCTACTAATGCACTTTGGAGTGGTTGTTGCTTATTTGTAAAAGCCACCCACTCTATAAATGCAAATTCGTTCCCACAAAATTTCTGGATTCTTTACAGGGAAGCTGCTTTCTTGTTAAAGTTTTTTTTTTAGATCATTTGCTTTTTCTTTCTTTCTGTTGTTGTTATTGTGTCAAGCACATTTTTTCTGGCCAAGTAACTAAAAGGACAGTGTTTGACTTTTAGCAACAATAGCCTTCGGCGGGCTCTACTGCTCTCTGCCCACTATAGTCGGTTTCATATGTTCTAATGGCATGCATCCGCCCCCACTTGGGGTCATTGTATGTTTTACATGACATAACTAAGCCTGTTTACCTTTAATTGCACATCCGTATGGGTGTCAGTGCTTCAGCAGGGCAGTGAAAATAATGGAACGACAATGTTTTGGTCAATAGATGGAATAAGACCAAATCAGAAATACATTTGTGCTCATAAACATTTTAATCTACCTACAGTATGTTTTCTCTGTTTTGGGACAAGAGGAAATTTAGTTTAGGTCAGACTAACACCTGTAAGACTGAATTTAAATGGGACGCGGTTTTCAGGTTAGCCCTTTTTGTCAGTGGATGCCAGCATGAATGGTAAAAACAATTTAACACAGTGGACCCAGTTTGCACTGCTATAATGGGCCAGCTGCAGTATGTTGAATTTAATCCTCTAATAGACTCATTATGTCCACAGGTGTAGGAATTATGGTGGTGGGATTGACAATGTTCACGTTTCAGATGCAAATTGCTTTCTTAATGAAATCTTGGAATTGAAGCTCATCCAGTGCATGACTAATTTTTATTATCATGCAAAGCCCTCCTTTTTTTTGTTTGCATGGTGTTTGTTTGTCCAATAGGTGGCAGTCTTCCCCTTCCCAGCTGGCCTCCACCATCCTAGGTTTCCTCACATCACTCTTCATCCTGGAATTAAGAAGGACTGGTCTTTAAAGTCCTCCTTCGTTCCCTTTTTCAGTGTACGGAGAGGCCCATGTGTGGTTCAGCTTTTTTTGGCTGCATCTTGGATTATGGCAGCATCCATTTTGCTCTTCCTGTTGTATTTCTGAGAAGGCGTGTTGTTTGATAGACAGCTCCACTAAGTTTCAAGTTTCCCCCTTTATCCTCTGCACATAGTGCCATCAAACAGGCTGCCTGATCTGGGGAGAAATCGCACAAATCAAAATGGCTTCCAGGCTTGTTTCTCGTATTTATCTCATCACCATATACTGGAAGATATTAGTTTCTTTTTTTTTCTTTTTGGCTTTTGTTCAGATTTTCCATAACTTCTTCACTTTTGCCTTTGCTCCCACTGACTCTTGAGAAATGTTTGATATCTTTTAGGTTGTTGAGGCCGCCTTTGCCTGCATACCGATTCCTGGTTCGCCGGTATTTCCGTACCCTGCGTCTCACCACCCACTGCGACAGCTCCAGCTGTATTGAACGGGTTAAGAAAAAAAAAAAGAGAGAGGAGTTTGACACTTTGAACAGAGGGAAAAAGTCTCTGTTAGATTCCAGGAACAGGTAGAGATAAGCGTGCGGCGGCTGCCACTTTAGGAGCTCTGGGCCCTGCTGGTGGATGAAAGGCAAACACGGGCGTCTCCCCACAGAGGCCCCGTTTCGCCGCGTAGGCCCGGCACCGTGGAGGTGTCGGCATGCGTTTGCCTCTGCTTTCGTCAGACTTTTTCTAAAGTTTGAGCTGCTCTTGGGCTTTGCACACTGTCAGGAAGGAGAGGGGAGAGAAGGGCGATTAAACTCCCAGTCAGGTATCCACTGATTATCCTCTTAGTCTGACAGATTCCAGAAGAGAGTGTTATTTACCCGGTGTTTGAGTAAACAATGGAGTTTGCCCTCTCAGGCGCTCGCAGCAGGGGATGCTGTGGAAATCATTTGAAGCCGCGTCTGATAAAGGCAGGAATCGATTCACGCTGCCGGTGGAGCAGAAGAGCCCCTCTCAATCCGGCTTTGCAGATATTAAAGTCTGTCCGCTAGCTTGGTGTCGCTGAAATTTGAGTACGTCTGATCTGAGCTCAAAGAGGCAGGAGCGCGTTGCTCTGGTTTATAAAATCAGCGCTCCTTCGTTCTCGGCTTCTCTTTTTTAAACAGCTGAACAGAAGCACCGAAGGCCATCTAAATCAATCATAGGAGGGTTTTTTTCTTTTTTTTCTCTCAGCCACAAATCCGATGGCGGCTGCATTTACCTAGTGTCTCAGCGCAGAACCGCTGCGGTGCCCTTTTATTTCAGGAGTCCTGAGTCTGGTGCTAATGTTCATCCCTTTGGGAGCGCGGCTTCCCGGCTGGTCTGGAGCTCCATCTTGTTAAAGCTCGCGGGGCTTCTGTGTGAGTGATTCGCTGTCTGGTGGCTTCTCGCCTCGTCAGTGTCATGCACCCAGGGCCCAAGTCGAGCTGTTGTTTTTACCGCATGAGTGGAGCGGCGGCAGGGCTGACAGCTGTTCTGGCCAACTAATTCTCCATTAATGCCGTTTTGGATGCAAGAGCCCGTCTTCATTTGGCAGCAAGACGAGAAATCTGGCCCCACAGACACAGGATAGGAATAAAATTCTTTATTTCATTAGCTATCCTTTGTACCCGCTCACTTTTCATCAGCTCACAGACAAGTGCTGATCGGCACAGATGAGCAACATGGGTTGTGTGCCATAAAATATGTCTGTGGTAGTCTTTGTGGTTCGAAAGCTGGCACATCAGGGAAAATGAGACAAAAACCCTGTTTCATCAAAGCTGTTTGACGTACAGCCAAACGGCTGTCTTTGCCTTGAGCACAGAAGGATGTCCAGTGACCAAACATGACTACAGATTCCGCAGCGCGTCAGTCTGTGGCTGTCTTCAGGATCCCTTCTTTAATTGGTCCTGATGTATTTGTCATGTTAGGTTAGACATGTTTTGGCAGTGCGTGACATCATCTGCCGCCATGCTCGTTTTAATAACCCCGGTTGACACTGGGGCTTTTGTTCCTTGGGCTACACACAGAGCATGCCTGAGGCAGAGGGTGTAGTAACTTGTTACTTCTTATGAGCAGCAGCCTCAGTTGGGGGAAGCGTTTCTCTTACGCAGGTCATTTATACTTGATACTTTTTCATGATCCGTCTCTGAGCGATTGAGGAGACACTTTTTCTCTTCGGTGTCATTTTCTTTTTATTGGTCTCATCTTTTCTAGTTTAAATTATTCTTAAGATCAAGCACCTGCTCCTCCGTTGTGGCACACAATGTAAGCAGTGTTGAAACTAAAACATTACTCAGGAATGCCACTGATGGCGTTTCAGAAGATGGAAAAAAAATCCATTGGCACTATTTTGAGTATCCATCTTCTAACAAGTCCTTGAGTTTGGTAAAGCCAAACTCAGCCAGTTATGGGAAAGCCCACTGAATCATGTCCTGCTCCACCACTTGTGATCTAAAGCCAGCTTAACATCAAAGCAAGCAGGTAAAACTCTGGAAATAAGTGACATAAGAGGCAGAATTCACACACCAGGCAAACCGGTAGGTTGTTGAATGCTCGAGCTGTTTTACCTTGAGATGAGAGCTGCCCTCCAGACAGCGTCATGCACTGATGCTCTTAAAGTCGGTCAGCTGTCCCGGTCTGTTTGCCCTGACGGCTCTGCAGCCACACAACCCACCTGCTAGTTGTTTACAGATACTGGCTGCAGCAGCGGCTGGTTATGAGAAGCCGAATGTGGGATTCAGCTGCAGCCGTTCACAGATGACAGTTCTCAAGAAAATATGTACAGGTTTCAAGTTTGTGTACGCTTGAGACATATGAAAGCGTAACGCTGTCACATGCCCTCCGCAGAAGAATCCTTTCATGTTCTGACAGCTTATGTTTTTTTAAGGTAGGTAGAGAAAAAGAAAAGTTTTAATCTGTGAGGTAATGCTTCTCTATGGGAAAATTCATTGTGATGTTTCTTCAGATCTATGCTGCCTAGTACAAAGTCAGGTTAACAACCATCAGGCCTCGGTGACCCAAATGCAAACACACCTTCATTACATTTGTCAAAGTCTACCTCTTTTTGTCTAAAGCATGACAGGGTTAGGGTTAATCAGTAAAATAATTTTGGAGAAAACTATGTTGGCGTTTATATTGTGTTCCAAAGCTGGTCCCACTTCCATTTAGCAGGTACTGCTGCATGTTACAATTCCTTGATTACCTGAATTTATTGTCGAAAAAATTGTGTTTGCATGGCTGCTGGTTGCTGTGCTCTGTTGCTGTTTGACAAGGGAAGCTATGAGGATTGATCTGAGGCTGTTGCTCTGCGGACACAGGACTGGATAGGGGATATGTGCCAAAATTTATGTTTGGTGTATTGGTTCTTCATGCCTGGCTTTACCTCTGATCGAAGTATTTAAAGTCATGAGAGGCCTTATGTGCTTTTCCAAGCAGGCAGTCTGCCTCGCCGCCCTTGTGTTTAAAAGTAAATCTGCAGTGGATAACTTGTACTTTCAGACTTCTAGTGATAATTGACCGTCACTTAACCGGGCATGGTACTGCTGACATTCTAGAGCAGCTGGAAGGCGCTGACGGCTCTCCTCTCTGCAGGTGGTGCAGACACTCGGCTCCCTTTGAAACCCATTTGTGCGCATACCCACAATACAAACCCCCTCCGCTCGGTCAAATTGGAAAAGTCTTATTCTATTCTTTTACCATCTTAAATGTCTATTTTTGAGCTAATCTGCTGTCCTGAAATGAATTCATGAACAGAAAAGGGGTAAGATTGCTCACCTCTCGGCGGAGAGGTGGTGTTAGATTAATCCTCTGTGCGGTAAAGCCGAGAGAAGCACTGATTTAGAGCACTGATAACAGCCTGTTGAGACTATCAGCCTTGAGAGCGAATCAGATGAAACTGCCTTTAAGATGATTTCTAATGAGACGTCTCGCTGCTCTGCTTGAATCGTTTCAACCGTCTGTCTCCTCTTAGCGATGGCGTCACACTCTCTCTCCACCGCCACCGAAACCAGAAAACCTTGTTGGTTAAAACATCCAAAGTTGAATTGATGAATCTGACTGTTCAGCTCAGGTGAAAACCTTGATGTTGGGGGGGGGGACTTTGCAGCTGTCAGAAAGAGGAAGCAGCCTAACCGAATTTAGCGGGGAGTGGAGTTGGAGGGCAAATAAAGACGTAAACTGTTCAGACACAAAGTAAATGTGTTTCTGATGGCTCTCAGCAGCAGGAAACACCTTCTGACTTCTCTCTGCCGGCTGCTTGGTTGAGTAATGGCGTGAAAGAGGCGACATGAGCCCGGGCACATCCTGAATGAGTTTAAAACTAAGGAATCTCAGCAAATGTGGGTTCTGCAGGACTCTTATGGCCCCTTTCTCTTAATTTTATAGCAAACACACTCACTCAGACTTAAGCCTTCAAATGGTAGTATCACAGACAAGGAATCACCTCTTATAGATTAAATTTAATCTCTATACACACGTGTGTGTGTGTGTGTGTCTGTGTGGGTGTGTTTCCGCACTATCTGGCTGATTAAGAGTTAAAAAAACTGTCCGCCAATTGATTCAGTTTAGATTAAGAATGAATTTGGCATTCTTTGGAAAAACCTCCCACTTGCTGCAATAAACGTGGAGACTAAATGGGACTCACTAATTGATTGGTGTTTTCTCCTTTGTTCCCCCTGAAACTAAAAGGATGCTCTTCATTTTCATTTCTCCTCATTCTTTTCCTCCTCCTCGCCCAATTTTAGCCAATTTATCTGAGGGTTATCAGCATTAGATCGCTGTAGGCTGGCCCATCTTTGATGCCCAGTCTCCTCTTTGACACATATTGGCCCTCTCTGCTTAGCTTTGATCAGGCCGGCTGCCAGTTTTCCTCTTTTCCATCCCAACACATTTAGCTAACGATGATCGGTGAGTCACAGTCTGACAAGACAACCGAGAAACCCGCTTAGCGTAATTCTTTTTATTCTGGTGAGTTAATTTCCCTCCTGTTGGTCACTGCTCTCATATTTACCCTCCGTTTCTATGAGACTGGAAGCAGCTGTGACATGAAATCTGATCTCCCAACGACATCCAGACTGCCTTTTGTGAATAATGGGATCAAAGACTGGAAATCTTTGGCAGTTCACGCCTCCTGACCTTTGAAGATTTAAAAGAACAAAAAAGTCAAGTGTTCCCTGAGTGAGGCAGCGACTTGAGCTGCTCTGTGTTCCGCACTGCTTTGTCAGCTGGGAACGACCCTCTTTAGGCTGTCACACTTCAGGACCGGATCTGGTCCAGATCAAACCTAGTGACGTGTCCACACTGACCGCAGACGCACACGCTCAGCAGCGGTGAGCCAGTCTGACATTTTGTCTCCAACTGCTATGTTATTTAATGAACAGATAAATAGCCTTGCTGTTTAGAATGTCCTCCACCTTCATAATTGGCAGCAAAGCCAAGTTTTCTTCTCTGCTTCTAAGATAAACGAAGAAAAGACTCAGGTTTCATACACAATCAAAACTGGCTGCATTATTTTCCTCTTCCTGCCTTTAACTCCCGTTTGGATGTCAGAGCGCTCCCTGTCTGTGAGCTTTTACGGCAAAATAAAAAACTGCAACCGTGGAGAGACACAGACTTTTGTTTGGAGATGCAGCTAATCTGCTGACGGTCCCCAGGAGGAGCAAACATCCGGCTGATCACTGTGCACTAATCACACTTCCTGCACAAACTAGTATTTGATGAAAGCAAAATATGCAAAAGCGAAGAAATGGATGAGCTTTCAACTAATTCCACTAAAGCGTTTTAGTGTCTCAGATTGTTTCCTCCCATTCTGTAATAAAAGGATGCTCTCAGCATCTTGAACTGAAGGTGTTGTTGACTTTTTCCTGTTTGAAGTGTGGTAAACAAAGCACAGCGTAGTTATTATTCATCGTACTTCAGACTTCGTCATGAGGACTGTGATGAATGTTATCCTCTACCAGTAATTAGGAGCTTCCTCTCTAAAGCTGGAATCTGACTGGATCGTGAAGAGGTTTACTAACTGATACCATTCTGAAACCATCTTGTTTCTTTAATCTTTTAAATTTAACCCATCCTGTAGGCTCTTGGTTGGGAAAATATTTAAAAATCTTTAAATCTTTAAACAAACAAACAAATTACCGTGCATCCTGTCATCAACATCCTCTGTGTGAAAGCATTTAAATGAGGCACATTCTTATTCCTCTTTTCACACATTTGACTTTTCTCATGTGAAACCTGTTTTCTTTTTTCTACCTAAGCTGCAAACAGTAGGTGAGAATGCAGCTACATAAGAAACCCAACCTCTGAGTTTGTTGTATTTTATTCTTCACTCTACATGCAGTTCGTTGGGAAAAACGCTGGAAGAAAAACAAGCACCTAAGATTTAGAAGTTTAAGGTGGCAGGATCCTTTAAATCTGATCTGTCTCTGCACACGCCTCCACACGGAAACATCAAATGGCACCACAGCCACCGAAGTTCGGCGCCCTCCTAACAGGATGAGGGGGATCATGTTAGCTGCTTTGTGCCCCCAGCCATGGCCTACTGGTTTGGTCTGATGGCCTCATTTCAGCTCTCTGGAGCCGCTTAGAGCCCTTAGAGGGATAAACACTGAGGCTGCTTTCCTCTGTAAAGGTTTTCTTTTCTTTTTTTCTTGTTTAATGTCCACACCTTCCCTGTGTTCAGCTGGGTGTGGAGCAGCGTAGCCTCTGCTGGGGGATCAAGCTTCTCCCTGTCGGTCTTTTAAATTGGCAAAACATAATTTAGTTGAACACAGCGCTGCAGGTCCCCATGGGGCCCGGAGCCTATAAAGTATACAGCACGGCAGAGCAGTCGTAAAGGGATTTGGAGGCCTGAGTTTTTCCTCATATAAACTGCTCAGATTGGATAATGAGGAATGCTTTTTGACACTCTGGGGAGTTATGTTGCTGCGAGGCCTAAAATATAACAAGAACATAATAGGGAGGTCACATGCTTCCTTTTAGATATTTCTAGATATTAGCCTGAAGGATTTACAGGCACCAGTTAAGAGTAGCATTCATAGCTGTTATCAAATGAATGAAGGTTTTGCCTTCTTTATCTTAATAGGATCTATTTATGACGATTATTCCACACTCTTGTTATATACCTGTCTCTGCTGAAATCGTGGCCATCACTTCTGTGTACATTGTCGTTTCTCTGGAATGTAGATCCGAAAAAAACAAAACAGATTTGGTTGGTTTAGAGCTGCTCCGTCGCTCTAAATGTCATTTCCTGCTCCTTCCAGGTCCCCAAACCCACTAAACTACAAAAGCGGTTTCCAAATTGTCTGCCGGTCTGAAATCATTTGATTGTGCTCCGTTCCTCTGGCTCTGCAAAAGGAGACTCTGCCAGTCATAATCTGTTCCCCGTGGCTGTGTGAAAATTGGACTGCGGCCTTGGCCGACCACACGTGTTGGGCCCAAAGTGGTCGTTAGTGACCAGTTCAATGATTACTGTTACACTGGTCTGAGGGTGTGCATTGACCGCTTGCTCCTTTGTCAGTTGCTGCTCCTCAGACTCATACTGCAGTATGTCTCAAAACAAATGAAGCTGGAAAGTTTCCTTCCTCTTTGACTTACCGAACTGCTGTATGCCGCCCCCCCCCCCCCCCCCCCCTCCCTCCCCCCGCCTCTCTCTGCATCTGAAGGTTTTGATGGGATCATGTGTTTGTGATAACCACCTTGCCTCCTCACTGCTCAAAACCGAGTTTTTGTTGGTCTGCTCCGTCCCTGCCAGGCTTGGTTCAGAAGGTGGACCAGCGCCTCCCGGTGGCCAACGAGTACCTGCTGCTCTCAGGCGGGGCCCGAGAGGGTGTCTTAGACCTGAACCCCGAGGACCTGGGCGAGTACGCCAAAGGGGCCGACTTTGACCTGGATTTCACCCTGCTGGTGCCCGCCCTGAAGCTCCACGACCGCAACCAGCCGGTCACTCTGGACATGAGGCACTCGCCCCCGTGCCACTCCTGGCTCAGCCTTCGCCTCTGCGACTCCAACATCCTGTCCCGCTGGAGCATCTGCTGCCAGGAAGAGAGCGGGCTTCCCGCTGAGGAGGACGAGGAGGGGGAGGAAGAGATGGGTGAGTAGGAAAATCAGGGTGATCACTGCAAGAGAAGGAAGAGGTTATGAGGGGGGTGCAAAAATGGATAGATGAATGTAAAATAAGAAAAGTGAGCAGATTAGGGGAAGAGGGGAGTAAATAAAGATGAATGTGGTGTGCAGTGCTCGGTGGGAAGAGCATCCTCTTTGCAGGTAATTAGAAGTATGACATTGAGATGGGATTTTTTTTCTTTTCTGGAAGCCCAGCTGATGCTGTTCTTTTTAAAGAAGTGAAAGGCACAAAACTTGATGCGAAAAGTGAAAGACTTTTGCAGGTTGCACCATATAATCAGTGCAGCGGTCTAATGAAACGACGGCAGAGTACAGATGAGCATTTTTCTGGGTGCTTCATGACGTTTACCCCAGCATTCTCGTGTGGGGTTGAAGTCACACCAACATGTCGCAAACTGCCTGATAAAACTGTTTTATAGCCTTTGCGGTGCAGCCTCTCCTTGTACACTGCCTCCTGAATATTTGCAGTGGCCTCATGTGGACAGGGGAGCTGAGCTTTGCTGCCGGCCTCGCTGCATTATGTCCCGCTGTGTCCTTGTTATGACGACCAGCCCATGTTCCCATTGTTCGGGATAGTGGGAAGACAGCGACTCTGCAAATGTTAACAGGACTTTTCACATTTTAATGCTGTTCCTGTCAAACTTCTCTTATCATGCATATTAAAAAAAAAGTATGTTATTTGATCTTTTTTAACTAAGGTGGGTTAAGTTAAGGTGGGAAAAATTCCCTCAACTCGCATATGTTGTTAAAAAAGGAAGGAAGAAAAGACATTCTGGTGTATCTGTGGATGAGTTATTCATAATCCACACATACTGATAACGATCCAAATCAGTTTACAAAGCAGCTAAATAAATCTCTGGCTTTCTGAGGGTCTCACCGGGCTGCCGCTGGCTTTATGTGTGAGCTCTGTGACTGCACAACACCAGATGAATTCTACAGAGAATCCTATAGAGGGGCTGATTCATCCTCTTTGCAGGTAAAGGCTCTATCCCCTCCCTGGGCTCCCCTCAGTCTTTGGACGGATGCTACTTCTCTCCCACCCTGGTGACGGACTGGTTCTGGGGGGTTGTTAGTGAGGCTGTGGAGGAGCTGAGGCGCAGCCCACAGAGAGGCATCCCGACTCCTGACCGCCTGGAGAGAAATGGTCCTCTGACCACCATCATCTTGCAGGTACAGATTAGCTGCCTCTCTCCTGGTGATGGAAACTTGAAGAGAGCTGAGCTCGTTATGTCAGAATCAATAAAGGCCATCAGGCTGTTAAACTTTGGAGTTGTATTCCAAAATTGCTCATTTAAAAGGACATTAGCAAAGTGGAATCAATAGTGCAAATGACTGTAGTCAAATGTTTAAACAATTTTTAAAGAAATGTCTAAGCACTTTGTTGGAAATTAAGGACTCGGTTAGTGAAATTCTCATTTTGGGTCCCCCCTTCCTGGTCCCTGCAGGCAGGCTCTAGCCGGGTTCTCTATGACCTGCTGCCTGTGGTGTCTTTTCGGGGCTGGCCTGCTGTTGCACAAGGCTGGCTGACCGCCAACCACTTCTGGGATGGTAAAATCACAGAGGAGGAGGCCATATCTGGCTTCTATTTGCTGCCCTGCAGCTCCCCGCTGGGTGGTCGGCCGGACAGAGAGTGGAGGCTGGCCTTCTCCCGCAGTGAGGTGAGGCTTTTTGGTGTCTTCAATTTCTGCCCTTTGTCTCTTGATCTGTCACTTTCCTTTACGTGTCTTTTTGTGTTTGTCCCGGCACCAGGTCCAGCTAAAGAAGTGCATTCCCTTCCCCATGGCCCAGGCTTTCCAAGCAGCCAAAGCGGTCCTTTCTCGTATCCTGGCCCGTCCTCGTACAGGCCTCAGCCTCTATCACCTGCGTACCCTGCTCTTTTGGGCCTGTGACCGACTCCCGACCGCCTACCTGTCCTGTCCTGACACGGACACCCCTGGCCGCCTCCTCCTGGGGCTCCTGGACGACCTGGCTCATTGCATCCTGGGCAAAAACTGCCCAAACTACTTCCTGCCGCAGTGCAACATGTTGGAGCACCTGTCTGACAGCCAGGCTCTGCTGGTGGCCAGGAAGCTGGCTCACGTGCGCTCGGATCCCAGCGAGCACCTGCGGGCCGCCCTGGACCAAGCGCAGCAGGCCGGCCAGCTGAAGAAGGAGCTGACGGCTAGCACCAACGGCCACGGCTCCCCCGGCCACCAGCCGGCCAACGGCATCATCTCGCCATCAGAGGACAAGCTGGCGCAGCGGCTGCAGCAGCTGGTCACTGAGAACCCCGGGAAATCCATATCGGTCTTCCTGAACCCCGACGACGTGACCCGGCCACACTTCCGCATCGACGACAAGTTTTACTGAAACGAGGGGAGGTCTGCGAGTTTAGCTTACAAGCACACTAAGGAAATGTCTTCACGTCAGAAGGGTAGGGACACTAAAAGTCAGGCGGGGGCCTGAAACCCCCCACACACACTCCCTGTTTGCCCCACAGAGGCAGCACAATGCTATAAAGTCCTGCTGCCCGACTGACTCTAAACCAAAAACACTCTCTTTCTCCTGACAATTGCTGTACAGTTTGCCAGATGTCGGTGCAGACATGTTGTCATCCAGCTGTTGCCACGGAGACGGCCCTTTCCTAACAGGCTGGCCTTAAGGAGGCTTCATCAGCTGGTGCTAGAAAGCTAAGGACAGCTTTTAGTCATGTGGAATGAGTCCCGTTGGCGTGACAGAGGGTGATGTGTGTGTGTGTGTGTGTGATGGATGGATGTTGGCCTCCGGGTTTCCACACATTTTGGCCCCTCTAAAAACGG
The DNA here is from genome assembly GCA_013363375.1 of Menidia beryllina. Lineage (NCBI taxonomy): Eukaryota > Metazoa > Chordata > Actinopteri > Atheriniformes > Atherinopsidae > Menidia > Menidia beryllina. Next base: position 4,666,833 of record JABUIW010000018.1, on the reverse strand, counting down.
CGGTAGAAAAGCTTCTTGATTGCTGCCTTTCTGCCCTCTTTATCTCAGCTCAGCGTGGGCGATGGCTGAATTGGAAATGGGGAAAATAAGGCGCGGCTGATGTAACTGATTGTAATGTTGTGAGGAGAACTGCCGAGCCTTTGAACAGTTATTTGTAACTTTTTTTATCTCTTTTTTTTCTTCTTCTCCTTTTCAACACTCGCACCTCAGTTCATGCTGACTTTTTTCACTTGTTTTAAACCGATCTTTCTCAGGTATGCACAACCTTATTTGGTGTATTTGATTCCACTTTAGAGAGTCTAACGGCATTTCATGTCACTTGCATTTCTAGTGGACGATGGAGTGTACCAAAGAGCCGCGGTCAGGCGGCTAGCAGAGGGCAGCGTGGCGCCACATGTCCCTTTACATTGAGTTTTGACACAGCTTGATGAATCCACCCAGTTACAATCTTAATTAGCTTTTTCTCCTTGGAAAGTCTCAGTCACCCCACTACATAAAATTGTTAAATTTAGCTGCAACATCAATGGAATTGGCGTGAAAAATGGATTTACTCTCCAGGCGAAATAGATAAGTGCAAGTCTTTCATGTCAAGCGCTACTTTGGTGAAGTGGAGGGAGCGCTTGCAGCTGATTAACTTTGTCGGACCACATGACTTCATTTTACTTCCTCTGACAGAAAGGAACGTGTCCACGAGTAAGGCTGGTGAGGCGCCACGAGAACTCGAGACTGCTTGTTTTTTAAACCAGCAGCCCAACCGTCTGAATAGATCCAAGTTTATTTGAAAGGGGGAAAGAAGAAAAAAAGTTTTTCTTTTTTCTTTTTCTGGAAAAAGCTAAATAATATTGAATTGTTAATTCATTATTAAATCTTGTTTGCTTAAAGCAACAAAAAATGGAGGGCGTGTCCTCTGGATAAGAAAATATGGCACAAGTTGGAGATGATTTATGAGAAAAAACAGAAAAAAAGTCTTAATCACTGTTACACTTTCAGAAACTTAAGTTCCAGTGTTTGAAAACTGCCCTTCCCTGGCGTGGCCCGGGCTTAGCAAAGTATGGTCAAAAGAACCGAAAACCACAGTGTAGTCATACATTGATCCAAGTTTTGGTACATTTTTTAAACCTCCTCAAGTTTTTATTTGATTTTTCTGCCCGAGAAGAGCGGATTTTTTGCTCTCTGTTTGAAGTGTTATGATTGGCCCTTTTTGAAGGAATTTGGAAAGTGGGAGGGGGTGGGACAAGTGCCCAGAATTTCTAGTCTTCTTTCTTTGACATTGTTCATGAGCAGATATGTGTTTGCAGCCATTGAATCACACACTGAGTGAGTGAGTGTTCACGGAAGGGCCGCATTGATGTCCCTCTGCAGGGGGTTTAGAGGGAAACGGGCTCCAGTTTTGCTCCATATTCTGTCATGTGCTTAGCGTGGCTACAGCATCATGTTTACACTGCAAACAGCCACGCTGCGGCGCCACGCAGCCCATTCGATTTGGAGCTGTTCGGCCGGTAAAAGCTGGAGGAAAAACCAACCAGATGAGCAGCAGTTTCCTCACCTCCACTTAAATGAATCCACTGATTTGTCTGTTTTACTTCAATGGTTTTCATACACCATCTGCAGCTCTGACGGCAGTGGGAAAACGGAAGGTTGACGAGTGCGTTTGCTGAGAGCTGCAATGCTGCTTCCAGAACGAGGACAAAACGCCACAAATGTGCAACAAGTCTGCTGTAAGAATTCAGCTCCAGACTGAATCCAACTCTTGTCACAAACTGGAAAAAAAGCCTGGCTCTACTGATGTCGTGCTGACTACTGAACTGAGTGCATTTTTCTATGGTCTGTGTGCTGTTTGTGTGTGTGTGTGAGACGAACCTGAGGACAAACCAAAGGGTGTCGTAGACGTGCTACAGAATGTCAAAGCCGCCAGGCGTCTGAGGGGCAGCCGCGCTCAGCTGTTTCTGCTGTTGCCCAAACTGGACGAGACGGAGAACTTCTCATGACTTGCTCATGGGCTGATAGGTTCTGCAGAAGGTACGTTCCGCTTGGCCTCTTCGATGCGTGCGAATGGAGTTTGAGGTGACTCACTTTGTACCTTAATGGGCCTAGTTGGAGATTAAATGACACTGGAAACAATCAATGTTTTTACTTTTTTTTTTTTGTCTGAATTGTACTCCTGAACTCTTGTTTATTTTACGATAGTGACAGTTTCTACGTATGCAAACGCCCTCCCTGTGGAAACCTGTGGTAACTGTTGGCTGTAGATTTACTGTAGCCATGAAATGGGGATGCGGTATCTGCTGTGCAGGCAGTGCATGAAGCACAGATGAAGCTCTGGAACACCAATCTCTGTGCTGTTGTTTGTTTGTCTTTGTCTTTTTTCCCTTTTGTGGTGGTAAGGGGGGGGGGGGGGGGGGGGGTATGGAGTGTTCTTTTTTTGATGATAGCAGACTTAATACAATGAATGTATAAACCATGTCACTCCAATCTGTCCTCTACGAGAGAGCACATTAAAATCCAGATGTTCTCTGCTGTGTCTTTAAAGTGCTGAGACAAACATCTGTTCTGAATCAGTCCGGTGTTTGAGAAACTAAATTTTCATAACTCTTTTTTTAACTTGAGTCCCTTCTTCTTTTTATGTTTGGATATCTGCAGATGATTTTCTTTCACTGCTTACTGATTTGCTATATTTATAACTGTTTATTTTCTCTGGGTTTATATGGATCAGTATTTAAGCTTTAGCATGAAATAAATCACTACATTTGAAATCGCACCCTGCACAGATTCCTTTGTCTTGAAAACATATGTATTTTTATTTTATTTAGCTCTATTATATAAATAATGATGTCCTACATTTCATCGAGGCCGTCTACCAGGATGAAATCTACTGTTGTTGCACCATCGGTCCAACTGAGGGCGCTACAGGACAGCGCTTAGGCTCAGAACGCCTGGACATGAGCTCTGCCCGTCACACTGCTGGGAAATGAGAGGCTGGAAATGCACACAAACACAGGCTGGGTCAGGGATGGACTTTTTCATCGATGAGCCTGCTCAAAAGGTAGTGGCTGTCTTATGTGGAAAAGAATGTGACAGAATGAGCTTTTCACTAGCATCTGAACTATAAGAAAGCTTTTTTTTTTAATTGCAAAGTTAAAAGTCTATTTAGTTAGACACATTTACCTTCACTAGACTTTTTACTGATTGAGCCAATCTTAATAATCTTAAAGTCCTCACTTTGTGATTACAAAAGGAAGATAATATCCACATTACAACAGACTCTTTTTGATAGAAATGTTAAGTTTGATAATGTTTTAACACAGCGAGTAAACTGCTATTTGACTCTGAATCAAACTAAATGAGCAGTTGGCACACACCAGTCCAAATGGTTTTAAGCATCTTCATCAGATATATGGCGTCATTCCAGCGGTTGTATATCTAAAGATAGGAGCATTGGTTAGAAAAAATATATAAAATGAAAAATAAATAAGTTAATGGGTAAATAAAACATTATTTTATATCCTAATGTGACTTTCATCACAGTTACGAGATGACAGCACAAACACTTCACATCTTTTTCAGCTTAAAACCCCAGATCCCAGATACACACGTATTTACCGCAGCCATCTGAGGTCTTAACGGCTGATCATCATGTTTAGAACTCGCCGCTTTGCGTGATTACAGATGTCCTACAGTGCTTGCAGTTTAGTCCAGCCTCAGATTAGCTCTAAAAATAGCGTTTCATACGATGAGAATTACAAAGAACGTGAGATTTCATTATGTTCCAGTGGGATCTGTTTTTTTTTTTTTAACTAAGGCACACAGCTCAAAAAAGAAAAGTTGTACTCTTTATCATGGGCCAGTGAATTGAAAGAAAAGTTAGCTCACTTTTAAATCACAGCAAAATGTTGAAATGACATTTCAGCTAGAATGTGTTTCAACAAGATGTTTTAAAAAGGGCATGGCAGCAAGTTGCATGTTCATCCTCTTCTCTCTGGTCTGTAATGTAACAAAAAGTGAGCTGTGGCCTCTCTATTTCATTAGACCACATCACCAATCAAACTTTGTCCTCAAAAGCTTTAGCAGCTAGTGTCTTTGACCAGTGACAGAAAACCTGCTCAACAAGTGTAGTAACAAAGAGGCTCTGAATTGTTTAGTCTGCTTGTTGAATGCGAAACCTGACACTGACATATTATCCCCACTCTATGTACAAGTGGATATGTTACACTGTTACAACGGCCTACATAATCATACAGCAGGTTAGCATGTATCTGTTCACAGTTTTTTCTTAATGTCAAACGTAAGGGTTTTCGCAGGTTTGCTTATTTTTTATTGTTTTGCTTACAGTTCCATATCAGAAGGATATCTGTATTGTTCTAGAAAACATGGATGAGTTGTTGCAAAATCCAAATGTTTGACACATACATTTTTTAACTGTTCTGTAACACCAACTTTTACTTCAGGAAAATATATATTCACTTTGTTCTACAGTATCCACGTCCCTGTCCTCCTTCTGCTTGTTGGACATTCCCCTCGTAGGTAATTACTACTTCATCCCCTTTAAATGAGGCCATTTTAGCCCCAGTCCTCAGGCAGCAACTTTGAGTGTTTGTTTTCTTTAATGTTGGTGTGTGTTGGTGTGAATGAGGCCACGCTGTAATTCCATAACGTTGTTTGTCAGTGGGAAACCTGGTGTCGAGTGTGTACATGTGTTCACCCGATGGAGGATATTGTAACTTTAGTCAGCGAGCCTTTGTAAAGTCACCCCGCTAACTGAGCTACCTCCCCCCCCAAATTAGGTTTGTTGTGTGCTTTGTGGAGCTATACAGCCAAACCTTGACCTAAATCGCACACATTCAGGCAGAAAAGCTTGACACGTTCCCCTGATTCTGTCTTGGATTACAGGTGTATTGGACAGAAATGTAAATCCTAAATATTGGTTAAGTGGGTTTTTTTTTAAGATAATCAGTCAACGGTACACTTTCATGCTCCTTAATCCAATCTGTCCCACAGTTTCTTTTTTGTTTTTCCATGGGCAGTATTGTTTATTATGGAACTGCACACTGATTCTCACTCTGTGAGGCGTTTAGGCTTGTTTCTGTGCATTCATCTCCATTACTGCATCAAGTCAACCACGTGTTTGCAGGGAAAAGGGGCCCTTTGCTGCCCACATGGTGGGTGTGTTTTTTCTTTGGCCTTGTAGGTCCAGCTGAATTTCTGCTGGCCCTTGTTGGTAGGGCTGCAGAACATCAGCCTCTCACCTTTATGCTGATGTCACGGCCGACTGTATCTCCTACATGTCCGTTTCTGAGGTCTGACATGTCTGATTCACATTCATAGCTAATGATTGCTATATTATTTTAACTATGTGACTACATTTTCATACTAGCGTGTATTCTGCATCAGGATTGCAATCAACCATCTTTGAAGCTACAGCTTTAGTCAACGCAACAAATAATTTGGAAAAAGGTCTGTGATGCACAGTTTAAAATGGTATCCCACTGGATCCTCTTTGCTCTCTCCAGACCTTTCATAAACTCCTCAAATTTTGATTAGCAGTATTTTATGGCCGCTTGGTGATGTGTGGATGAATGAGTGATATTTTGTTAGCTGTGTCTTTGGTTGCCATAAGGCACAAAATAGTTTCCGAAGTTAGGAATATGACCAGAGTCACTCACCCTTACTCTCATGAGTTCAAGCTGTAATATATAAGGGTGAGAAAAGAGGGATATTCAGTTATGATGACACTGTATTCTCCTGAGTCCTCCAAGGTCAGCTATATGACACTTTTCATTCTCAAGATTCCCAAGGTGCAGAATAGAATAAAAACATGGGAGTGAAAGCAAAGGTTGAAATGGATCAAAAAATGGACACATCATGAAATCGTCACAGATTTTTATTTATTTAATTTAACTTAATTAGTCAATAATTGTCCTATAAAAACAATTGCCTAGCCTTTTATGACTTTCTAAAGATTTAAATGCATCAGTCTGTATATTTAATATAAATGAAAAAGTTATGTCCTTAAACAGAAATCAAGTGATTAGATTTTGTGAAAGAATTGGAAAGAAACTGCTCTGTAACCTTGCTGCCTAAAACTGTTGAAGGATATTAAATCCTCTTCATTCCTGCAAATGACTGATTCTGATGATGAGCTTTCCATTAGAAAAATGCTCCAGTGGAGCAAGCTGGAAAGACACAACCTCCAGTATATTGACTATATGCGCAAATGTGACATGCCAACCTCATTCAGAAATCCATCTGATATTTCACATTGTTGAAGACATGTCCTGTGGATATAAAATTAAAAATGTGTTAATATCTTTGGCCTCAACATTATAAAATGAATTATTCCTTCCCTTATAGCTCATAGCAAGTGATCTTTAAGATTCCTCATCTATATAGCCCAGATTCTTCTTTGTTTGAAATGATTCTGAATTGAAGGTTATGAATTATGCTTCCTATTCAGTTTTGGTCTCAATCCCAGTATTCATCTTCTTTGTTGTCTCCTTAAACAAGCAGGTGATTCGACGCAGATCAAGAGCATGGACAGAATCATGGCCAGGAAGCTCCTCACACCAAGCTTTTATCAAAGGTCAGCTCTGCATTCAGGTCTTTGGACACCTCAGGCACCACCTCGGCCAATATTATGGCACACTGTTGCTCCAGCTCTGATTTAGGACAGTAAAATATCAGCTTGGTCACATTTTCCCCAAATATATGAGCTGGGTTAAAACTAATCTCGTCATTGTGCTGGGGGAGAAATCCTGATACGGCTGAGGCCCCCCCTGCATTTGGCTGTGAGCCGAAGCAGATGTGTCAAAATGATTTTTGTACCCATTGATTTTGGACACTGTAGTCAATACTGTTGACTTTGTGGCTTGGCCAGACATTGTGAAGGCTCCTAGCTTAAGTTTTTTGTTCTTTTCCAGGCTGAGCTGAGCAGAAGAAGTTTTACCCCATTTGTTCTTAAATAAGCACTTTCACAGATTGTCATCGTATCAGATTTGTGCTGAAATTGAAGGATTGGCTGCAATTTTAAATGTGTGTGTGTGGTGCGACCGAGTGTTTGCAGGTTAGTCTCTGTTCCTCTATTAATTTCTTCTCATTATGTTTGCATTGTGTGACGTAGCTTTTTACGGGATGCTGCCGGTCACGTCTGTCATTGGACACAATTACTTTTATTGATCAGCATCTCTAGCTCTCCTCCCCTCCATTGCTCTCCCACTTTAAACTTTGCAGATGTTGCCATTGGCGTCAAGTCCTTGTGTGTGTGTGTGTACGCGTGTGTGTGTCTGTGTGTGAATGTGTGTGCTTGACTGAGAGAGAGAAACTGGAAGGAGATAAAAACAGTGCTCCACCTGCTGCGAAATGCTGCATGAGACTGCAGGATATGCTCCACTAAATTACAATATGAATTTAACTCTGTCAGTCTGTCTGTCTTGATATCTATCTATATATATATGTGTGTGTGTGTGTGAACATATGTATAATAAGGAGCAATATACATGAAATATCAGAACGCTTAAAAACACTGTGAAGCTTTCCAGCCACATACTCCCCATTAATGTAAGTATGCCAAAGCATTAGGGATATGATTACACTATTTATTTTACTTGCAGCCACGTTAATCACAAATATGTTGCTGACAGATGGCGCACCAACGTGGAATTTTTATTTTATGAAATCAGACACTAAAAGCATTTGACTTTGTTAAGGACACGCAGAGGTCTAAACAAAAACATGAGTATAGATAAAGAAAGTGCTATGAACTCCAGTGGTTTCATATACTAGATAATATGACTGAGGATAATGCTGGGGTTGTTAGATACAAACATATACTGTAACAGTTTTCATCTAAAAGGATGAAAATCTCTTATTAAATTTTCTTTAAAATACTAAGTTTAAACCATTAATCCCCAAGTTTATGTAATTTATTTTCACTGGAATCTCCACATAAAAAGGATATATAATTATCTGTCTTTTCCTCACTTTTCACTCATTTTTCTTTTTTTCCATACCAGCAGCAGTATACATTGCAGAACATGCATGAGAGATCCAAAAACCAAGATTCCTTCACGTTAAGGCCACCAAAGAAAAAAAAAAACACAAAGTCTTCTAGGAAACTGTTCTGTGAACACTGGCCTACAGTGAAAGTGACATATCAATACCTAATTCTAATGGTGAAGCTGGTAGAGGGAGCACTGCTGTTTGGACTTGCTTTGCTGACTCATTCTCTTTCATTTTCAGTCAAATCAAACACTCTTGCAACTGAAAATTACACAACTATGTTCTGTGTTTAACTGTCTTAAACACAGAACACCAGAATGGTTAAAAAAATTTATAAAATCGAAAGTTACTTTCACATGATCTTCACACAAAGTTTTTTTTTGTTTTTTCGGCTGGTGTGGTCATCCTTAAAGAACAAATCACCTGCAACCGCCACTCCCTCTTTCTTCCCTCATGCCCCACAGACCGCTCATTATCTTTTCGTCAGTGCTGTATTATCCCCCAGTTTTCTTATTCCCCAGAGGTGGTCGGAGCTGAGGCAGCACGCAGGACTTGTAATGCGCCCCCCACCCCCCCCCGCTTTCCGTCTTCATCCACTCGCCTCTGCACTCCAGAAAAAGCAATTGAGGGGGGAGAGAAGGGCGCTAGATACCATCCCAGAGAGCCTTGTAAAAAGACCAGCTGTAGGCCGACATAATAAACCTTTAGCAGGATAACATTGAAATGGGAAAGACTGATGAAAGGCTGGCATATTACACCAATAGTTTTCTTGCACTTTGGGTCTGAAATTATTGTCTTTGCTCACCTAATCTCTCTTTTTCTCAATCTTCTCTAAACATGCAGTTCAAAGACCCCCCTGCTCCTCCCTTTCTGTTCCCACATTAATTAAATCTGTATGTAATTACTATCATCGAGAAGGGAATCTGAGTCAAGCAAGGAAAATTGGTCACGGCCTCAGTATCTTTGAAGTGAAATTACTTTAGCAAACTTTACTGCCAGAACATAAAGATGTGACAGGGGCACTGCATGGGCGGAGGCTTAAAGTTCCACAGACAGTTAAGGCACAGACACCTGGACTCACACTTGTTGTATGTAGGCTTAACCTGACATCGAGAGACAAAATTAAGACCGGAACGGGAGAGAGAAAGAGCTGTCTGATCACGTGGGGATCTGTGTCTGTGGCAGCACATCAAAGTGGCTCGTCCTCATTTCCTGACCTTACAGCAAATTCCTCCACACAGAAATGTTTTATAGTTTATTTATGAAAGGAGGTTGTAATTATTCATTCATTGCCTGAGGCACTGGAGGGCATCTACGTCATGTGGTGGCTTTGTTGGTGTATGGCGAGTCAAAACACGCAGCCTGCTCACTGTCATTAGTTAATGCTGCTCTGATCAAATCACTGTAAGTAACGGTTCCTGTATTTGTACCTTCCTCTGCCTTTCCAGGAGGATGGAAAGAATTGGATTTCAAAAGCTGACTCTTTAAAAACTAGTTTTTACTGATTTTGTATTGATAATATCAACTGTCCTCACTAATTTTTTAAATTACATTTTTATTTTTTGGAAAAGGGTGTGTTTATTAACTGCATTTTAAAAAACATTTTTCAGCCTTATGAAGTGATAGAGTGGTGAAATGTGTCACTTGATTGTCAGTAAAAATTCTAAATAGTGACTGAGACAATAACAAGTAATTAAGAAAAAAAAGCTATGACAGAACTAATGACCTCTGAACTGTCAGTCTTCCTCTTTCCCTGCAGGCTAACCTGCTGCCATCCGCCTCTCTTCAGTCCATGATTATGATTTTCCTCACTGTTCAACTGCACAGACGGTCAGGTCATAAGAGAGCAGAAAACATGATTAATTCTTTTTTTCAGAGCTGTAATTGTTCTTACTGTAATGGGACAGTGGGCAGGAACTGTGTGGGTTAGCGTGCGCACGCACGTATTGGGAAATCATTTTCATGGTCTTCTGCAACCATCCTTTATTCCTAATCATCTCACACACACACACACACACACACACACACACACACACACACACACACACACACACACACATTTCAGCTAAAAGCAGACAGATTGAGCATCACATTAGGAATCTCTTTTACCTAACCGCATGTCTTTTGTGATTCATGTTCTGTGTGTGAGCATGGCTCTGTGGGTTTAAATTGAGGGGCACAGGCTCCTGTGCAAATGTATGATTGATCTGTGCGAGTGTCCATCTCAGCCCTCATGCATTTTACATGGCAACATGCCTGTTTTGTGCATGAGTGTGTGCCTGTTGATGCAGCTTCCATTGTGATCAAGCTAAATCGCGGACAAAAGAGAGAAATGAATGGTGTCATTGTGTGTGCTATCAGTGTGTTGTTGAAAAAGTGTATCTTCATATTCACATATTTTACAGTCTAGTGTTTGCTCACCCAGAGCTGCCTTGAAAAGCATTTTCTGCAGACGCTGTATTGAGGCTTAAAGAAATAGATTTCAGATAGAATCCAAAAAGGAGTGACAATTTCTATTTATCTGACGTTTTTTAATTGTTTGTTCCTTTGTTTTTAGAGGTGATAGAAGGAGAAGATGGAAAGAAGGTGAAAATCCACTCGTTGGAGGAGAGGTGAAATACAATAATGGGGATAATGGAGTTTATAGGTGATAGATAAATAGTATAAATAGATTGTACTTAAGGGAGGGGAGGGATTTTATATGGATAAATACTTTGAGCCCAGTATAACTTTTATATACAGGATCCCAGTTTATAAAAGAAAAAATGCACAGCAGCAGGTAGAGACACGCTAGTAAACATTTATCTCCAAATAAACAAACATATTCCAATGTCAATAATTTTTATTAGATTGTTTGGAAGTACCTCATCGTTTCTGCAACACAAAAATATTTGTCTGTGTTGACATAATTCACAGCAAAACTGTTATTACAAATCCAATTTCAACAAAAGCTAAAGGCAGACTGCATTGACTTGGAAATCACATAAACTTATATTCTATTCAAAATAAACAGGATATAACAGAAAGGCTATACAAAGGTAAAGGAAATTAAAGAAAATAAGTCTTTACTAAATAGCCTTTCAAACCATTAAAATTAAAAAAACATTTATATGATCACTTTTAGAGGGTGTTTCATGACCCACTAACCAGTGTGTTAGAATTTGGGCCATAATTGACCTAAAAAACAAACAAATGTGTAGATTTTATGTAATTTTTATGTAATAATTTCCTCAAAAATTATTTCTCAAATGTGGATGACTCACTCTGCATCCTGCCAGACATGACCATATATAACCATTGGGGTCTGTGCAAGATCAACATAATCTATCCAAAGGCTGCAGCACAGCAATGGCCAGCTGTCGGGAACATTTGGTGAACTAGAAGCGTGTAAGCCTTGTTCTCGCAGATACCTTTTTTTGGATAATTAAAAAAGCTGAATTGGCATTAAGTTTAGAAACTAATTTGTGATTTGATGCAAAAGATAAGCCTCCAGATTAGCTGTCCTCGCCTCATAACTTGGAATAGCTCGGAACTTGGGACCAGGGACAGCTCCCTCCTTTGAGAGGACAGAAATGAAGTTTTGTCTAAATGGTTGAGTTTTATGGGCTGATAAAATCCAAAAGATTCTCGCGATATTCCCTATTTGCAAGAGGGACAATACGCTGCAGACAAAACATAAAACTTTGTAGAGCATGCTATGCAACCTTTTTGGGGAAGAAATGTGCCGCACTATTGGTGTATGATCATCTTTAAAGAGAGTAAAAAAAACTCCAAACCTGCAGCTGAACACAGTCTTTCCCAGGCATTAGCCTGATTAAGTAAGAAAATGTTTTTATCAAGCTGGTAACTTCATTTTAAGACCGGAAGCGCATACTAAAACATGACTATGAATCCAATTGGGGATCTTCAAAACAGTGATAATTACCTTATCGGGTATAAAGAAAAGTGTGTTCTTTTTGCTGCATGTGAACTGTCCCAGAAATAATGGTGCTGGACCACAATTGAGTCTCTCACAAACTGTATTGATTATAAAAGTCATAGACTTATCAATGTGATTGTAAAGTCCAATAATCTCCAAGACTACATAATAATGATTTTAGCTGTCTGTGAGCTTTGAGCACAGAGGAGGAGTGAAAGGAACAGGACTACTTTTGTCTTGTCCGGATTTTCGTGGTCCATTGATGTGTACAGTAAGAGTCAGTTGCAGTGAGGTGACATGAGGTGGCTGTCAGATGGCTCCATCCGCATACAGAACATGTACTGCTTTGTCGCAGTCACTTACTGCTCTTGTCCATCAACGTCTGCGTGAGATGGAGCTGAGCCACGGATCGGTGCCTCAAAGACGGAGAACACAGAGGTGGTGAGGGGGGTCGTGGCATGGCAGATCGTGAGGGAGACCACGGGAAGGACGGGGCGAAACTAAGGAGGCTGAAAAAATCAAACTCTGGGATGAGCACCAAGCAGTTCATGTCTTCCTCGCCATAGGATGAGTCATCTCGCTCGGCACTGCGCTCTGAATGAAACGGAATGGGGAGGGACACCTGCAGAGAGGGGCTGAGTGTGTGACAGAGGGCTAGAAAGCACTACACTCGCACGGAGAAAAAGAACATACTGATTCTGTCAATGAAAGTGGGAGGAGGGCGAGTGCCAGTTCAAGGGAGGGGACGGAGCGCATGAATAAAAGCTGTGTGGACTTGCTCAATGAGTTTAAGTGATGTTGCAGTGCTGCATGGTTGCACAACTAATGTCAGGGGAAAGACTAAACATCACCGTCACATCTAAACAGCCATTCCTCAACGCTGGTGGAAGGGATCCACTTTAGGCCACTGTAATTTAGATTAAAAAGCCGTCATAAGTATAAGTATGATTCATCACATGCTTCTCTGTGAAAGTTACATCCTACCAACTATGCCTGGAAAATGGTTGTTGGAACTTTATAAGAATACGCACTCAACATTGTCAATAATCTGGCCAATTTTAGCCAAAGAAATTAGTCATGGCTGTGCTTAGTTTATATGTAATGAAAAGACATGGCTGTAGATAATAAACTTGCATAGTTGTGAGTGGATGATGGCGATTTTAAGGCTTATAAGCTTAATGGAACACTATATGGGACATTTTACAGTTTTAAGACCTACGCAATAGAAACTGACTTAAATATGTTTGTTCATGTTGGTCAATCTGATCAAATATGAAGTTTTTCAAACCAAGATAACCCACCCAGATAATGCCGTTGAGGGATCAAAGTTCCTTGGTTTCTTTTCATGGCTACTTTTATGTGTTTCCACAAACTCACATGCCTCCGCTTGGCCTGTACCAAAAGTTCAATAACCTCACACTTATTTAAAATTAGGATCTCTGAATCAGGATTTTTATAATTACCGTTTATCAGTTCTCTGTGATAGTGTGCAACTAATCTGCAGAGAAATGTTACTTTGTGCATCCACATGTTCCAGGTTTGCTAAATCACACCAGGGTTAATCCCTGATTGGTCTGAAACTAATCTCCTCTGGAACATTACTTCTATGGTATCTTTGCAGAGATGTATGTATGCACACACTAGCACACACACACACACACACACACACACATGCACTCCCTTTGCCACCCTTACAGAGTCATTCATCAGGATGTGTTCTCTGCTCTGATCCTCAGGCAAACTGGAACTGCTGATGAAGATTTAGAACCTGTGCTCTGACTTGTGTTGGTGTCCCATTGGTAAGTTTTTAACGTTTTCTTCACTGAGTGTTTTATCCATCTACATCCACCACCGTATGGAGGCTCACACAAGGAAAGGCAGATGTCCACAGATAAAAACAACCTTGTGGGATGCTTTGATTTAAAAGCTGACATTCAGATGCAAGTTCATTTTTCTCTGCCTTGCATCTCTGTGGGCATCTGTTCTGAAAAATCTCCAAATGCTCCGTTAGTCTGTGTGGGTCTCAAGGGTAGGGCAAAAAAATACATATCAAAGTGATAAAGTGTTTGAATTACATGGGGAATACTCTGCTGTGATTGGTGACTGTAGAGGTATGCTTTTTGGTTATCACTCCATTACCCTTGTAAGGAAGATAAGGGACTCCGCGGTAGGTTTCGTTAGCTAGTTGTGAATTAGTGTGTGTCTGGCACAGCAGATTCTGCACCAGTCTGCACAGTTCCCCTCCATGTTCAGGGCCTTGTGTGTTTTCCAACCACTAGAAGGTCACTGGAGGCAGCCAAAGTGTCTCTCCAGGTAGGCAGTCCTTCATTGTGGAGCTGCTCATCCACTAACCTCTGCAGAGGTTATGTTTGCAGTCCCTAATGCCCCAGGGCCTTTGAAGTAGCATCAATCACCACAGACCTCGGACACACATTTTTACCCTAACACTATAGAACTGTAATACATTTTAAGGGCAGCGTGAAGATAACCCTATGGTGGAATTTAATTTTATTTCATCCCCAAATCCTAAAGAAGTGTTGAAAAGTGGGAAAAAAGGTTGTGAAAGGTATGCTTGAGGCATTTTTGGTGGTCACTAAAGGTCTTTTGTTCCTACATCGAGACAAAATCACAAACATTGATCAAGGTTCTGTTCTTTAGCCTAATTCGCCTCGCTCACCTTCAAGAGCAGAAACCTTTAGGGTGATCTCTCTTGAGGTAGTAGCCTGATCATATCCTGTGTATTCAAAAGGGAGCGTGGCATGTTACCTTCAGATGCATCAGGAAATATTTGGTTCTATCTTCTGCCCCTCACCTGCTTCTCACATGTTTTGTCCCAGTCCACCGTACACAATGGGATGCCATTGATTTAGTGTCTTCTCCCATCTGGCAGAGAAACTATTTTTCTGTGCAGTGTTACATCACAGCCTCAGTGTAGAAAATGAAGCTGTCTCAAGACATGATCTATTGATTTGAATCCTGGGGAAAAGGTTTCTCTTGTGTTGTGTGGATATTTGGAAACAGAAATGAATTTAAAAAAAAAGAGAAAATCAAAAAACAGTTTAGATTTTTTTCCGGTTATGAACATTTGAGCATGGCAAAATTCGACCAGTGAAAGATACCAAAAAAGCAAAAATGGACTAGCTGTCCACCTGTCTGTGCTGCTGCAAATAAAATGAGCAGATGAGTAAGAGAAATAGAACTTCTTAAGCAGTCAGAGTAAATTCTAACTTCCAGATCTAAAATAAAAACACTTTCAATCAGATGAGGCGAGAAAAACAGAAGCAAACACAGATATTCTACAATTTCACACTAATATGAATGCTAATAGTCCAATGGTTCAGTAGAGTGAAAAGAACCACGTTGCATATTCCAATGCATGAAGCCTCCAAGCCGTAGCTGTCAATGAATTATCTGTTTACATCCTAAAAATTCACCAGGAGGCTGGCACCTAACATCTTTAAACTACTTTTTAAACAAGTCAACAACAGATCCTCACAAAACACATCTAAAGGTAAAGAAATTGTGTCCAGTAAAGGCAGCTTTTTTCTGCAGGCGCTGGGCTGCACCAAGTTAAAACTTCCCGTGGTAACTGGAAGTGCAAACCAAACCCAGATGATAAGTGCTCTGGCCTAGATTGTAGGAGTTCTGTCCTGCCTTCCAGCACGGTATCAGCTCCACTGCTACTTATGCATGCATAGCTTGGTCAGGGCTACGCAGATGAATTCGGCTCATCTTAACAGAAGCAAAAGCCATCTTTCACAGATAACAGCAAATACCCTTATGGTAATTTATATTTTAATTTTTGTCTCAAGATATTCATTCCTACCCCTATGCACACAAACTGTGTGCGAGCCAAACCTTGTGGCAATGTTGGCCGTTTGAACTGGAGAAATGTTTAGGCAGCTTAAATACAGAGCAAGGGCGTAGTAAATCTGAAAATGTTCAACGTAAATAAATCTAAAGAAATGTCCGGAAAACCCAGCTCATCCACAGTACAAGCAAAGGAAGTTTCTTGTTGTTGTCAATGATGTGGTTTCCAGTCTACATGCTTTATGTATGTTGTGGTTTTGTGTATGCCATTGATGCCGAGGTCAACCTAACCCCGAAGTAACCCAAAAAGTATGGAAAAGCATTTCCTGTCAACAGGTGTTATTTGTAGTTGTAGCCTTTCCACAAAACTGGTGGAATGCCAAACATTTATCATTATAATTACATTCTATTCAAGCTAAATACATGGTTTTGATAGTTAAAGGGGATATTGTATGAAAAATTGACTTGGCAAGCTTAGAGAAATGTTGGAATCTTTGTTTTTTACAATTGAAAATACATTTTAGATTGCAATATATTGAGAATTTAATTTTTTTAGTTTTAAGGCGCGTCTTTTACACTGTTATAGATTTAGATGGATTTATTTTTTTAACCATTGAATAATTTGTCTTAATATGTAACCTATGCCGTTTAATGTTTTAATCTATTAGAATTTATTTTAGGTCTATTTCATTTCACCCTTTTCCAGCATTTTCTTTTCCCTGTGGTGTGGGGAGTGGATGGGTGACAGTGGCATTTGTTTTGTTCTCTCTTATTCTTCTCACGTAAAGCTCTTTGTATTGCAGTGTTTTTGTATGAAACTTGCTCTATAAAAAGAAGACTGGTGGATTGATTGATATTTAAAGCTGATTATCACAGTGAAGGGGATTAAACTTGAAGTTTCCGTCCAAATTGTCAGTCAGTTTGAGAAAGCCTGTACTGCAATAGACAGATCATTTGTCCTGTTATTAAGGTATAATTTAATGTATGTCACTTATGAATTTCCGTCTCCCCTCTCCTGTTTTGTTAATTGAATATAATTTTTGGTCATACATTCATTTACATTGACGGATGAATAAATAAAAAAGAGAGTGGTAAACACTGCTGGCGGACTTCCTCTCCGTTTTTCAGCATCCTGCTCATTGTCTTTCATTACTAACCCCTTTCTTGCTTTTTTCTGCTACTTTCTGCTCCTCTTGTTCTCTCACCTCTCTGTTCTCCTTTTTCCCTCTCTCCTCTGCCCCCCAGAGTGACCAGATGCCGGCAAATTGAGCACTGTTTACTTATTTACATTTGTTTAATCACGGGAGTGCATGAATATTCTGGAGGCCAGTTTCTTGCGGTGGGACAGCTGCCTGCTCAGGCCCTGTTTCAGCGCCTGTGTCTGAACGTATAGCCGGAGCCTCTTTGAGTCGTAGGTCTACACAGATGGACTGAATCCACCGGAGTTGCAGTTTCATCCGTCAGGACGTAGATAGGAACAGCTGTGAGAGTGGGTGCGTTTGGTGGTGATGTTGTTCAACAGATGCTTTTGACTGGAGAAATAAAAAAAAAAAAGAAAACAAAGCCAATCAATATTTCATGAGCAATAGACCCTTGTGACACGCACTCTATTGTTTTTGTTCTCCCACCACAGTTCATCAATGGATCATTTTAAGAGTGCTGCTGTATGCTCCTAAAATGAAGTGTAGTGCTTTCGTGGCTGTATACCTGGTTGATAAACTGCAGTAAGTGTGTTTTCATATTTCTTTGTTTGCTAGTTCTTTTCTTTCTTTCCTTCTTTCTCCCATGCTATAATTTTATCTCAGCTTTTTGGCTGGCAGCTTTTTCACCTGGGTTGGCTCAGGAATGTCACAAGGCTGCCAAGGTGCTCATCTTTCCCTTTCCTGAAGCGATAGTTCCTCAGAAAAATAACAAAAATGTCATTTTAGTCTTTTAACTGGGTTTCATGGACACTTCAAAAGACAAAACCACATAAATTCCCTCAGTGTGACCTGGACATGAGTTACTAAAACAACACAAAAAGAACTGTTAGATTTGCTCCACTTAGAAATATCAGAGGGAATTAACAAATATCTGTTGCATTAACTATTTATCTGGCATAATCTTCCACCCAAACATGGTAACCATTGATAGAGGTGGAAAAAGTTTAATCGAAGAGGATGTTGGTTTTACAAAAACAATTTTTGTGCAGTTGTGGTATCCTTTAGACATTTGGACAAATTAGTTCTACCAGTAAATGCAAATTCACATTAGAAAAAATACTTTTTAAAGATTAATTTATTTTAATATTCTTGCCTACGGTGCTCTTCGTTTCCTTTGAATAGATCCTGTTTGTGTTTCTTCAGAGTTTTCCGATGAAGTGTAATTTATTATAGTGTCTCACTGCTGAATAAAGGTTAAAGACTGCACACATGCGCTTTTAGATCTCCTGAAGTGAGAGTGCTGACTGTGTAAACGAAGGTGACATGCACGGAGAAAACATTTTCACTATTTACTGCATTGTTCCACTAGACAAGAGAGCAAGTGCATGCTCTTGCATACAGTTAATGCTGTTCAATGACAAGCGAGGGCTTTTTGATTTAAGTCTATTATTATCTTCTAAGTCTCTTCTTTTGCATTCACACAATCCCTAATCCCTAAAGAATGATATACAGATCCCCCACGTCCTGTTGCATGCATGAAAATAAATTAAAAACACATGTAGTCCTCAGTGTGACCCTGACCTCTAATAATTTGTTTTTAATAAGCAGCAGATTGACAGGGATCCC
The DNA here is from genome assembly GCA_013363375.1 of Menidia beryllina. Taxonomy (NCBI): domain Eukaryota; kingdom Metazoa; phylum Chordata; class Actinopteri; order Atheriniformes; family Atherinopsidae; genus Menidia; species Menidia beryllina. The sequence continues at coordinate 4,648,344 of JABUIW010000018.1, read as the reverse complement.
CGGGATCATCTGCCTTTTATTACCCCTTAAACACCCGAATGACTCTCTCACCATGAATTTGTTTGGGTTTTCTGAACATCCATTGATGAAAACCTGATTGTTCCTATGAAAGCTGAGAAATCCCCCTGCTCTAGAGGGGAATGAACCACTGTGTGCAAGTTACTGTTTGCAGTATCTCCTCGTTTATGCTTATGGATAGAAGTTCAATGTTTTGTTTTGTTTTTTAAATTCCGAGAATTTGTGTACCTCCAGGCACTGCTACTCAGAATGTAGTCTCATATGGTCAGTTGTCAATCAAGCAATTTAGAGGACTGTTCAATTGGCTGTTGGCATATCCAATTAAGCAAATCCCTACATTCAAACATATAGTCCTTCCTACAGCATACAACATATTCATAGACTACTAATATGATATTATGCTTTGTGATCCCTCCTAAAAGGAAAACTACATGCTAATACCATCAAAGACGAGTCATATGTCAGGCAGACTGGAATATGCTGCTCCAGCTTCTGTACAGTAGGACATGATGAGAGCAGAAAGCAAAGATGAAGAAGACCTGTCTCACCGGGAGAATCATAATTGCTTCAAAAAAGGCAAAGTGAAGCCAGGACAGCAGGCAAATACTTCCACACTTTAAATGTGGACTTATTTACCCAGGGGACTGACTAGGGGGCGCATCTGCCCTGTCAAGGAAACACGGATGAGATCACAGAGCGACAGTCTGAAGCATAAGCAGAGAGGATGAAACATGAGTTGAATGATGACTGTGAGTTTCTGCAGAACTGACATTTTTGGATGCCATCTACTCGTGTAATGTTTTCATACTTGGGATGCAACCAAAGTTTAGTTGTGTGAGTGGAGAATGTTAAAAAAAGAAACAAAGACATTCTGTCCCAGCCCACTGCAGAGCCATCCCTCCAAAACGGTCCAATATGTTCTAAAGCTCGATCTCTGTTTCCCTCTCCATCCCTGGCTTCGGTTTCTATCCCTCTTTTCTCCTGTATGGATCATGGCACACTAATCTCAATCTGTTTGACTGTGATACCACGCAACAGCTCTAGAACTCCAGTGGCACCAGCCTATTGGGCTGGCTGCTCTGCCAGCCAGCACTGGCTCACAGCTCTGGCGCCATGATTTAGTGGGGTTTTCCATTGGCAGCATCCAAATACTCAACTCGTCTGCTACAAAAGTGTGTCCCGGCTATTGTGTTGGTTGTCACATCCTTTCCTGCGGAGCATTGTGCCATTTCACATACATTTTGTTTTAAGTGTGCCGCTCTTTGTAATCTATCCCAACTCAAGAAAAGAAAGGCGGATTTTAAAAAACTATACATATATGTACAGTATATGTAGAAGTTTTATATATATAGAGAGAATATTTATATAAATAAGCAGAGGTTAGATTTAAAGTTGCATTGGTTTTGTATTTCTAAAAGGTTTTTATCTTGGTTGCTCCATCAACCATCACAGAGCCAGGTCTTGATGGGGGTTGAAATGTAAACTTTTATAATTAGCTGTGAATAGTGTGTCTGCCCTTTATTTTTCCGCATTTGAATCACAGTTGGCCAGTATGCTCTATTAATTAAAAATGACACCTTTTAATGACAGTTAGAAGCTCACATTATCATTTACATTTCGTAAGGTTTAAAACTAGATTTTACTTGATTTGAAAAAGTTTTCTTTCCTTCTTGACAATCATTTCGTTTTTGCTCATGGCCTCTTTCACAGTGCCTGTGTTACCAATTTACTCACAGGGCCCTGTTCTGTTGCTGAAAGATTTCAATGGATCTTTTTTTAATCTCAGAATTACAAGCAAAGGTTGGTAAATGGGCCAACCTCCTATCTCTGCAGTACATGTACGCCTGCAATGTGCAGGTTATCAGGCAATACCATACCCGGTAACTATTATCATTTTTCATGTTGTCCTGTATCGCTGTCCCAATTCTATGGTCAATATCTTTGTCCTATTACAATAAGAATATTGATGAATGCCCGGGAAGAACACAAACATAGAAAAAAGAGCTCAATACCCCAAACATTGTCTCATATTGTACATGTCTCGTGGTCACCTTCTTTCATCAGGATAATGTAGACAAAATGTAAAAAGACTGTCTAAAAGTGATAAAGATTTTTTTGTTATTTCAAAATGAGACTTGTAGTAGTACAGTGCAATTAGTGTTACCTCTGTTCTGGACAATTTGCGGTGCACCAAAACCTAATTAGGCAAACATTTAGAATTTTAAATACACATGTTGTGCCACATGGTGTGTCCGTAGCTGCTCTGCAAAAGGCCAGGCGTAAAGCCTGAATTTTCACATTTAGACAGAATAAAGAGCTAAAAAAACTCAATGGCTTTGTGTAATGGTCATGGCAGACTCTGCTAATGGGTCTCGTGCCCTCCTGTAGTCTTTAAAGGGCTTCTTGATTCAGCGAAACATTTTTAACCCTGGGCAGTGTAGATGAATATTTTTGTGGCTTTCAAGAGCTCATGTTAAATGTCTCTAAGGTTTCATAGAGTTACTGATAGCCAGGAAAGGTGAGATCTTCCATTTGGGGGACTAATCTGTGCTGCATTTCGTTAGTATCACTTCTTTTACTATAATTATAATTAGAAAACTTTGATTAGAACTTACAATGTTCTAATCAAAGTCAATAGTGTGAAAAAAAGTTTTTTAAATGTTTTTATTTCATTTCTTTAGCTCTACAGCCCATGGCCCACATCTTTGACAACTCTCTGAGGAAGTACGGGAAGCTCATCTAATGAATGGACTGAAGGCTGAGGAGTTGGCCGCAGAGCTGAGCCCTGTTCTGCAGAGAGATCGTCCGCTTTGCTCGACTGGGTGTTGTATCTCCGCGAGACAACGGGTCAGTTTTCTTCCTCCTTTATGTCTCCCCAGCTCTGCTGTAGCTCCTCAAGTATTTAAAGCTGCTTGGCTTTTCTTTCTCTCCCCTCCTCTGTCGGTTTGAGTTGGTATAATTCAATGTCCCTTGTCAGCTTCCCCTCCTCTCCTCTGTTTTTTCATCTCCTCCTTTCATTTCCTCGCAAGGCTTCTTCCCTTCATCTGCAAATTTCTGTCTCCAGTCATAACATCAGTGTCTTCTTACGTCTCATTGCTTCTCTGCCGCCTCCTCCCCCTTTTTAAAATCTTATTCCATATGAATTTTTCCCCCTTCTATACTGTCCTGTCTCCTTACAAAATGTCAAAGAGCCCTTAGTGTGTTTAACTTCTAGTTATCAGTCTAGAGGTCTGGTCTGTGATTCTGCACACGCATCAATATTCATGGTGAGGTCTGCAAAAAAGGGTCTGCACATAAACAGACCGTGAGGCCGACACTGTGAATGTGTGTTTAGAGGAGAGAGACGGCATCACAGATGGAGTAACTACTGAATTGTTCAGTTTATGGCTTTTGCACATAAAGCGTACTCAGCAGCAGGAGCACACGCACAGCACAGAAGAACAGAGGAATGGTCCAGGCTTTGATCCGTGTATTCTTTCAGCGAGTGCCAGAGAGACTTCTGAACGGAGCCACTTTGGTTTCTCCGTAGTTGGGAGGTTTGTTGTAGAAGCAGCTGCTGGGGTTTTTAATTGGCTTTATTCTTAAGGTATCTCAGCTTCTTTGTTCTCAAGTGTGTGCTTTTACAAGAGAGCAGATCCATACAGAGGCCAAAGTTACATGGACCACACAAAAGCAGACCTAAGATCCACCAGCAATTTCACAAGTTGGGAGCATGAAAAAAACAAAACAGTTAAACACTTAAGAAAAATACTATATACTTTTGCTAGGTTTTGATGCACTTAACAAACGGATAGGCCAAAATGACTTAAAGTACAGGTTTATATTTACATTCTTTTACATGTTTTCTAAAGCATATCTTAGAGGAAAGGAAACACAAATAAAAAATGGTCTTGCTTTAGGGATAAACAGGCTGGAGAGAGCACAGAGCCCAAGATACTGACAGCAGAGGCGGCAGCACCATCCTAGTGGCCGATTAAACATGCATTACTTATAAATTAAAAACTAAACTATATTTTCATACAGTCAAGCTGGCCACTTAAATTACTGTATAAACTGAGCCCCAAAATGTTCATCTTAGAGAGAACGGGTCTTCCTCCTGCTCATGTTCTATTCTGAAGGTCTGTAGAGTAAGACTCCAGTAAGACTCCAGTAAGATTCCAGTACATTCCAAAATGAGTTATTCTGTTCCACAGAAAACATGGGTTCTGAATGGTGTCGAACAACTTGTTAGTGATCCTGTTTTTTCCCACTGTGGTGAAGTCATCATCACTACACTCCTTTGCATTATTGCGCCTGTGCCGGACTTTCTGACCCATCAGTAAGCCACACAACCCAGGTTTGACGTGCTGCACATGTCAAAGGGAAATGACCAAAAGCTGTCAGTAGAAGTAAATCATCCATGTTCACTCATTCTTTCATATAGTTAAGCATATCTTTTAATAATGGGCACAGGGATGGTGGAAACCATTTTGTGCTTTGTCCTTTGGACAGTGTCTGTATCAGGTTGGGGAGTTTGTTTGCCATGTCCTTTCCCATCAGTTAAACGCCTCCTTTCTGAAAGTCAGAAAAACATCTGGCAACAGCGTTCAGTGCTTAGAAAAATAATCTTAAATCATCTTTCATCCTATAATCACACATGCATTTCCCAATTCTGAGGGGCGGGGTAACCTTGACCTGAGTGGCATTACACCTTCATCCGTCAGAAAATATACAGGGCCACAGATAAAAGGCTCGGCTTTGCTAAAAGGACTGGTGACAGAAGCTGGTTCAATATTTATGAGTTGGAAATAAGAAGTGCAGCCAGTTCTCAGTGCTAATGAAACTCTTCTCACGTGCATTGTTGACCTGTGTGTAAACAATTTACTTTGTTTGTGTTGTGAAAGATATATCATGCATCATTAGATACATCATTGTTTTAGTTTAAGATAAATAGCAGGAAATAGCTGTGGGTTTAGATTTTATATTAGATCTTTTTAAGCTTAACTGTTTTTGCATTCTCAGTAACTTCTTTTTTGTTTTCTTTTGGAGGAAAAGACAAGGGACAAAAGCAGGTCACAATGATAGTTGTGGCTCCAGCATGCTCATACTGTGTCATGCACTGTGACTTTGTATTTAGCTGAGGCTTAAAATACCTGTCCTCACAGTAACTGTCATCTGGGTTCCACTCTGCAGCCCCAAGCTGTGTGTGGTGGAGATTTTTCATTGAATCATTAATGTATTTTTGTGCACTCCGGTCTTGTTACTTGTCTTGTAGTGCAGACAGAGAAGCGATGCTTTACTGCACTCACATAATCACTTTGTGACCAGAACATGGGACTTTCTTTGTTTGCACAGACTCAAATTAGTAAAAGTGATGGGCTGGATGAAAGTAACACAATCTGTGGTTGACTAAACCATCAACTGGCTTTTTCAAGAAATTAAAGTGAAATTAAAAGAAAAACTATCTGCTCAATAGCTGAATAAAAACAGCTAAATTTTTCTATGTACTTTAAGATTTTTTATTTGCTGCATTCTTTTTGATATGAGTCTTAATCTGTCTCTGCCTTTATGTATTTGTCTTATTGCTGTGTTCTGTTTCTGAGACAGCCTTATCACCCATCTTCTATTCCTTGGGAGGCCGCTTTTATTTCTTTCACGTATTCTCAAATGGTTTTTGCAAGACTAGTACATCTGTTTACACTAAAACTGTAAGTAAATAGCAAAAGTAAGGTGAAGCCAGTGAAAATATACTTTAATAGGACACTGAAAAAAAGAGAGGGGCATAATATGAGTAATGTTATGTATAAACATTTTTAATGAGCAGCTTCTCTGAACACTGACTACCAGGACAAATGCACTGCTGTGGTAGCTGTAGAATAAAAGCCACTTCAGGTTACCAAGGCTGAACATCATTAATGTGCAACTCGATGTGCAGCTCGATGGGATGTTTGGTTCTTATCAGCAGTGACTTCCTACAGTTGCAAACAGTAAACAGCATCATTTTCCAAGGGTCTTCCACAGGCAGAGAAGAAGAATGGTGGGCAAGCCCTCTCTGAAGATTACAGCTAATCTGTCCAGAAGTCATTTCTAAGTGTAAATACATATGAAAACGTTTGCAGAAAAAAATGCTGACCATGTATCATAAGGTATTCAATACTGTAATTTTTTTTCTACACTGTGTACATTTTGTCTGATGTGTTGGTATCTTTAAAAAGCCCATGGCTTATATTCAAAATGTAAAAGCCTGCAATCATAAGACAATCCCAGGGAAAATTGACATTTATATCAGTAAAAAATAAGACAAACCTGTCATCTATAAAAGAGCAGAACAGATTAAAATATAATGTCCTCTAAATTTATGAAAAATACTCAGCACAATCCATGGAATTTGGCAGTGTGACGACGGCAAAGTTAAACATGTCAACCATACATTTGCATTCAAGTCCAGTGTCTCTTGCTGTCACCACGAGTTTTATTTGTAGCATATAGTGAGGCCACAGTGGCGGATACCTACATTATCTGCTAATTTAGAGTCCCCTACAGAAAAACCCTGCATATCAATCCCAATTTGGGGCCCATTTGTCTCAGGCTGGTGCCGGTTAACAGGCACTGACTGACACTAAGGAACAGAGCGTTATTGCATTATTTTAGACAGCACAGTGGCACAAAGGCACAATTTAGCATGTAAGCCACAGCTGTATCTGGAGATTTAAAGGTAAGGGCTGGGTAACACAAAGAGGAGGCAACATCCACACAAACTTCAAGAGACTGAAACACAAACTCATACACAGTTCATAAAACACACAAAATGACAAACACGCACTTTTCAACCTCTCATATAAGCTTGGACATGGTTCCATTTGTGGTTTTATAGATGCGCCGTGTGCGTTTTCTATCTTTATTGGGTATATTTATCTGTGACACCAAAGACTTGGCAGGACGTAGGTTGAAATATGAAGTCATAATGCATTAGCGCCCTCAGCTACCGCCATGCAATTGCTGATGTCTAGATGACAAATCCTGAGTAATATGTTGTATAGCACAATCCTTTTTCTTCATACAGTGGGGATGCTTGTTTGTGATAAACAGCAAATGCACCCTCATAGAGAGGAAGGCGAGCAGAAGATCTGAGCCACTTTGACTTGAGCAACATTTTGGTCTGTCAATTTTTTGCAATTTTTTATACTTAACTGGTAGAAGACCTGTGCAGCAGGATCAGAGTGCAGACATCAAAGCTTGGCTTACTTATCCCAAAATTGAATTTAGCCTTCAGTGTCAGCTAATTATCATTTTGCTTAACGATGCAACATGCAGTGTTGAAACTATTCTAAATGCTTTCATTGAAAAATACAATAATGAAAGCATCACAATCTACCAATTTTTGTGAGTCAGAGGGAGTTGTAAGGTTATCTCTCTGCAACTCGAAATCCCTGTCGAATGTGAACAGGGAACTCGTTTCATTTCCATTTTGGAGTTCAAGATTCCAGACTCAAATTCCATAAACAACCTAAAGTGAAAAAATGATAGCGGGTGTTCTAGCAACAAACTTCTCACACTGCCTAAAATGTGTAATAATTACAGCTGTGTCTGTTATACAAAGTTTATCTTAAACCATGATGACAGCGAAGATGAGTTCCCGCCCTCTGGAGCTGTTATGATTGCACTGGCGTGGGGATTTTAAAGCGATTAGAGAGAATCTGCAATTTGCAGCCAAAGACTTTCCACTGGTCACTCACTCGCTGTTTCTGCTGGCCTACTCAGGAACAGGAAGAATCTACCTTGCAGGATTCCCTCCCACGCACAAATAGTCAGTCATCTATTACCACTCTGTAGCAGTTTCCTGAGCTGATAAATTACACGATCATTTCCTTCTCTCTGCTGTTGGGCTCATTTTAGTTCAACAAAAATGACACCAAAGCATCTTTACTGCGATATAACCACACCCCTATTTAAGGAGTTATCTAACAAAAACAGTCTGTTGGCTTTAGAAACACCGCCTTAGCAATCAAATTGAGAGTGTTAACACTGTTATAAGGCTTTGGTTTCAGGGGGTGTAGAGATGCAGATGCTGGAAGATTGTAATGAAGACATCATTCAACACAGTCAGGCCAAGACCTGTCAGGAGGGACAACAGTATCACTAAGAAGACAAACACAGGCACAAGCACTGGCCAAGACACAGATCCACACAGACATAGAGACAATAAAACGGAGTGGTACAGAGAGAAGAAGATAAGACTACATAAGCAGTGAGTTAGGTTGTGCAGTTTGTGTGAGTGTGAGCCTGCACATTTGGGTTTGTGTGTATGCTTTTATTTGTTCCTGAACCAGTGCATTCCATGGCCGAGTGGACACGTCTTCTGAGTGAGTCAGTTTCCATCAGTAAATGCCACTGAGGGTGATGCCATGATTTGGCCACACTAACAAAAGGGGGAGCCTCTGCAAAACGTTCTCTTTTTCATCCCTCCACTTATTTCTATCTATGTCTCCCCAGTGACGGCTCAGCTAGACCGGCCCAGTTCTGACTACAATATGTCTCCCTGAACTCACAGTGATATGATGGGAACAGAAAGGGACTCTAGACGATTCTCATCCATGGCCCCCTGTTGGTGAAATGACCTACCAGGTGGAGCAGGGGTGCCCCTCTCTTCCAGTATATTGTGCTATGTCTTGCACACTGATAATACAATTAGAATTCAGCTTGTTTGTTTTTAATCCAAAGTCACAGGGAACGTACACAGGTTTAAATCTGGTTCAGTTGAGTACATTTAACAGATTTATGTTTAAATCAGGCCAAATTTGTAAATGTTTCCAGCAAATTAAACCAGCATGTTAAAATTTTACATTCAATCTCTTATCCAGATAATTCACAAGGTGGTCGACTACAATGGTGAGGAAATTTCTCTTTAGAAACGTAGAGACTCTGAGGAAAACAGCACTCAAGGAGGACCGCCATGTGCCTCTTCTGGCTCGGAGTGGGTGAGAGGGCAGTGCAGAGGTACAAACAAACAAAACACAAGGTCAGGGATACCCGCTGTAGGAAATAGAAAAATACATTCTTAGTCTTCCATCAACATTAGAGGCGATATGTGGGGTTTGCTACCTTGCTGAAGAAAATGTCAGCATGTTGAATGGAAAAAATGAAATTCCACTGAAAAAGACCTTGATGTCTGGAGCCACAGTGGCCTCAGAGAAATAAAATGTCACATGCAGGACAAAAAAAATCAGGGGAACAGATTTTCTAAGAATTTCAATGAGCAGTGGAAATAATTTGAGGCTAACATCTGTGTGTAAACACTCTTGTCTTCAAGACGTCCAGTCTGACTGTGTGTTTCTTGCTATGCTAATTCTAACATTGATACAGCTGATGTGATGGAATGTATGTGTGTGTGACTCATGCATTGATGTGAGTTTCTGACTGACTCAGCCTGTGTCACTGCATCTGTGCATCCTTGTCATATCTTGGAGCACAGCAATGACAACCAAGCTTAGTTTGTCTCTTTAAGCCAATATCACTTCTGAGGTGTAGGCTGGGGCATCCCAGCCAAGCCTGGCATGGCCTGGCTGTGTATAAGAGAGGCAATAGGTGGAAGAGACAGGGAAGGAGGGGAAGGAGGGATCTGAATGATGGAGAGGGAAGGAGAAAGAAGAGCAAAGGGGAGGGTTTAGGGAAATGGATTTAAGAGAGAGGGAGGGGGATTGTGTGTGTGTGTGTGTGTGTGTGTGTGTGTGTGAGTAAGAGAGCCAAAGGGAGGGGGAGACAGTGAGAGTGTGTGAAGCACGCTGCCAGCGCTCGCTCAGTAATGCACTGTGAACAGTGACAAGCGAGACAGCAACTCACACCCATTCTCCCACATTCACACACACCCGCACACACACACACACACGCACGCACGCGCGCCGCCGCTGTCACACACCCTCGCCGACGCACGGCTTCACCTTGTGCCACTGCCTCAGACACACATGGGGAGACTCCTTCACACGTGTGCTCTGAGGCTGAGCGGTGCCTTGTTCGTCAGACACACACTTTTCCCACCCGTCCGGGGACACGCACAGCTGGACGGCTGTCTACCAGACTGGACCGCTGTCACCCACTGGTGGACACTGGCATGAGCGCCGGCACCCCTCCGTAAGGCACGGCGACCTGCCGGCACATTCTCCCACCTCATCTCCCTCCCTCCCTCTTCACTGTGTCGCTCCGTTCATTCATCCCTCATTCCCCCCGCTGTGTGGTGGCGTGTGTGGCTGAAGGACACGGCGCTGCGCTCCGCTGTGCTGTAGCGCACGGCTGCGAGAGTTGGAGAGCCCCATTGAAAAAGGGGGTGGGGGGTGGAATAGACTCCCTGCTCTCCTTCCCTCCCTCTATCTGCTCTCTTTCTGTGTGTCTGTCTGTCTCTCTATCCCTGCGCTCTCTCATTCATGAATGTCACCTCTGTCTCTGGGAAATGCTGGATTTATCACGACTCTGTCTTACCCCCATTCTTCTCTCAGGGCGCAAGTGAACGCAAGGGTGATGCCAGGAGAGCTCGAAAGACTGTCCGGAGAGCAGCCGCACTCCGTCCAGTAGCGACCGCATCTCTTCATCTGCCTGCGGACCTGATACCTCAGGTTGGACAGTCCCTACTTCTTCTTCTACTTGCCTGGCTCTGACATTTTTCTGCGCGTGGAGACATTTTATCGGTGAAGGTAAAAAAGGAGCTGGGCTGAAGCGTGTCCCAACACTGTTACGACTGTTATTTTGGAGACTTTTCATCTGGACATTGTTCGTTCCTCGTATCGGATCCAGCTTCTGGTCTGATGGACTGGGAAGGTTAAGAGGAATTAATCTCATTTTCCTTTTTTGGTTTTGGTTTTGGTCTCACAATGTGGCGAATGGTATATTGCATCTTCAGACTGGGTTGAGCTGAACTTCACTGGAGCTAAGAATACTTTCTTACTGGGACTGAGAGACTAGGGAGGATAACAGCATGGTGTGTCCCCACCGAAGAATGAGGAAATATCAAAGCTTCCTCTGAATCTGAGTGACAAGAAAAAGGAAACAGAAAAAACAAACACAGAAGGACATTCAAAGGCTGTCTGTAACCAATCAAAATCTGTGTCAGAGGACTTGTCAAATTTGGGTGGGCTTCTGAAGATCCACCCTTCTCTTATCCACCTCCACGTCATCCTCCCTCCCTCTCCCTCTTTCCTGTAATCCCCCCATTGCTTTGGACTATCCTCAGAAGCCCCCTCCTCCGCACTGCACCCTTCCCCCAGTGGTGCTCCGTCGCCCTGGGTGAGTGGGCAGGGGGGTGGCCCACGGTACCCCCCGACACCTGGGCGCCACCGAGCCGTCAAAGGCTGGTGAGGCAACAGCAGGGTCAGCACTGGGAAGATGGCCGCTCTTGCCAGTTCCCTAATTCGCCAGCGCAGGGAGGTCAAGGACCCCCAGGCAAACAGGCAGATTGCAAGCAAGCGCAAGCCCTGCCCAAAAAGCAACAAGTCACTCTGCCAGAAGCAAATCCTAATATTAATATCAAAAGTTCGACTATGTGGCAGTCGAGGGAGAAAAATGGAAAAAAGACCAGGTGAGTTCCCACAGTCCCTACTCTTTTTTTTTTTTGTTTTCCTTTTACCTGGTTTCCCCCAACCTTCTCATGTCCTGTTTATGCTCAGTTCTTGTGTGCTGGGTTTTTCCCTGTACTGGAAAGCTGGATTTAAAGGTTTGACGTGCCAGACTTCAGATTAATTCTTAACTGTAAAGCCTCAGGGCATGACATCCGCAGCCTGTAATTTTGGAGTTACGGCCTTAATCTGCATCTGGAAAATATCCCAGCCAATCTTCACAGCAGCTGTGCATAAGTTGTATTCATGGCAGCAGAGGTCATACAGCAAATATTACGGCTTAGTTCCCTTAGTTCTGTGACATTAACCACAGTCACCACCAAGCCCATGTTGTCACTCGGCATGACTTTGTTGAAACACACCCACAAATCGTGTCCATAGTGAACTAAGCTTACATACATATATTCGGGTATAAATGTCAAGAGGTGCCTCATTTGTGATTATGAAGGCCGTCGTCTTTTTAAAGGCAGGTGATACACAACATGGCCTCTCATGAGCTATCATTTTACATCATATTCAAAATGATTCTGTGAGCCTTAATTAAGGCACTGACAGCCTTACAGACTTGTGTGTCTGATAGTTTTGTTTTGTGATCAATTTATGACTTTACAAGCCTAGTCAAACTGAAATTACCTTACAAAAGGGAAATGCTTAGTGAGATAGTCCAAGCTCTCAGTGAAATCCATTTTGGATCAACTGGCAAATATATTTCTAAATTTAGACATGGAGAGGCAAGACTGACCAGTATAAGATGTCTGGCAATCAACAAACCATAGTCTCATATATCTTATTTATATATTAGTCTTAAGAAATAACAATACACATTTAAAAGCCTTATGCGTTTCCCACTCCTAACTTGAACTTTTTTGGTAGTATTTTGTTGTTTGTCCTCTGACGATAGTTTAGCTGTTTCATTCAAACAACAATGTTTCATTTTGTTGCATATTCTTAAATCACCTGATGGAGAAATGTATCAACATGTTTGTTTTCATTGCCCAAAAGATATGTTTATTTGAGCTCAAGCCAAAGCTGCGAGTCATGGCTCTGTGTTTGTTCTGGAAAAGAAGTAAGTTCACAAAACCGTAATTGTAAGAAATGTAGTCCAGAACTGATGCGTATGATTGAAGGATACTATTGTGGTTTTCTTCTTCCTTATTTAAGAAAAAACAGATTGCACCGAGGGATACACTGTACCCTCCAGAGGCACAAATGTGTTGACAACCTGTCACACTTTGTGGGCTAGATTTGGTTTAAGTACCCAGTAAAGTCTCGTGAAATTTTGCAAGACTGTCCCAAAGGAGCTCGGATTTCAAACAAGTTTTGCATTATGAGGTTTGATGAGATTGCTGGGGGAATAAGAATAAAATTCGATTGTTTCATGTGCTCCACTTTTTGTTTGGCAATACAAAAAAAAAACTTTGTTAGAGTCAGTTTAAGTAATGGATGTCCTAAAAAAACATGTTCCGTCTCTGCCACACCGTATGAGGAGACCTGACAATTTTAAGAAATTTGGAACTGATCAGTTTGAGGGTATTGGTCTGGGCTTGCCCTCTACTTATTTGTGTACATGTGAGTGCATGCCTGCTTCCTCTTTTCCCTGCTTGCATTTCCTTGCACAGCGTATGTCCTCTTCCACCTTGTGTAAGTGTAATCGTGTGTGTTCTGTGATATTTATTGCCTCTGCGTGCCAGGTTCATAATGATAATTACGTGGGGAACCTCTAACGTGGAACCAGCAGCTGCCATAGAGGCGGGTGCTCTCTATATTGTAATTATGGTTGTAAAATATGTTGGACAGGCCGTGGCAGTGCCAGTTCTTTGGGAAAAGGCCACGTGTATGTAATGCCCATTGTTCAAAGCCATTTTCATCCTAATAGCATCACTGCTTCCTGTGCTCTTATAGCTTTATTATGGTAATCATGTGGATATGGTCTGGAAGCTGTGGTTGTTGAGGAATTACCAGCTTCACCATTTCAGGCTGTGATTTACAGAAGCCTGTATTGAGTAGCATGTGTGGCATCATGCGTCTTCATCATTCCCCCTGAGGAATGTGTGTGTTCAGCAAATGCAGGACACTGCTGACCGCCGGCCATGAGAGTGTGTGCTAGCTGGTGTATGAAAGTGTGAATCTTCATCATGTGTGGATTTTTCTCCCTCTCTGAGCTTCAGCCTAAGGACACAGTTGACCCTTGGCCAGGAATAAACGACTGGAATATTCTCAAGCTGTGTCCTCCACCTCCTCCTCCTCTTCTTCCTCCTCCTGCCAGAGCATCAGTGTGGCCTGCTTACAGTTTGCCTTCACTTTTCTTTTAAGGGCTGTGTATTGTTTTTGAATGGCATCCTTTGTCTTCTTTGAGCTTTTTCTGCATCCTTTGGCTCATATTTTTTAAAATGCTAAAATTACATTGGGGCTATCTCCCTTTTCTTGTCATGGCTGCCAAAGTCTTTCATTTGTTTTATTTTGCTGGTCACTTGGCTCATGTTTTATTAACAGCTTGCTAGATTAACAAGAAAACAGGTCAACCGGTAACATCAGAGCAGCTCTACTATAAGTTGTTTTAGCTGTGACAGCTAATTACTCATTACTTTCAAAGGTCTGGCACCTGCCTGCCTCAAACACATTTTTTAGAGGTTTTCTGACAAAAAGTCATGATGGCTGAAAAAAAATGTTGCCCCTGAAAAGTTACAACAGGGAAATGAGATGATAACTTTGTCGGAATGTTGTGTTAAATGCCACTCACAGAGAAATATTTTCTCTTCTTTTGTTAAGTGAAAATATATATTAGTTTTATGTCCATTAGAGTTTGATCAAGATTAACCAAAAATAAAAGCAAAACAAGAGCAAAAATATTCCGATCCCAAATATGAGGTAGAGCTAAAGCAGCTAGATTTGTTCTTGAAGCTCAATGATGATTGAGATAAAGAGGTTTGATAGTTAGACTTGGACCGTAAAAGCCCTCTACAAATCTTAATTGCAGTCTGAATGAGATGTTTTCAGACCAAATAATGTATTTTTCATTCAGATGTCTTTGGTCATTCAATTATATTCCCCGAGGGGTTTTTCTTCCCCACAATATTCCCCCTTTTAGCTCAAGAGACCTAATCATTTGTTGACACTCATCATATCCTGTTTCATTCCAGTTTAAAAAAAGGAAAACTACCAACTCTATTTTCAGTCCACATTTTCCAGTGTGTGTGTTTGTGTGTGGATGTTGTCATGCCTCCAACCGGTGACAGTACGTCACAGCATTGTGACTGGATTGTTCGGGTTCCCTGTTGAGACCATTTGAGGTCGTTGTTGGGGAGGAGGAAGTATACTAAAAAACAAATGTGAGCGTCTCCAAACATTTGTTGTGTACTGGCCTTTGAGTGACGGATGGCTGTTGTGATGTGTTCGTGTGTCCCTGCTTGACCCACATACCTCCCTCCTATACCTTCTCTCTTATACTGTCGTCCCCTATCTGTCCTGACTATGTCACCCCCTCACCTCTACACACTCACACACAATTTCTAACCTTTCCCTAACCCATACTAATGATGCCCCAGCACTACAGCACACTCAGCTTATAACAAGGTCATCTTGCCCTGTGAAAATGCACAAACCAGGTACACGAATGGAGACTTACCCACACACACTCACACAAACTACCACATCAGAGAGCACAAACAATACATGAGACTCCATGATAATACAGGAGGATGTATGACTGAGATTATTGCACCCCAGCTATGTGTGTGTGGGGCTGATATGATCTAATGAGGACGTTAAGCCGCCTATTGAATATCAAAGCAAAACCCAAATAGTTTGTGTTGTCCTCTGAATGCCTGCTGGAGCTGCTGTGGAAGCCCTCCTCTCTTCTGTTAACAGGGTAGAATAACACCCGGGGTTGTTACGGCAGCACAGGGGCCAAATCTTCATCCTGCCGCTGCAAATTGGTTCGTGCGTATGCATGAAAATATGTGTGCATTCGTATCAGAGGCAAACAACAAATGACAGGGTGACAGTGGTGTGCGCGCGCACACACACACACACACACACACACTCTTTCTGGTTTGTGAGAGTGTGCGCACTGGCTCATTGTTGTGTCATGATTCATCAGGATACATCAGCTCCTCTCATTAACACATACTGATTTATCAATAATGTGTGGCAGCGTTTGGAGAGCACACATTGAACTGGGGTGATTTACTGCCTCACACGGGGGATGAACCACACCGCGGAGCACTGTGTTTCTGTTTGTCTCTCTCTTTATCAGCTCACTTCCTCTCCTTCTTCCTCTCAATCCATCAGCTTTCTCTTCCTCTCTCTGTCTCCCCCTCCATTGTAGCCTTGATCCCCCCCTCCACACCACACACACACTTATCTTCTCAAGGACATCTGGACTCTTAACTGTCTCTCTCAATGTCTCCCTGTCTCTCTCTACTCGCTATATTTCCCCACTGTGTCTAATCATCTTGTCTTTGTATCAGTCAGTTAGTCACTGGGTTCTACAATAACAGACATACTGTATATTGTGCTGCCACGTTACATAACTCAGCCTCTATTGTTAATGGATCAGGATTGAGATTGATGCACATCTATCTCCAGGAAATTATGTGCATACACAACTAATTTGAAATATTGGACAGGCTTTAAGGAGAATGACCAGATTCTATTTTTTATTTACTCAAAGTGAAAATGCAGTTTGCAAACATGTTGGTAAAGAACGTGCCTGTAAAATGAAATCTCATTGCGCATTGTATTCATACTATTTTTTTTTTCAAATCAATGAATTAAACTATCAGAGCTGTCTAATTGGGTATCTTTAACAACAACAGTCCCCCAGGTCTGCATATTGTAGATAACAAAGGACACTGACCTGTTTATAAAAGACAAGTGCAAGATATTGATTAGCTTAACCAAAAGTACTATTTGCAGCTTTAACCCATCTCAAAGTAAAGCTGAACCTCTCTGTTTTTCCCGAGGAGAACAAAAACCATCAGCAATGATTGCACAAAAGCAATTGTTAGAAAGCCATTTCCTGACAATTTCGAGTCCATCATTTTACAGATAGAGAGGTTATTTACAAGTGAAATACATTCAAGACAATTTCCAATCTTCCCAGGAGTGGTTGTGCCAGCATATTTACCCCCAAGGTCAGACCGAGCAATTCTCAGAGTCACTGGAGAAAAATCAATAGATGCATCTCAGATTGATGATGATTTGGGATTCTTCTTCATTTGGGTAGTTTGAAGTTTTTTGGTCGGCAAAAAACAGCACGGTTTACTGAAGTATTCTTAAGTCATATATGGGGCCGGCTGTCCGACAACTACATCTTAGGTGAAATTGGGAGATGCAAAGGGATGATGATCCTGATGCATCACCCGGCCACAGCAGCAAATCTACAGCAGATTGACTGAAGAGGAAAATAATCAAGCCTCTACAAGGGTGCAGTCAAGGCTCAAAGCTCAACCTTGTTTAACCTTCTTAAGATTAGGAATGACAGTCTGACTTTTAAGAGATTTAATGTAGACCTGCCACATCTTGAATACCATTTTTCAGACACAGGCAGAATCAGCTCAGTTAGCCCGGTCTATGTAATCCAACCACACCAATAATTTTTTAACAGAAGTTACTTTTCTGTAACAAACGAGGAAAGCTGACAGAACAGAGTTAACCGGTAGTACAGATTCTCCCATCATCGCATTTTGAAGTAGGCGCAAAAAACATAAAATGAGCTCATAACCTTTTCCAGGATTTCTCCTTTATTGTTTGCCCTCCAGCTTGAGAGCGTCTTATTTCTCACCTGCTCCTGCACTTCCTGCTCACAGCCTCTGTAGGGCACTGTAGACAAAACCAGTGATGTCGAAGCAGAGAGGCAGAAATAAATACAATTACAATAAACACAGAAAACATGCTAATCTTCTTCAAGCACACACTCCAAATTACCAAACAAAATCAGCTTTTCTTACAGGATGCTCATGAAAGCTTAACTGTCGATGTGGACATCACGCTGTGCATCATTCTACCCCCAGACCCTTTGGTATTACATGTAGCTTTTAAAAGAAACTCATTTTAGGGGCTTTTCCCTCGTTGGCCAAAGTGAAGAGTCAGAAGAAATAATCAATGTCATGTTTCCTAGTGAGGACGGTTGTTGATAAGCTCTATTGCCCCCTTTTGATAAAAAACTGTTATTTACAGTCAACTAACCCTGTCACCGCCCAGAAGAAAGTTAGATGCTTTATGCCGTGCGTGAGCAGCAGCCGGTGGTTTGAAACGCGTTCCACCCTCTGTCTCTGCCAGTGCGGCAGATGTTGTGCATGAGATGGTGCCCAGAATGAATGATTTGGAGATGCTAACATTTGGCCTGAGTAATGATCAATGTGGGCTTTCAGTGGCACCCCTCCCAAACAATTGATTTATGGAGCAAACCGCTTATTTTTTTTAATGCAGCATTTTTTTGGGATCAACATCAATCATTATTATCAGGCAAAATAGAATATTTCTCTCTTGAGTGGGTGTCTTTCCAGTTGTAGCTTAGTTGTCTTCTGCCTGAGCTGTGTGTGGGGTGTTGATGGGGACGCGTTTGGTTTATGAAGGCTGCAGTGCCCTGGTAGGAATGAGGTGAGCTTCTTGGACTCAGTGTGGCACATTCTTGGCTCCACATGGGACAGCACAGCTCTGAGAACACCAACGTATAATTAGAGCAGGGCAATGAGGCAGAAGGGTTTTAGATCTGGTGACTTTACTCTTGAAACGACCTCCAGCTGAGACTGAAAGGCGCACACAGCGCCCAACGTGTCTGCGTTTATCTAATCGAGGATTTCCGCTCCGCCGGGATTTACCATTGTGGGAGCCCGAGCACCAAATGACCGATGAGGTTCAAGTCAGCATCTTGTGCTACCACAACTACCAGCCCAGCCTCGCCTTTGTCAATGTCACAAACCCCCCACAGAAAGAGTGCACTGGCCCTTTAATTGATTGCCTGTAGTTTGAATTGCAATATTAACATGCTCAGGACAGTAAGCGACGATTTGCATTTTATATACAATCAATTTGCCGCATGGTTTGCGTGCAGAGCTGAGAGCTACGTGCATCACATGAAGATGACAGTTTAAGAATACGGGACACACACTGGTTAAAAGACTCACAAAGGGCCGCTTGAAATTTCCTCACTCAATAAGCAATGAAACACAGAGGAATACAAGGGACGCCGCGAGATCCAGAATGGCCTGACACAGAAATACACACATACACACATTTTGGTCATGCACAGGCAGTCGATCTCTTCCTCAGCCCCAACACAGCGTCCCTGACCAAAGTGACACCATCCAAACGAAATCTCCCTTAAATCAAATGTTATTTTCTCTCCTCTTCCTGTCATTGTGTGTGTTAACCTCTAACACACCAACTCAAACCTGCTGTCAAGTGAAGCACGGGAACAAACTGCTCTTATGGGAAAAAGCCTGTGTGCGTGCTTTTCTGCTTGCGTTGGTTTCTGATTACATGTTAATTTACTTTGATCACAGAGACAGTTGCACCCAAGGGTGGTGTAGGATTTACTGACAGGTGCTCTGGACCAAAACAGATCAGCATACCAAACAGATCATTGTCTGTGCGTCTTAAATGGCACGCTTTTGACCAAAGGTGTGACTTTGAGCTGTCACAGAATGAATGTTAGTGGCATTGATGTCATCCAAGATGTGTGAATTCAAAACATGTGAAATGAACGAGGACCATCAGCTTTTTGCTGCTGTGAATCTGGATTATTGGTTGGTTTCAAATGGGTAAACCTGCTAGAATTGTTTGAGCATTCAATGGAATTCAGATGCTGATTT
The DNA here is from genome assembly GCA_013363375.1 of Menidia beryllina. Classification (NCBI taxonomy): domain Eukaryota; kingdom Metazoa; phylum Chordata; class Actinopteri; order Atheriniformes; family Atherinopsidae; genus Menidia; species Menidia beryllina. Next base: position 4,628,927 of record JABUIW010000018.1, on the reverse strand, counting down.
TTCATAGCATTAATTTACAGGACTACTACATTACACATGAAGTCATTGCTCATTGAAATATTTGGCAATGCTGGTTATATATCTGCAAGGCTTATAATCCTTGTTTTGTCCTTTAAATGATTTGCCCTTCCCAATTTTTAATGATAATTTGCTATTTTTCACACAAGGTTTTGTGCAGATAAATATGAGGCGAAAGGAGTGAGAGTGAGCAGCCTGTAGCAGCACTATATTTCACTTCTGTGATTTGGTCTTGCATTAATGATGAACCTTGAAAATGACATAAACTTTTATAATATCATTGATATGAAATATGCATTTAACGATCCCAGGTAAAAGATTAATGTAAGTGTAGTTACAGTCTCTTTGGTCTTTTGCTGACCAACTTTTTAAATGCCACAATGTTGCCCATCAAGGACAAGAAGAAGAGCTGAGGGTATGCAATATGCTTTTTCATTATTCGATCAAACTCAGAGTCTGCCTTCTGTCTTGTTGGGGACACTTGCAAACAAAACTTCAGCTGAGGATTCAAATCAGAGCTGACTGTCCGTTAATGGGGGGTGGCTTTAAATCTAAAATTGTGGTTTGCAAACATTAAAGCATGTCAAACGAATCAACCTCCAAATATTATTAGTGAAATATCAATAAAATATCTGTCAGACAGAATAGTTACATACATCATCCCTCAGGTATTACCCACTTCTGCCCTCCCTCTGTTATACATTGGGAACAGCATGCTGAATGTACTTTGTGCTGTTACTACAACAATGAATAATAAAAACTGGATTTATCTCCAGACAGCAGAAAACAGACCTTACTTATTTGGTTTTGGTTCAGACACAACATTTTAGACTCTCACAAAATGGATATTCTATCATTTGTATAGAAATGCAAAAACAGCTGAATTGATTTGTAAACAAACAGGCATGCAGTTTAAATGATAACACACACGGATGCACACACTTGTTTGTGTATTCATATATATGTATACACAATATAAATAAATATATATATATATATACGGTATGCATACAGGGACCTACTGTTCATTGTGTCTGTAAGGATTTGTGATGTTTGTTCTCGCTTGGATAATGTACTGTTTTCTGGGAGATGAATAACCAAATGTTGTGCGTTTGTGTGCGTGTGTGTCTGTGTTCAAAAGAGAGAGAGAGAGAGAGAGAGAGAGAGAGACACCTTGTTGATTGTAGCACCTTGTCTACCTGTGTGATGCTCCCTTGTGGTACACAAGCACAGGTGCATGATGTGTCCTTCACTTTAATGCGCCATCAATCTGAGAAACTGGAGACAAGCCAGAGTGCAACTTCCCACCCTCCTGCACACACAGAAGCACTGCATAGGTGTAGGCACAGTGCATGCTTTCTCAAAGTGTTCCATCTTTCAGGAGACTGTGATTGCATGTGAGATGAGAATTTCCTTTAAACCTGGGTCTTTCCCCTCACAATTGGATTATCTGTCATGCAATTAGAATTGTATTCTGTAGAGGTGGATGGAGACAGAGTGCTCTCATTAAGTCTGCAGTGATTGCTGAAACCAGTTCAGTTCAAGTAAATTGAAATGATATAATCAATTAAATTAGTTTTAATTTAATCTACCTGGAAGGTTGTTTTCCTTAAAGAATTTCAGTATAACATTTCAAGTTTCCAAATATAAAAGATAAATGATTTAATTTGTCAAAATAGTATAAAATAGTATAAAATACATCGACTTTGGATTATAGTTCAGAGTAAATTACTTTTTTTAGTCTCTGATGGCTTTTGCGTTAAAACATTTAAATGGAAGACCTATGATGTGATTAACAATTTAATTTAAGGATTTTCCAACAGTGATGAAACCACAGAGATTGTAACCTAACTGCTGTTCTACTTGTATCTCCCAGCTTAGTTTTAGTTCATGGGCAAAGCTTTTATTAAGCTGTTTTAAGGAGAAAAAAAACAACCTCACATTAATCAGCTGTGTGTGCAGCCTGCCAATCGCTTAAAAGCAAGCGGCTGTATTTGGTTCCACAACTAAGGGTTCATGACACTTCAAGAAAAGTATGTGTCTTAGTAAGGACCTGTCCATATGGACATCCAGTAGGATGATCAGCTTTGTTCCATATAGTCATGGTTATGAGGTAAATCCAAAACAGTATTCTTTAAAGGATTAAACCCAAATAATGTTTTTTGTAATGTGCAATTTTACTGCTAAAAAATGGTGTTTACATGCGAAAATTTGCGTTAATAATTTAAGGTTTTTGATCTCAGGATGCCAAGTATACTGGCAGCATATTGATGATCCAACTGAAGCCTTTTTATAAGAACCTGGACAATATTTCCTCACCAGATCAGGAAGAAAAGAAGAAAAAAAAGGTGTACATAAGAACTTGATTTTGCAAAATACATCAGGCCAGATAAGTGAACAATTCCTACAAATATGGATGTCATCACAACACAATAACACAAGAACAATGTTCAGAGAAAATTTTCTTCTGCAATGTCCACTGTAAAATTGCTATTTAGGGCGGATTAAGAGCTTCAAATGCTGTGGGACAAATAATATTAGATTCTATTTATGTCTGTGTGTAGCCGTAAGGTGGAGCAGCACTTCAAAATTCAAATTTAAAACTGTTTGTGTCTTTTAGGGTTAGTGTAAGAAATATTTCCAAGCTGAGATCTTGTGTCTAGAAGCCATTGGGCCATGAGGGACAAAGATTTTGAGATATTTATTTGTATTATTTCAAAAGTTTTTTCAGCTGTATTAGACATTTCAAACTGTTAAGTGACGTGCGTAAGCATCAGTCAGGCATTGACATTCTCAAAGGTCACAATTTCAAACCCACTTTCTTCTTTACTGTCGTGACTCATGCAAGTTATTTATCTTTTTTGACTTTCATTTACATACCATGTGGAAATGGTAAAATATATTCATGAACAAATATATTCATGCTCTGTATTTTTCACATAGTCTATATTATGGTGTGCTGAGATGCACGGTGGAATAATTGAACTGTTACCATGAAAGCAGAGGGTATATAACTCTTTAATCACAGATTGTCTTACAGACTAAAGGAATGCCCTTCAATAGCCCTTCGTTGTTTTATCAGATATAATTGTAAAACAATTGCTGTAATGTTATTCTAAACATAGTTCCCATATATTATGAGCAATTACAAACAAGATTTAGAGAAAATGTGATCATTTGGTAGAATTTCCTCTTTGATTTCCTCACAATCAAAGTTTCATGTAGATATTTAATTTGTGTGGATCCTTTTGTGACAAGGCCACTGACCCCTCTCTGCAAGTCACTTGTTCCATACCAGCTGAAGGTCCGCCGCTGTGTAGAAACCATACCCCTCCCTTCAGGGAGCGGTGGCTTCTTGGCTGCTCTCTCAGGAGAAATTGGACACAGTGGCAGAACTCCATCTTAGCAGCCAGGCAGAGAGCGAGGGCGAAATGGATATTTTCCTGCAAATGTCAGTTGTAGCATTTTTCTATAAATTCATTTGTGTTTTTTATTTATTTTTTTACTTGTTTTTATGGTATTTTATTTACTTTACTTAAAAAAAAGAATTAGTTGAAATAAACAAAAATCACTTCCCAATCTGAACCCAATCAGGGAAATAAACAATAAATCCAACCAACAAAGAGAATAAGCCTTTTTCCTGTTGTAAGCTTAGAAATAAGAAACACTAAATTCTGCACAACAAGAAAGACAATATAACTAACTATCGCATTAGAAGTGCTGCCAAAGAGGTCGATATATATATATATATATATATATATATATATATATATATATATATATATATATATATATATATATATATATATATATACATACATATATGAACCAAACTACTAAGCCAGCATTTGGATAAGACTTGGTTTGGCATGAAAGACAGCCTCCTAATCTGTCACCTTAACAATGTAAAGAATTTGAGTGCGTATTAATATGTCACCAATATAATAATCACATTTAACCTCAGTGTTCAGTGTGAAATTTGATAAAACAGCAATTCACCCCATTTTTCTGAATTGTGCTGTAACTGTTGGGTGCCTGCAGGACATTTCCTAGTTTTACTACTGACACTGACAGTTGCTATTAACCTGAATGACAGTATTGGGTAAGCAAAAATCCTTTATTATGTCCTCATTTACATTACAGCTTTTCAGCAATGGGATGTTTACACAGATGCTGCCACTTAAAACAAGTTTATTCAGATAAAATCTTTTGATGTAAGGGTATATGATACATGTGGTAGAAAATCAACCCATAGATCACCTCCTCTGTCCATGTCTTAGTCTGAAAATGAAGTGGGAGATGGCTGGTTCACAAAAGGACAAGCTGAAGGTAGGCAGCAAGAAAGACGAGGAGGAAGAGGTGGACACGGACAGAGGAAGATGTGTGATAGGAAGTTTTGCTAAAAGGCAAATAAATTGGTTTTATAATCAGAACTAGGGCAATGGTGTGGTGGTTTGCTGCGTAGCCTTATCTTCCTGGTTTGAATCCTCAGAGGGTGGGGCCTTTTCTGAGTAGAGTTTGCACATTCTCCCTGTGTATGTGTGTATTCTTTGTGTAATCTGGCTTCTTAAGAAAATCCAAATACATGCATTTATGTTATTGCTGACTCTAAAATTGCCCCTAGGAATAAATGTGATTGTGTGTTGTTGTTTGTTTCTAAGGGGCCCTGCAATGTACTGGTGCCCTGTGCGCTTTGATTTGCAGAATTTTTTAGTTTTTTAAAGTTTGTTCCAATTCATTGAGCATGGATTCAACACATCATGGACTGGACATTTTCTATATTGTGGAAGCTTGCTGTTGGGTATTGTAACTTGTTGAATCAGAGAGCTCTAGGGTGGCCTCATCTTGAAACAACTATCTATGAAAAGGAAGAAAACATAGGAAACAGTGTGTTTATGTGGAGTAAAACTATCAGACATTTCTTTCATTTATCTGCGTCATATATGTTGAAAAATGACGTGATGTTAAGTGTCTGTTCTCTTTGGTGCTGTATCCGTATTTAGCGATGGAATTTGGGACATGGAGGAACTGATGCATGAGCCTTGATCAGCAGGTCCTTGGCCCATTCTCAGGCTTTACCCTGAGGCCTCGTTGCCATTCTGTCACAGCTGTTGTCAGCTGAGCGTCTGTGGGTTTAAGGTTTTGTAGCTGTACTGACACACATTACTTGGAAACAAAGCATCATGAAGAAAGAAAAAAATGTTTGTGGCCCTCCCATTTCCTCATATTAAAACTAAAAGTAAATAACCAGTCTTTTTTTCGGGTGCTAGGAGCAAACAGAAATCCCTGTGCAGTTTAAAAAGGGTTTTTAGTTTGCCCAGGGTTCAGTTTGATACCCTGCTTGACACACTCAACCAAATGTTTTAAAGAATACCACCAGTTTCTGTTGAGGCCTTGCATTCTTTCCATAGTTTTCTGAGACTTACCTCCATTCTAAAATTCACCCAAACTGTTGTTTATACAGGCGGATGTGGTCAGGAATTACTGTCAGAGAGTATGAGGTTCCCTTGAAAATAGAGAATAATGGATGGAAAGCAGTTGTAATATAGTTTCAGACTAGGACAAAAATCCAACTGAATTAAAAGAGACTAAAAGGATTGTGGGTTTTGTGTTCTGCTGCACCTGAGGAAGTAACAGGTCAGAAAACCACACAGCCATATCTTAAAGGACGGATAGGACTTCAAGATAGATAGACAGATAGCGAAGAAGCAGGATGTTAAAGGAGCTTTAAAATGGCCAGGAAGAGATTGCATGATGGAGAGATTTTAGGATAAAGAGGAGGAAAGGTAAGTGGGTATAAGGCATAGAAGATTTTAGTAGTCAGGATAGAGAAGAAGTAGATTGGAAAAGGAAGAAGAGTGAGGGAGGGGAGAAAGATGTTGTTTCGTTTGACACGTGCTTGTTTTTGGAATGTTGCGGATTTGGAAGAGGAGCAGCAACACTAACTTTTGGGATTCCTGAACATATGTACATTGTGAGCTGAGGAATGGCGTGCGGAGCTCAGGCAGATTGGCGTCTTGAGGCAGAATATGTGCTTCAGGAGAAGATAAGCAGACATAATTAAGAGACCATTAATAAATTTGTTAATGAGTACTCCATGTAACAGAGAGTGAGAGAGCGAGAGAGGAAGATCATGTGTCATTGTGTGAAGCAGAGGGTGGCAAATTCTCTTTGTGTGTGTCTCATATTCCATATCAGGCGTATCTGCTGGCTGCGATAAGTTATCATTATGAGATATGTCCTGCGTGTGACACATACACACTGTCATCTCCGCCCCATTTGCATAAAGAGGGCTTTTAGCGATGCCCTTGCACCCTCAATGACAGTATTTTCTGCATAAGTCAGCGCGCACACACGCAGACCTGCACACTTTACATACTCACGCATATGCATTATTTATTAATTGCTCAACATATAGTCACGTTTTGATCAAAAGAATAAGAAGAATTCTGAAAGCAATAGTGTACAAATATAATTTTAAGATGGGCCTTTTACGTTTTTTCTGTTTTACAACAATTGTTTCAGCTACAGATATATTGAAACATTTCAAAATGTTATAGTGTATCATAGGCTTAATATACTTATAGTATGGTTGTAAAGTATGGTTTTTTCTAGCTATCCACACACACCAACAATTAGTAAATGTTTCCATGACTTTAAAGTCCAGAATGTGTCACACCACCAGAGCGATAAGGCTTTGTATTACTGCTGCTTTGAGGCATCACAGAAACTTCTAAACAAGGTGTAAAGCCTTAGGCTTCCATGTGAGATAGACTCTCAGAGACCTATGTATGTTGTGTGTATGTTTCAGTTGAAGCATAAATTCTAATGTCAGTGGTAGGACGAAAGTTGTGTTTAGCTAATCACCCGAGGAAATCCTGACAGTGTGGTAGAACAGACACAAGAGCAGAGTTTGCCTCTGTGTGTCTATTCTTACTCTATAAAGAAATGTTAATCCTAACTGTGTTACTGGACAGGTGGCATGTGCTCTGGTGAACTGGAACCGCTGTTTTTTTTTATAGCTACTCTAACAGCAACTAATGTCTAAAAATGAGAATTGTCCACAAAAGAACATATAACAGCTAGTGAGACTTGGGCATGTGATTGAAACATGTGGTGGATGAATTACGCTGGCATCATGTTGTGTTTCTTTTTATTTAAGAAGAGTTGCCATTCTGTTCAACCTGCTCAAAGTTTATTTTTACAGCTGATCTACTTTCATGAATTCTGGAGCTACAGCACCCAGACTGTAATCTGTACTGTCAGCATGATGTACAGCCTGGGGGTTGTCCACTGACAATGATTGTGTGGACTCACACAAACTTTGTCTGATTTTAAACACCCAAAACAGGTTTTCTGATACTGCAGTCCATCCAAAAACAGAAGTACTTTTCATTACCAGCTGAACACTGCTAAGAGCCCCCTATCTGGAGCCAGCGTGACTAACTACGCACTGATGATACTTAATGTATTTTGGCAACCCAATGCACTCATTATGTAGACAATCCTATATCTATTCATTTATTCACCTGTCAGAATTGATTTCATAAGCTTTACTTATAGTTATAGGAGGGAGCAATGAGAATTACTGTGCTCTGCTTAGCAAATGAACATTTCCATGCACACACATTCAAGGTTCAATATATGGTGATGGCGCACCTTTTAAGTCAGTGGAACCAAAGGTTTTATTTTATTCTGTTGTATTTGCTGTTAAAACAAGGTAATTTCTACCAGTTGCATTAAGGGGCAAGTTTCTGCTGGGGTCCCAGAATTACTGAATGCCATAATTGCTGAAATTCAAGGACTTATGAGTCATCGCAAACACAGCATAGGCCCTATCCTCAATGGAGCATCAGTATTTTCTCATTGTAATTTGTTCCTGTTATTGTTGCCCTTTGCATTAGAACATTTGGTATAATTCCTATAGACTCACCTCCCAGCTTTCCGACATCCTGAAGGGACGATTCCCAACACCACTGCCTCATCATCACCTCGTCCTTTTCTTTTATTGACCCAAGAAGAATGAGAGGAGATAAGGAATAAAAGTAACATGGGAAAATAAATTGTCTGAACTGCCCTTTTGCCTTCTTTACCTCTCACCCCTCTCCCCCCCCCCCCAGAACGCTCTTGTAACATGTTCTTCATGTACTGAGTAGATCTCCAAGGGCTTTGGAAAAAAAGCAACTAGTGGTCAAATTTAGACAGGCAGCGGGATTTTCCAGTAGAAAGTTTCTTTACAGGTTTCTTTAGCACAGATATTCATACAGCAGCAGCTCATTGGTGGAGTTAGGTGTGTGAATTAGTCACATATCAGGTCTAAATGGCTTTTATTTAAAATTAGAAACGTTTAAACATATCCTTATTCCGCGGATTCATAAGAAGACTGTCAGTATGAATATAGACAGATCAGAAATAGAACTCTATGTTAATCTCTAGGCTGGGCCCTTGAATTAACAGCTCCCGAGTAGTTCTACTACGTTTCTACCTCATCTACTTACATCCTGTTATAAATTGCAACAAGATCCCATTAACACAAAGACAAGTAACATTAACTAAGATGGTAAGTCTCTCATGGGTTTTTTATAGCTTAAACCTTGGGTTGAAATGTACAATGGACTTAAAAGAGCAGTCAGACAATATGACTAGCTGGTAGAAAGGAAGCAGAGATGTATAAAGATGGAAAATAATAACACACTGACAGATGTAGGTAATGATCAACAAGCGGGCTGGAGATGATGGGGTTGCACGGAGGGGTTTTAGAGGGGAGGCCTATGGCTGTACACATAAAGGGAGTTCTCCCCGTCCAGTTCAATAAAGCTGCTTGCATAATTAAAGTGCAGTTTACAAGCTGCGGGAAATTGGATCCATTAGAACTGGGACAGAACAGTGTGAGGAGGAAGGGAAGGTAGATAAGAGAGAGGAGGAATTCCAGAGACAGTCTTCCTTGGTTTAATTTTCTCTCTCTGTGTAGCAAATGACACTCTTGCACATGTGGGCAATTGTACAAAATGTTGGAGTATCATTTTTGTGTACAGTTTTGCAATGATTAGGAGCCACAATTGAAGAAAAAAATGCACTGCTCTTGGACGACCCCATCAAGTCAATTTCATCTGCAAAATGAACAGCAGGAACAATGTCCAGCGACACTTTGCCTTCCCCACCCACCGCTGGGTGTCATTTCAGGACCTTGTGGGTGGCTGTGTATTGTTGAGCCGCTGTTTGATGTCACCAATCAAAGAACGATTGTGCTTGATGGGGAACAGCTGCTCCAATGAGATCAGGAAATAATTAGGAGTAACATTTTGTGAGCTGCGTGGCATTTTAGTTGATTGCAAGGCTGCCAACAAGAACACGAGGGGGTGAGGATGTACTGTTGTGAGTTTGTGTAAGTGTGTGTGTGTTTTGGTATGAAGGCATGAATGAATTGAGGAAAGACTAGAGGAGAGAGTCTCTGCAAATCAGTTTAATTAAAGAGTACCGATGCATGAGATTAGATTGGGAGCCTATGGTGTAAAGGATATGATTACACAGTGCAAGAGAAACAGATTTGAGATGGAAAAAGGGATGGAGAA
>JABUIW010000018.1:4554754-4619327 GCA_013363375.1 Menidia beryllina | reverse complement strand
TTAAAAAGAGACTATTGAGTGATGGTGAAACGTTTCTGGAAAAAAAACCAAGCACAATACAACTGACTCTAATGGTAGTGATGCCTGTGGTGATGCAGCACAGCTATAGTCCCACAGTGCTCCTTAGACTGCCAGTGCACCCAGGGTGTTTCCTGTCTTGATGTTGTTGTGCCTCCTGAGTCAACAAATATGTGTGTGTGAGAGAGAGAGCGAGAGAAACATTTCTGGGTGTGCAATCTGTCTGTTGCTGAGAGCCTAATTATTACAGTTTCAAAGAATCTGGTGAGATGTTTCAACACATATGCTGCACACGTTACACACAAATGTAAATGTGCCAAGGTATTTCTTTTGGTGGAACCCTGAATCTTTTGCACTCTCAGAGGATCGCACTCTCTAGACAACTGTGTTAATGTCATCTAATGAAAATAATTTGCTGTATGGAGAGTTCCTTTATGACTCATTTAGGATCCTGTTGTGTTGTCATAGAATTCAAACAAATTTTGTTTTGAAGACAGAGCTGGAATTTCTTGGCACTCTAAATTTGGAGAAACTGTGCCTTTCAGTTTTAACTTGGTAGTCGGAAAAAGTTTGCTTGTTTTATCCTCCACCACCCTTTAATCAGCCACATGGTTATGAAGCTCTCAAACACAAATGTCCCAGTCGGCATGACAGATGGCTGTGAAGTATTAGCAATTTTACCAGAGGGAAAACACAGCATTGTTATTACATGGTATTTGATTGCCTCATTTGGGAACATATTCTGTGGGGGGAAAAATGTATAAAGAGGTGGCTCTTGTCTGTCGTTAGATGGGGCTTTCTCATTTGTCTATTTGAGTTTGAGTGAACGGACCAGGGAAGTATACATATGAGTGCCTGATTAGCATTGTGCTCCATGTTCCACTGCTGTGACTCTAAAAAAAAAGAGGGAGAAAAGGGAGGAGGTAGAGAAGGATGAAGAGAAGGATGGTGTTGCAAAATTGCTGGTTCAGCACTATGCCACAGGAGGAGGAGGAAGGAGAGAGGAGGTGAAGAGATGAGAGACGTCTTCCCTGATGATGATCTTTTAAAAATTTTGTATCCGTTTGAGATCTTCAGATACCAATCTAACAATTTCAGAATCAGGACATAGTCTGAGTGAACACTTGCTTCTGATAATAATTATTATAATAAATGAAACAAATTGAAAAGTGAATCTAAACTATGCAGGGTGATGTTCAGTTGAATGTTCTCTTTCTGCTCCCGATGGTCACTGTCAAGTTACGTTTTGTAAAGCTTAAACTTTCACAGTTTTACTGTTCAATTCAACATTTGAATTGAATGTTGTAGCATCAGGGTATTTTTTTCACCAAGTGAAATTAATGGTTTTTCCTTCTTTTGTGAGTTAGATTCTTCATGTATTCCATATTAAAGCTGAGATGCAGCTGAACGGAATATGTTTAGTGTCTTGGCCAGTTTATTGCTCTTTTCCCTTTTCAGTTTCACCTAATCACTCAAAAAAGGGTTAGTAGGTGTTAAACCTCCATTGTCTCTCTGTGTTACGTCAGTCATTCTTGACAGGGGTGTCTCAGCCTCACTTTGAAGCATGCTTACACAATCAAGCCTATGTGGTAGAACGAGCCCAACGATGACAGGGTCATTACTTAGAGTGGCATGTTCTGTGATGCCGGCTCACACTAACACACACACAAATCCATTGACATTATCTCCTTTACGAGCTCAGAGGTGCATCAGCTGTGGATCATTGATGACCCACCCGTGCTAATTCTGTGCCGTTGCTATGCAGTTAGCCATAAGAACAAGTAACCATCTTAACAAAAATCTGTTGCAGAGGCATTTGGATTGGATTCCAGATATCAGATCCTGATTCCTTGACTGTGGCCAAGACTACACACAGACTCAACATCCGGCATGCTACGTAGGCACATTTCTCCCCCGATGTCTTTACCTTACATAAACAGAAACACCACCCATCACCGAAAAGGGACAGAAGTAACTAATTTTCTGATTTGTGTAAGATGTCACATGAGAGTACAACAGTTAAAGGGAAGAAAAAATCTGTAATTTCTTTTAAAAAAAAAACAATATACAATTGAAAAAATATGATAAAGCTGCTGATATATAGTCATATAATGATATCCTGATGTTTTAAAAGGACAACACACCTGGAGACTTGAGGACTCTCTAATAGTAATAACAAGTTAAAGCAAATTGATTTGTTCTCTTTCTCTCTTGATCTGGAGGAAATCCAATCAAGGTATTAAGATAAGAGTCCTTCAGGGTTGTTTAAATTCGTCAAGTCATTGTAGATTCACCCCTGTCTGCAGCCCATTACCATTCTGCTCCAACACATCCTGACCATCTCTACTTAAGAATGAAAAACTTCCCTGTGTGTGTGTTTGCAGGCTGATAGCAATAGTCATTAACTAATGCACGGCAGGGGATTGTGTCAGAAGCAAGGTGAAAGGTTGCTGATGGAAAAGCACATTGGTCCCTGGCAGGGGTCAGTGTCCCTCATCCACGTCTGCCGTCATCTGAGCCAAAGAGACAGTCAAAAACACAGTCACACCCAGAGGCATGAATGCATTCTCAGACTGGATAGGAAAATGTGAAGTCATGCACAATTATCAAGATACAGATACACAGGTGGAGCTAGCTCAACACCTTCACATTTTTTAAATCATTGTATTTACTCCAAGTCCAAAATAATTTGGAACGGTGTGTAAAATTTCAACAGAGTTCAAAATAAGCAAATGTCATAAAGATGTATTTCAGTCACATTTCTACATTCAGAAATTTGTTGAGAAGCATTTATTTCCTTTACCATGTGCAATATACATCTCTTATACTTGCATCACAATGAGCTATTGTGTAATATGTATATGTCATACAGAGGGCCCCTACAGACACGAAATTGGCTTGTATTTTGCCTCTTAACGACTCTTAAGGTACTATCCTCCTATTTATCTCTGTATAGGTCAGCACTTACCAGTGAAGAGCAGATATATGGAATGATGTTAAAAGGCTGGGGGATGTAACATGTTGTGATGACAGTTAGGAGGAGGACTGCAATAATCTGAGGATGGGAGGAAAATGAGGGGAGGTTTTCTTACCAAAGAAAGACGGGGATGAGGTTGATGAAGAGAGAAAAATGTGTGGGTGGAAAGTTTGTTTTTTGGTCGTTTACTCTTTTCAGTGTTACAACACCATGGCCATTTGTGATTGATCTCTCCACTTGCCTCCCACCTTTCTTTCTCCTGGTGTGATCAGCCTCTTCTACTTTGTCTCTTGCTGATCCAATGTCTTGCTTTCACCCCTCCCTTTGCAAATGTTTTGAGACCATTTATCTCTATCTTTTTTCACCCGTCTCTTACTTCTTTTATTCTTTGGTCCTCCTTCTGCCTGTTCTCCACTTTCAGAAGATAATTCTTCTACCTTTAACATCTTCATCATTTTTTCTCCTGATGTTTTGCCACCTTCTTCCACCAATTCTCTAGCTCTTATCTTGTTTTTCTACCTCTATTTGATTTCTCCTTTTTTCCTTTCCTTTCCAAGATTTCCATCTTGTTTCTCTGGCTTTCTTCCATCCTCCTCTTTAGAATATTTCCACTATCCAATATTCTGGTTCTGCATATCTCACTTCTGTTCTTTATTCGTATTCCTTCAACACTTTCTCTCCTCCCTTCTTTCACCTTGCATCCCTAACTCCTCTATGTTCTAAGTGTTGCTCCCTTCAGGCTCCCTTCCTCTGTTGTTCCCCTGCCCTCCTCTCTGTGTCCTTTCCTCCTCCTCCCCCTTCAGGTGATATAGGATCCTGGCATGGATCTGCATAGAGTGGGCAGAGTCTATCTGCTGATCGTTACTGTAATTAACATCAGTAAAGAGGGGTCCTGGGATACTGAAAACCTCTGCGCAGGCTGACTCACATACCTCCCTTCCTCTTTCTCTTCCTCCTTTGATGAAACCTCTGCAGAGTTGCATCAAGCTGTCAGATGAAGTAGCAACGTTGGAAAACTAACGTGAACAAATTCTGAGGAAAAAGTGTTTTAATTGTAAAAACTATATTTCTATTCACATGTAACAGCTTTTCTAAACACATTGATTTTTTTTTTCTGAACAAATGTTTAATTAATGCATTTCTCTTATATGTACTAAATGGTCTTCAACCTGGGGGAATTGTCATTATGTTTATGTAACCCTCAGAGAATTTTTTATTGACAAAAAGAAAAGGTATTAGTGTTTGCTGGTCCTGTTGTACAAGCATCAATATCACAAATTTTGAAGGATCATACTTAAACATAATGCAAAGACAATAAATGGTGAAATATTCGAAGCCAAACTCAAATAGTTCTGCGTGACATGTGTAAAAGTAGCTGCTGCAACAATTGACTTTATTTATCTTTCTGAAAAAGTCAAGCATGTTTCTTGAGTGTTAGGGTGCCTCAATTTTCCAACTTTTGATTGGAAAGCAAACAAAAATGATACCATTATCAAACAAAAGCAAATCTTATTTGGAAAAAGTCAGGTGATTAAATATATAAGATTCTCTCATTTCCATCTATAGGTTTGACCTCAGCAACATCTGTCTTTACTTCATATATGTACAAAACCAACATCAGGATCAGGCTTGTCTAAATTAATATAACTCGTAATTCCTATGATTATTGACATTATTATCCCTCTAAAGGGTACCGCAGTGTTCTTGGTGTCTTTGTAATGCTAACAGCCAGCAGCTTCCGCTTCATTGTCAAATAGAGATCAGATGGTGGGAACCAGATCCAGACGTACAGGAAGATATCAAAGTCATGGTACATGCAGTGGAAGTAGGTATTTAAAATTATTCTGTCTCAGCTTCCCTGAATTAGCATGAGAGTATTCCAACACAACATACAAGTCGAAAGGTGATTTGGAAAATAAAAGGTGTGCTTCACGTGCCAAAGTGTTCAGGAGATGTTTAATTTTGCTGTGTGATGCAGGCTGACTGCCGAACCTGCATCTCATCCTCTCTTTCATTTCTCTCTTTGTGTTTTTTGTTCACATCGTAGCTTTTTATTGTAAATAGGTATATAACACAAACAACAAATCCTCAAGGGTAACATCACCCTAACAACCACTTTCCCTGAGTTTTTTTTATTTATGTCTACTTCCTTTGTCTCAGTCTTTCTCATCCCTTTTTAATCTTTTTCTTTTATCCTCTGTCCTTATCTTCCTCTCCATATTCTCCCCCTCACTCATTTTGTGAGACAGCTGCTTTTGTTTCTATCTCACTGGTTCCCTTTGTTGAGCTAAATCAGCAGGCCATGCATTTACATTCAACATCAGTTCACTTTCAAGCATAGACTGAAAACTTGGCCAGCTCTCTCACCATACGCATGCTGTAATGATGTGTCTGTGCCACAGTATTCACACAGTTTTATCATCCCTGTAGTAGCTCAATATTTATAGAAATTTACATTGTAGTTCACAACCCCTATGGGGAAATCTTTACACTGCCACTGTACAGTTGGAACATTATGTATTACGTTTCCCTAATCTGATGGGAGAGCTCTAAGGGGTGGGTTGTGAGCTGGAGGAGGTCCTTGCTTCCATTTGGTAAGAAGCAAGGTACATCATGGAAAAGACGTCATTACAGGGCTAAACGAGACAAACACAACCATGGCTTGTAAAGCCTCCAAACTCAGCCGAGGCTGCATATGTCCCTGCCAAAGGCAGCTCCCGATCTGAGTACTCATGATAACTGAGCGAGCCGTACTGGAGGGGATTCCAAGGATGATCAATTGGCTCAACTGTGGAACTGAAGAAAGGCTGTCCTTTAGCATTTTTAGGCTCCCAACAATTATACTCCCAATAACCAATTATACTGAGGATACCAACCTGCTAAATTTTGGGTTGGATTTTAACAAATTGATACATTTTTGCATATTCACATACTATAGTTATACATTATTTTCTTTATTACTACTTCAAAGCAAGAGAGAACGGAGAAGCGGATAGGAAAAATCACAACCAATACTATGCAGCCAGCCGATGGTTTCCCTCCCTTTCTCTCACCATTTCCACTTTTCTGTGGTGTCATTGATCTTTATTCTGGAATACAGAGTCTGACACATCAGAATCAGATTTTCACATGTGCTGACTCAATCCTTCCCCACTGAGCAGTTATTCTGACAGGATCTGCTGTTCATTACTTCCTCACCAGCCACTGTCATTTTAGTCATTCTAGCTACAGCCAAAAACACATCTAAGCTGGGAGTCAGGTAAACTTTCAGCTCCAGTGCCCTTTATCACTTTCATCTGTATTGATTTCCTCAAAAGCTGAAGCTGGACTGCAATGAGAGAGAGAAAGATTGAACAAGAAAGAGGGAGAGGCAGTTTGTTTTGAAGGTGTCCCGCCCTTTTCTGTCTCTGCATCCTATGAGGGATGAGGCTGGAGGCAGTTTGGAGATGATTGATTGTCCTTGTAAATATGGCCATTATCATATAGGCTCTCCCCGCCTTTATACCCATTATTCATTGTCAGTTGGGGCCACCGTGAACCCCTAATTTTATGCAATTTAGCCATGCACTAATGTCAATAGTAAAAAAAAAAAAGAAAAGAAGGTATTTTCTCTACCTGAATCCAGATGTTTTGAAACTTTAGGGAGGACTGAATATGCAAATGAATAATCTTTATATTTTATTCGCCGCTTGTTCTCATTTTGGTACAAGATATGTTATTGCTTTTGTGGCTGCAGCTGAGCAGTTACCACTGGCTACAATAAATGAAAGATGAAACACTAGCAGTTGTAAAATCCATATGTCCATGGATTAATAGCTTCAGGCTTTCATGCAAGTGGTGAGAAAGACAATATCAGAGTCAGTGGGGAGTAACAAGCTTATTAGCTTTGGAGAGAGAAGAGAAGAGTTTCTGGGACTAGTGTGCAGAGGCGTGGCATGTTAAGTCGCAGCAACTGAGCAGGAATGTGCCCACAGTGCTTCATTTGATAAAAGAGAACTATGCTGGAATGACCTTTGCCAAATGTTTGATGAAGGAACCAAGATAGCCAGATTCGTAGGCACTATATGCACTCAAATAACACAAAAGAGCAAATGGTCCAAATAGTGTCCATATTTGTGCGGGACAATGCGTGCATGCCATTGTCACGCAGTGGCAACAGGACAGGTGCAGACTGGAAAGACTTTTCTCTTTCACTGCATGAACAGCATGCAGCTGTAAATTACTGCTGCTTCGCTGCTCGGCCTCAAGGAGTAATTACCTGAAAAATTCAAGTGTGCTTTGTTTTCTCCTGTCAGGCAGCACAAAGAACAATCTGTCACACCGTTGACTTGAGTTACAGTCGTTGTCTCAGGTACAATATAACTATTCAATTCCACTTGGCAGCTTAGAGATTGGATGGAAAACAACCTTAGCTGCGGTGTTACTTTTGGCAGTCAGCGTTGATCTTGTTTTATCCTGTTGACAAAAAGGTCTCAGTATGAGGCACTTTTTGAACAACTATTTTTGCACATTTTCAACATTGTTCTCAGCCTAAACCAACATGAGTCTTTATTTTGTTTACTTAACCGAAACTGTTCGGTGGGAATTTCAAAATTTACACTGTAATTACAACTGTGTGCTGCAGTATCACAGGGAAACACAATGAATTCCCCAGTTAAATGCACTTACTGTTGAATTTACCAGACTCAGGCTCTGTAAATGGGACTGTTAGGTCTGTTGTTCCTGCTCACAAGCAATACAACAGCTGCATTTATCTCTGGCATTATCTGCATTTAGCCCTAGACTATTTAAGAAACTTATTATTAGCCATTGCTGGATTTCTAGGTTTTTCTTTGTTCATAAGCAGAGGAAAAGGTTTGATATATCTACAGTGTTCGGCAGCGCTGGCATCCCTGCTGAAGATGCTGTTAATGTGCAGGTTTTATGCTTTCTGCAAAAAGGGTGCTTTAAAATGAGTATTGAGCTCCAAATCAGCAGTTCAGACTATAGGTATCTAAAGGGGAAGTGAAGATTTTGTCTGTAGTCAACAATCCCTCCATTTTAGAATGAATAAAGAGCTGATTTGAAGATTTCTTCAATAAATCCAGAGGAAAACAGTCAAAATTGGCTTCTCATTACATCACCTTTACTGCAGCTAAACGACAGCCTAATGGAAGACAGGGCACAAGAAGGCCATAATAATCCACATTCCCACTTAGCCCTACCCTGCCATTTTGTGCTTTCATGCCAAGGACGAGGGTGCCCTAATTCTTTCATGGATTGAAGTGATAGGCCACTTGGCCCTTCAAAGAGAGACGATTGAGAAACACACAGAGTGTCACATGAATTGCCCACACAGTTCACGTCACAGTCAACACACCATTCAAAGTCACATTATGTAAGGAAAACCTGCTGTCTTTGACAGAACTCATGATTGTGATTTATGTCTGACAGCAGGGGGGTGACACCCAGCTTTTTGAAGATGAGTTTCTAGATGTCAGGTTAAGAGCAAAGATGGTGTGAGAGATAGCAACAATGCATGCATGCAACATACTGGCTTGGTCAAGGAGTGTTCCAGAGGAAAAGTCATCCAGTTACCCTCTATTACTCACTTTAATGGGGGCACTTGATTTTTATGCTTGGTTTTGATGTAGTTTGAAAGTATTAACAAAATAAAAGCAAGATCACAGATAAAATGGTACTACTCACTATTGCTTTAATAAATGAGTATTAAGACCAGCTGCTTGTGCTCTGTTTACTGTGGCACATAAAGTTGCTGAGTCTTCCCAGGAAAGTCCATAAGTTTTAATCCAACTAAAACTGAACCGTTTTGTGAAGTACAGTGAGCGTAAATTTATCAGTGCCATAGCACATCTGTGCTCTCTGGAGTCTGACTGGGCTGCTCGTGACACTGAGTGAACAGAGAGCATTTACGAAGACGTCTTCACAACAGATGGAAGTAATCAGCTATCGCTGCAATGCCATCAGCCTCAAGTGGCCTGACAGAGAGGAAAAAAAAGAATGGCATTGCCTGCTAAATGACACATCAATAGCAGGTTGTCCCAGTGCGGCTGAAGTCAGTGGAGTACCTGTGGGAAACACTTTTAAATGCTTAGTCATAAAAAATTTCGACATTTACTCTCATCTGTCTTCCTTCATCACGTCTACTTCCCCACCTCATACTCCTCCTCAGTGCCTTCTCCTCTTCCTCTGATTGACACTGTCACTCAGCAGTCTCTGATGTCTCTAAGTGCTGCTGCTCTTCTACACCCCCTTCTCACTACATCGTCTCTTCACTTTTCAAAAAGAGCAAAAGTAAGGGCTTCCCTTCAGATTAGGTATGCAGTTTTCGGGATGAGACGTGAAAAAAAGCAGGAGAGAATTGAGGGAAGAAGAAAAAGGGCAGGAAAAAGGCAAAGGATAGAGCAATGTAGGGGAAAGATAATGGGGAAGACTCGATTGAAAAACAACTTAAAGAGAGCAGAATAGAAATACAAATTTTAGAGTCATTTCCTAAGAGGCCTATGACAGGCAGCACTGATTTTTTTTCATTTTTTGTATGGCATTGCACCAATAGTCAAGAAATAATGTACCAGGTTAATGTTAGCTGCAACGACAGGTACGTTCACTGTTTCCAAAGGAATGTACTCAGTGAGGCTTCATGATATTTGTGTTCACTAACAAGGTCTGGACTCGGTATGGACTGACATGTCGGTTGCTGGACCAAGAGCCTCATTTTGAGAAGCCTTGAATTTTGAATAATCTATAATGACCTTAGCTGTTGTTTCAAGTACAAGGCTACAGAATCAGTATGCTTCTGCTACATCAAAGATTTCAAATGTGAACAGGAACAGAAAACAACTTTATTTAATATTAGAATGATGGTTTTAGAAATTGAATATTGTGTGTCATAGTGCACATATTTATCTATATTTGTTATATATTAAGTTTATGAAGCCATAAAATGCACTATCCCCTTCTTACAATATAGCCTCCCTGTTTTGGCCTTAACAGCCCTTACCCATCAAGGTATCACCTCCCTTAGAATTTTGAAGGTGACCACCCAGATTTCCTCAGCAAATCCTTTAAATCCGGTAGGAGACCAGGCCATCAACCTGAAGTCAGAGTTGCTTAAATCTTTGTGTTGGGAAAATTCTTCCAATATGACACATGTCAACTTCAGGGTGAGGTATATCCCTGTCTACCACAAAGCCCCAACTCAAAATATACCTGGAGCCAGTTGACTCACAAAAGTATCTACCTTTTTCCATGAAACACGAAATTTCCCACACGAAGTTTTTTTCCTCCAAAGAAAGTGTCTACTTCTTCTAATTATTGCACGGGTCCTCTTTGAAAATAACTATTAAATAGATATTAGGTCTCATATGCCTGTATTCTTATCCAGTCAGTAACATTTCTGTTTAGCGCCACCCTCTTGTCCAAATATGGTAATTTTTGTTTTTTTTAGAAATGGATGTTGAACTACAAATCAGATATTTGCCAAGCAATTGATCGCATGCGTTTGGCTACATCTACCAAACATCTACATCTAAACACTTTTTCCATCCATCCTTTTTCCACAGATACATACTTCTTGCACACAACACTAGCCAAACCTATTTAGTTGTGGTTTACCAACACACACACACAGTTAGATTACGTTAGGTTAAGAATAGGTATTGAATCAGGGGTGCATATAACATTAGTTTTAACCCACTTGTCATCTCATATTAGGCAGGCAGAATGTTCAGGGTGACTTAGAATTTATAATAAGTGAAATTAATCCCAGTATTTATTGAGGTCACTCCATAATTGGCATTGAATTTCTGTAGGATTATGAGCTAAATCCTCCTCTCACACACTACCACATGCTCTTGTGTTCAGGGATATGTTCCACAAAATCTGTTTATTAAAGCTGACACGTTCCCAGGACACTGCTGCTTATATTTACAGTCGGAAGCCAAATATCTTTCTTTTGGATAATTAAAAGTAGTATACTAGTAGTATAAAGTAATATAAGAGAATATGCCTTTTTTCTGCAGTTGTGAGACAAAACACCATTGTCAAGAAGATGTATGTTTTTGTAAATGCCCTGTACATTTGCAGACAAGTACATGCGTTTTTGATCATGCTGAAGATGATACAAAGTTGATCGCCCATGAAAAAAATAATGTGATCATAAAACAAACCAGTGTGGTGCAGAGCTAGAAACTAAGATTTGACTGCAGTATCTCTTCCCTCGATACTCTGGGCAGTTTGAGGCAAGAGAATGTGTACAAAGAAGTAATTGTACCTCAAAATGAGTCAGCAGTATACATTGTTCCTTTAGTGTTGCTTTAGGCATTAAATTGTGTAAAATATATGTATGAGCTTTTTTAAAAGGCAGTCAAATAAACCCCAGGCTGGCCTCAGGCCAGATGTATTAGCCCCCGTCACCTGGACCCTATTTTTCCGTTGGAGGGAAAAGTCTTAACGATTTATCGTAACAGCGCAGAGTAGGGCTCAAAAAACTGCCAGGAGCTGTGCATTTTTATAGTATTGCTAAAAGAGTTGAAGGGCTGCCATTTTACTACCTTATGTTTTTTTTTGCATGCTTGGAAATCTTTCAAATTACTGAAAAAATGTTGATCAGGACAGGCTCAGTCCGGGAGGCAATCAGATCTTTGAATCATACTTTGGGTATGGAAATCCCTGAAAAGAGTCTGGACATAAACCACATAATTTTAAGACTGTTAAACATCACCACATGAATGACATTATACCCTAAAAATGATGTGTGTTTTTTCGGCAAACTTTACTGAGGCTAAACACAAGATGAGTTAAGTCAGAAAACCAAAGTTGTGTTGTCAGTAGCTAAATGGCATCATTGTACTTCTACTTCATTAAAGCTTTTAGAATAATTTGCTAGTTCATCAGTGGCTCAGCAAACAGCTGTCGGCAGTTTTCCAACGATCTCCATAAGGGTCTTAGCTTCGGAAAGGAGCCCGCCTTTTACTTATTCTCTATATTCACATATTTTGATTTAATGTACATTTACCTACAGCACGTCTCACCTCATTTATAGCCGTTCATTTCTCCCTGCTGTGTCTCTCAGATGGAACTGTAACAAAGTTAATTTGCAACACTTCAGAAAGTCAGTGTGTATTTTTACTCTGAAATTATTTGCTGAATTTACTTGGGTTTGTGATATATAATGTGTATTAGTGTGTAATCAGACGCCTTTGTTTCCCTCATGGAGTAAAGTCTCACATCAGCAGAGTTACAACCCTCTAAAATATTCAGTAACTTGGCTAAGTTTGCCCACTTTTTTCCTGAGGAACACGTGTATACTAGTTTATAGAAATGGCTGATGAATTCGGTTTCATTCATTGCTATCCCTCTGGATCTGTGTTAATACGTGTGTTTGCGAGCACACAGGATGTTCAACAACCACCGTGCCCCGGGTGTGAGTGCTGGCAGTTTTTCTGTTTTTACGGAGCTCAGGAGAACTGTTCTTTTCGTTGCGTCTATATGTCTGTCTGAATGCAGTATTTTGAACCAGTAACTTGCATGACCTTGTATCCAAGAAGCATTTAGTTAGTTTTGTATGACAGCACCGTTACCAAACAGTGCTCCACAGAGGCGGAGTCTCGCTAAAGGTCAATACCAGCCACCCGTCTATGTGTTTGCTGCTGGGCTCGGATGTGCGCAGTGGCAAATGTGTTCAGCGGCACATGGCCTGGTGTGTGGTCTGAAGCTTAATTTGAGATTAATACTCCTGGTATAACAGATTACCACACTCCATGTCTGACCTTCTGCGTCTAGTCAGCCAGTGAAGAATGAATGAGCTCTTATCTTTCAGTAGTTACAGCGATTTGGTCTCGGTACAGAGGCCAGAGTCTGCCGCGAAAAGCTTCTAAATATGTTGCTTCACACTGTCAGCCTGAAAATGAGGATTACACACCAAAATCCTTGACTAATGCGGACATGATGGTTTAAATGTAGACCATCACTTCGGCTAGTTCCTGAAGTTCATAAAGTTCATGGATATGTGGTCTTGCGCCCCTTGATTAAAGAGGCAATACATCTTTGAAACTTTAAAAAGTGATCATGACCAGCAGAGATGGTAAAAAGACAAATATTGATATTCAAGGTACATAATGTGTAATAAGGCATCATAAACAGTTAAACAATAATCTATTGGGATGTGATTTAGGTGCCTTTTAAATGATTTTAACTGCAAAATGCAGCTATGACAGAATAACCTCTTGCGAGCACCTCTGGTGTTTGCTATTCACACACGTGCACACCTATCTTCTATTAACCAGAGGCAGCTTCCCCTTTACCACTCAGCCCTCATTCATGTTTAATGTAATGCTTCAGCATTTGGATATGCCCCTGATCATGTCTTTAGTGTCTCTTATCAAAACATTCCTTTATCAGGAGCCAGCAGTTTTTGCTTGCTGTGCAGCATACACAGCAGAGCTAAACTTTCCTGTCCTTACTTCTAACAGAAGGAAATCTGGCAGTGAAAGAGCCATAAAGAACAATCCTGCAAACTGTTTTTTTTTCTGGAACATTCCTCCAACAGCCAACTTGTTATGTGACCTGAGTTCTTTCACAGTCCTACTCATGTTGAAAGTGCTCACATCCTTATAGAGTGACAGGTAGCTGCTGCAAACACCCACATAGCTGCATAGTTTCAAACACAACTGACAAATGTAGAAATGAGATGCTAAATAAATAGATTATCAGGATGACTTACATCCTCTGCTTTCCCCTGTGAATAAAGTATTTTTTGTGCTAAATCTGAGTTCCGATCAGTCCAGCTGAAGGCCACAGTCACACTGACAAACACACTGCACATTTTATTGTTGTTTATTGTATATGAACCAGTTTGGACTCTGAGAACCTCAGGTTCTGGTCTGTTGGTGTGGCCCAGAGTCAGAACTAAACAAGGTGAGGCTTTGTTTTAGTTCCATGCTCCTTAAATCTGGAACAGTCTTCCTGAAGACGTGACAGGCCCCAACTCTGACAATGTTTAAATCCAGGCTGAAAATGGTTCTGTTTAACTGTGCATCTGGAAACAGAATGTATTTTATCTGCACCCTTCACTTTTTATCTATCTAATTGATATTGTTGATTAATTTTCTTTCTTGTTTTTTTTGCTATAAAATTCTTTGTAAATCACTTTGAATTTTCTATACAAATTAACTTGCCTGCTGTGACTGTCACAGAGTAAACATTAAGCCCTTGACCCTTTGTCTCTGTTCTCCTGCTCCCAGCTAAGAGTGTGTAGAAATATGTCACATGAAAAGTGTGTACATGTGTTTCCCCACGCTAAAGTGTGCTGCGCTTTCTCTGCAGAGCCGCAGCTGAAGGGCATCGTCACGCGACTCTACTGCAGACACGGCTTCTACCTCCAGATGCTTCCGGATGGCACCATGGAAGGCACAAAGGACGAAAGCAGCTCCTTCTGTAAGCAAAAAGAAAAAGCACTCACTCACACGCGGTGTGGTTCTCAAAGGTATTTATTATAGTTGTGCACCTTAGGGCAGAAATCTGAACATACCAATGGCACATGAGGGCTGGACAACTCATGCATTCTGCATTGATCTGCTCAAACTAGAAACACTTGGCATGATGTATCATAGATGAATTTCAGATAAGTGGGATTTGTTCTTGTTGCACAATAAATCAAATAATTTCCTATATGTTTTTCAATTAGTTCTTTCACTGTCATCCTGAATTTATGGTTACATGAATCATTGTAAAAAAAATGGTTTTAAAGTGGACACATTTCCCCCTGTGTGTGTGTGTGTGTGCGTGTGTTTGTGTGTGTGTGGGAGAGAGAGAGACAGAGAGGGAAAGACATTGATATTCATAGATGTTTGTCAGAAGAACAAATCTAATCTAAACTTGAGCCATAGATACCTTTTGCATCATTTCATGGTGATTGTACGCTCTCAATGTGTTGCTGCTGGATTCTTACAGTTTTTTTAACACCACAAAAGACTTGACTAAGGATTTGACTCAAGACTTACAGCTCACTGGTTTGAAAAAAACGCCATAGTCAACAGCATAATCTCCACACAAGCACAAACATCATCATTCCTTACCTGACCCCGCAATGGGTCATCACCTGCGTGATTACTACCTGAAAACATAATATCCAAAGCCTCCGGACTCTCCAAGCCTCCCAAACAGATCAATACTATATTATGGGATATCCCTTATGCTACAACACACTACTGAAAACGCCTGTATTGATGGAAATCACTGTTTATGTTTCAACATCTTATCATGATGCCGGTATTTTGTAGCAGAATGGTTGCTTGCAGTTGGAATCATGTAGTCGTTACACTGAGGTGACACTATATGTCCCAATGTCCTAATTAGAATCCCTACATAAAGCTTCCCCACAGGCAGGATTGTTTTTTGCTCTTGCTCATCAGTATCCTGGCAGTGTTTGGGGCAAATCCTATTTTGGATATTGAGAGGTAAAACATCTTGAGACAACCCTCACGTAACAATTCTATCAGACCCAGCTGTTTAGTTAAACACCTCCAGAAAGCGCCACGGTAACTGTTTAGACCTGCTCTCCACTCTGTCTCTTATGCAACAGCACGCCTACACTGAGGCTAACACAGGCACATGTTGAACTTTAAACATTCCCATGTCCAATCTGAAATATTCATCACATAATACCACAGGGCACATCCGAAGGCGAACAGGGCTCATTTCCAGACAGGTGTAAAGACTGTTGTGTAACAGTGTTTCTCATATGGCAGAGTATTCAACATCAGTGAGCGGAGGTCACCCTGCCAAGTGTTTGCGTGGGTCTGACTTATGCTTCGTTTTATAGCAACTGTAATTCCATCAATCACAGGATGTGGTGTAAAGTTCCATTGGCTCTTTGCATTCTCAAGTTACAGCCTGATATAGGCAGTTGACACATTTTGGAAATTATTCACTGATTGCCTGAGCCAGATTATTTAGTAATTTGCCACATTTCCTCAAATAATGGCTGATAACAGTATTGGCTTAAGAGTTTGAAGTACAAGCCCTTTTTTGTGGCAGTTTATTTGAAATTCTTAATGTTATTAATATGACTTGCCAAAATTTTCTCCCTACAGCATCTGGAAATCTGAGACAATGCATCCAGAAAAGGTTAGCCATTGTGCCATGGTACTGATTGTGTTAAATATATGAATATATTAAAGGTATTCCTAATGGAAATTAGAAAAAACTGTGATGTTTTAAACAGATACAGACTTTAAAATTTCCCCATTTTACAACCAACAGAGAAAATTTTATTAATATTTATTATTGAACTCTAATTCACTTCAGTGCCATGGCATGAAATCTACGTAATATCGTTGTCAGGTTCTATACAGTGTAAGTGTACAACAGGAACACCCAAATAGGGCAATCAATCACAAATGGTATAAATAATTAAAAGAACCATTAGAGGAGCTCACATCTGAGGATACTGCTCCAACAGCCAACGATGATGCTGATCAATTTAAATGAACACAAAAGAAAAAGACAAATAGACCTCCAACCTTATGTAGCGAACAAAAAACCAATGACCTGTAGGATAAAAGAGTGAGGCCCATTAAGGGGAATGGCTCTTTCATGTCTTCTCTGTTCTGAAAATGCAAAGCTTTGCAGCACCTGCCTTAACCTCGCCGTTATAGGGACCAAAATTATTCAGGAGGGCAAAAACAGTGAAGTAAGGGAAGAAAAAACCAAAAGGTAGGTGTAGCCCTGAGGGATTATAATGAAAAAGGACATCTTCGCCTTTTGTAAGGCCCCTCTATAGTTTTGTCACTTTTTTATGGAAGATCCCTTGGGGCTACCATAACTAGGTGATAGCTGTCAAAAGACTGAAATGACTATATATTAAAGCAAAATGTGAGAAAGCAATGGAGAGAAAGGGGAAGGGAGGAGGACCAGTAATACACAATGGGTAAGAGAAGTAAAGGGGAAACCGAAATGGAGATGACTCAGAGAAAGTAGGGTACAACTAAGAACAGGAGGAGCAGCTGGCATTCAGCTGATGGCTGCTCAATCACTCTGTCTCCCCCCTCTGGTGGGAGGTCAGAGGACCTGACACCCCTCCCCTTGCCCTGTTTCTCCCCTTCTCTCTCCTTCCCTGTTCTTGGCTCTGCCAGGCTGTTATGTAATAAAATTGGACAAGAACTGGGGTATGAAAGAGAAGAGTGGGTTTAGATGTATCTAGGTACCGGTTACTCAGGTTACTTTAAACCAATCAAAGACTAAAGAATCCCATCCTTAATTCAAATCCATCCTACAATATTTTGAAGAAGAAAAAAGCTTGGGTAAGTTCCAAATTGCAATTATCAGGCTGGCCTCATAAGTTAACAGGTTATCAGCGATAACGTTGACAAATAGCAGACAGGCAACACAACCAGTGTCTCGGGTCTCAAAAGAGCAGAAGGATCATAAAAAATGCACAAAAGCAAGCAAAGGGGTGACAATATGTTTACTGAGTAATAGATGAGGAACACCAGGAGTGGTGTGGACTCCAAAAGAGTTTTTAAAGCCAGAAAGAAAAATCCCAGAATGGGGCAGAAAAAGAGCAGAATTCGGTAAGGACAAAAAGAAAGGACAGAATAGAGGATAAGTAGATGAAAACTATTGACCTCTTTATGTGGACTTCGTGAAGGCACATGTCAGAACTGGTTTCCCTTCCTTTTATCTACTATAATAACCATTTCCCACTGTTGGAGGGTACACTTTACTTATCTCTCTAAGTGCTGTGGAACTTTCTTTGTATGTCATTCATTGTGAGAAAAGAGAAAAAATACTCAAACGGCTGTGCTTGAAAAGCCACTGAGAGGAGACTTGGCACAGTCTGAGAGCTGCAACTTTCAAGAAGGAATTGTAATAGCAATAACTGCGTCTGCAATAGATTAAATAAGGCAGAAACAGGGGAAGAACATGAAAAGTACCAAACAAAGAGAAGCTATGCTAGATGAAGACAAGAGAATCATGTAGAGAAGCAGCGGGATGAAAAAGGAAGAGATTAATGGATGGGATGGAAAAGTATTGGTTTCACATGACAGAGAGAATGACAGGAGGCAACGGGGGAACTGAAAGGGAACAAATAGAGAAGAAAATTTGGTAGACATAGAAAAAATACTACACTGAGGTAAAATATGGAACGTTCGTTCATGTCAAGGAGGATTGTTGGTTCGTTCGCGTCAGACGCTGGGGACAGAGAGACGGGGTAAAGAGGGAAAGACCGATAGACGGGCAAGAAAGACAGATAAAGGAAAAGAGTTATCAGTTACGGGAAGGAGAGCCTGTGGAAGAGATTGAAGTTAAATAAGAGCAGATTGAAATAAGTTGTCTTGTCATCAGTCATCGACCACCGGGGAAATCATGCATGAAACTCAGCTTGAAGTAATTCAATCTGCTGCACAGCTTCAAAACTTCCTCATTTCTTTACACCACAAATGACAAATCCACCTATTTTTTCTCCAGATATTTATTAATTAGTTTAGGCATCATTTTAATGATCCCAGTGCTCTGAGATGTCTGGTGGAGACTTAATTTAAAATTCTCACAGCTTTATTGGAATCAAGATGTTAAGTAAATGTCATTAATATTAAATATTGGCAGACATGAATTGAGATAGATAACATCTTCAGACTCCCAAGGGCTGTGCAAGGGTTTTGTTTATTGATTTGAGTCCTACATTTAATACTTTCCTGCCCCACAAACTACTCAATACGCTGAATCAGCCCAGTGTCGAGCCATTTGTTATTAAGTGGAAACACTCATTCCTCTCAAACTGGGCTCTGTTTTAGAAGGAACAAAACTATGTCTGTACCCTTAAGCATCAGGATGTGAGCACAGAGGTGAGTTATCTCCTCTGCGCTCCATTTGAACGAATGCTCCAGCCTTACGGAAAATAAGTCAGTCATAAAAATCACCTGATGATACTGCCATCATTGGGCAAATGATTTCTGTCTGTGGTGCTGGTGGGTAATAACTCTACAATCACGAATCTGCACAGTGGTACAGGGCACTGTCAGAAAATGTTTGAAAATCTCTTTCAGTCTGTGGAGTGTGACAATAGCTTACTGCTAAACTGCTTGAGTGCTGATGAACACTCGAGCACTCAAACCTTGTCTTAGAAAAAAAAAATGGAAATTTAGTGCAGATAATAACATCTTAATCCTTCCTGTCAAGAGAAGTGTAGTTAAAGACAGGATGATGTCACTGTGCTGTGAGCTCAGTTTAAAAGGCTGAACCTCAGATCTTATACTAAAACATGTCATACGTGATATGAGGCAACAGCTCATTAAGGAGCAGACATTTTTATCAAACTGAAGCTGTGCGTGCCTTAAAATTGTGGCACTGGGAAAAAGAAGAACATAGATGTTTTCTGATGAAAATTACAATTGTAATTGCAATTATTACTGCCCGTGCTTCATGTTTTCTCACCGTTTGCATTACTAACACAGCTGAGATATGCTTGGATCACTTATAACTGAAATCTCTACACAGATCACACACACTATTTAACGTTCCTGATAATAATGCAACATCCCTGACTCTCTGAAACATTTCCCACACTGTTAACAGGTGAGAGTTTTTTCTTCCAGTGTGAGTAACCTGATGAAATCTCAAAATCTTTATATTCTTAAAGACCCTTACACAAGGTCGCTGTGATGAGGTTTATTTATAGTGCCGGTAGGCTGAGCTAGCTGTTGATCACTCAGCTCACTTATAATGAGGCCAGTCTGATTGTTTTGAAGGTCTGGCCTTATCAGCCATAAACAGAGAGAGACAACAGCATGAGGAGAATATTGCTCCTATCTGTGCCCTAAGAGAAAAAGTTTTGCATAAAATATTGATAACAAATGTGAGAGAGTGGTTGAGGCTTTCTAGTTTCTTCATACTCAAACCTAAACCTAAACTAAAACTTGAATATTTAGGTTTCCATAATTCTGGAAGTGCACAAAAATGAATGGAATTACAGCACATGTACAAATGTATTTAACAGAAGTATCCTCAGACCTTTGCACCTCTTGAAAGTTCAGAGATCTAGATTGTAGGTTTCCCAGTGGGGATAGAGCAGGGGAGCTGTGTGCATCTTTAACATAAGCATAGAGTAAGTCCAACCTTTTGCTTTCTGTGGTAGAGCAGTTGACATACTGCTGAACAGTCTGAAGTGTAGCTGAGAGGAAGATTTTGTTCAATGTGCTGGGATATTTGACAGGTCTGATAATGTCACAGACTGTGCTGGCAGTGACTGCAGACAATAAATAAACTTCTACAGGAAGAATTTCTTGGTAGGTAATACAGATGTAAACTTACAGCCAGCAGTTCACTGTTCCGTGTGCAAATCCTTCTCTTCACAGTGACATGTTCATGATTACACCATCTGTTGCTAACAAGCAGTGCGATACCTCTACTTTTGCTTTAGCCACTGCTCCTGATGTTTCTGTCAGCCAGTATTATTTTAAAGAAATAGAGAGGCATATTTTAGTCTGCAATATGCTCCTGCAGCCATGTCTCAGGGAAACATAATACCACACTTTGGCCATTGTGTTTGCAGGGGATCTAATATTTCCTTCCAATGTCAAATGAAGGCTTGTCCTCTTATACCTGCTTTTTCATTTAATTTTGTCCCAACATCGCTAGGTTTCCATCCATCCATTTTCTTAACGGCTTATTACCTAACGGGGCCGAGGGGGGACTGGAGCCTATCTCAGTATTCAATTGGTGAGAGGCGGGGTACACCCTGGACAGTCCGCCAGTCCATCACAGAGTTACACAGAGACACACAAGGACGAAAAACTAAGCATACTCGCACTCCCAAAGGCAATTTGGAATGTCCAATCAACCTAAAATGCAGGTTTTAGGATGATGGGAGGAAGCTGGAGAGAACCCACACAGACACAGGGAGAACATGCAAACTCCACACAGAAAGGTCCTGGTTTCCCCAGGGACTCCAATCCAGAAACCTCTTGCTGTGAGGCGATGGTGCTAACCACCACACCACTGTCCACGCTAGGTTTCCCTTCTAATAAATGTTCTGGAATTTCATAGGGGTAAAAGCTCAATTCACTGCATTCACATGGAAAACAACTCTTGCATGGTATGGCAACTCATCATCGTCAATGTCAAAAGATGGTAAAATGTAAGGTGTGTCCATTCAAGTCCTCTATAAATAACAACAGAATAACAACTGCCACTACTTTAAGCCAGCTTTGTGCTGCACATTTTAGAATATACATCCCCATTAAGAATATTTTGTCTAAGAAATTCACCAGTAGAATACAAAGTATTCATTACCTACCTGAAGAAGTTCTGATTGTTTCTGTGTGACATATCATAAAGGTTCAACCAAAAAAAAAAAAAAAACACTTGAACAGATCCTTG
The DNA here is from genome assembly GCA_013363375.1 of Menidia beryllina. NCBI lineage: Eukaryota > Metazoa > Chordata > Actinopteri > Atheriniformes > Atherinopsidae > Menidia > Menidia beryllina. The sequence goes on along the minus strand of JABUIW010000018.1, from coordinate 4,597,951 downwards.
GCCGTTTTCCTGAAATATTGTCACACTGATGACACAGGGACCATCTTCAAAAGTTCAAAGAGTTTTTTACTTCAAACAAGCTGCTAGCACTGCTTTATAAAGAGAAAGACAAAAAAAGAAATAAAAAGCTAGGCTCACCAGTCAAATTTGTAAGCAGCCCACAGGCCATCCTTTCAAAGCTCCCAATTAGACAGTCCTGTTGCATTATAAGAAAAGCCCTTTTTCTGTGCAAAAGAAAAGAAGAGGGAAAGAGAGGGAGATAAGCAACTGCTAACCAGTGAAAGCAGAGGGAACAACTTTTAGCATCGGGTAATTTTGACCAATCCAAGGAGGAGATCATTTAGCTGATATGGAGACCCAGCAGTTCTTAGGCCACTTTAAAAAGACAAGTGTCTGCCGCCTTGTTCAACTTGCCAAAGAAACACTGAGGACTAAACGTTTCAGAAGCTTAAACAACTATCAATTCACAATGCTCTCATCCGATCAGCTTCACCCACACAGGAAACCGAAGACAGCCCAGCCAGCGTCTGTGTGGAAGTTAAACTGTGTTACGTTTCACAGATGACTATAATCCTTTTCTCATTCCATTAGAGACCATCTGCTGTACAAAACAACCCTGCAAAGCAGCAGCGCAGTGTGTAAGCCTGAAGATGCCCTCTGCACACCCTAACTCTGTGTCTTGCCGCTGCCTCCCAGGGCTCCTCCACCCCCTTCCTCCTTCATCCTATCTCCCATTTCCCCTTGTTTATTTATTGTGCTGATGATCTCGAGTCCCAAAATTGACTCACAGGATTGATTTGGCAACACCCTCCCCTTCATTCTCCTCCCCCTCCTCTGCTTTTCCCACCCTCAAAATGCTTTTGATTAATCCGACAATCTACTCTGCATAGCAAAGGAAGTGATTCTAAGGGCAGGCCTATAAAAAGGGGTTGGGAGATGAGAGAAGAGAAATGGGATGTTTCCATTATCAATAAAATTATGACTGAATGCCATGAGGGTTATACCTGTGCTTTAGTCTGTGTGGTTTCTAGAGATTACAGCACCACCAGTGGTAAAAGGGCAACCTTTAACACCCTGTGTCACATCATGCCAGGTGAGAAAAAAGTCCCCATGATCATTTTCCAACACGCAAGTCAATTTGATTTCTCTCTGTGTATTTTCTTTACATATAATCATGTAGATCAGCAAAGCTTTATCATGAAAATAACTTTCATGTTGTAAAAAGAATGTGTTTCAGTCAGAAAGGCATTTAATTCAAAGTATAGTATGTAGCAAATGATCCATCCTCTTTACTCCTGATAACTTTATAACTTCTTAAGTCAATTATGTCTTGTCTGAAATGGAGGACTTTGTAGTTCACATAAATTGTAACTCAAGGCTACACTGTTTTTAGCTTAATAGCTATGCAACAAATGGATTTATTTTGGGGCAAATATTAAAGCAGTTAATAATTTTGTTCTGCTTTTATACTTAGCCACGGTTTAAATATCAGCCAATTTGTCAAGTTTGGTAAAGTATATGGCTGTCCCTCTGTTTCTTATTTTATAATTGAGAACATTTGGTGCATGTTGGATGGTGTTTTTGTGAGCTTGTCCGCAGGTATATGTTGTTGTCAACATCAAGGCCATTAATGTACTGCTTGTGAGGGAGTGAGAGAGAATGAGAAGAAGTAAAGAAGTGTTTGAGTGTGTGTGTGTCCCCTGCTCTATTTGTCATCCTGGCTGTGCTCTTTGGTGACACCTTGTTCGTTTGCGAAGCCGACTGTTTGAGATGCAGGGATCGATCGAGCAAATAGAAGCAAGGCCCTCAAGACAGAGTGGTGAGGTAGAGAGAAAGAGCACAGATGAGATTTATGTGCAGTTTTCATTACCAGCATTTGATACAACACACCTCGCAATCTGCACTAACATTAGAACTGCATGAAAAGAGAAGACAGTGAGAACCTGACCACACACTAACGCGTTTGCTAATTATTAAACTTCCTGCAGTTTGGAAACTGCTTAACTAAGATGGAAAGTTTAGCAGAATAAGAAACATTTTAATTTAGCTTGTCAAAGTGAATGTTTTTGCCTGAAAAAGGTGTCATAGATCTTAATAGTTTGAAACTAACTCATCAGTGGAAAGTGAGGACAAGTTTTCTCTTTTTATTCTAATCATATCCAGCATTGACTTTGTGACATCAGCTGATAAATAAGCTTCCATTCATTATGTTGGCAGAAATTTCAATTTGAAATTGATTTGACTAATAACAAGCTTGTGGGTCTAAACAAGCTACAGCGACAACCCTTTTCAACTTTAGAAGAAATCCAACATCATCTCTGGCTTTGAAATAGTCATTTGCACTTTTAAAAAGTAGAGGAAGAACAAGCCATGTACATTTAGCTCAAACTGTTCTCCAATTATGATACATTTGTCCAAAATTGTCTCACTTTTGAGACAACAGCAGGGCCACGTAGCTGTGTCCTAAACACGTTGAGAAGTATAATTTAATGTGTGTAACTGTTAGTGTTTGTTTCAAAGCAAGCCAAGATGCATCATGCACTTTTTGTAAAAATGGGAAGTCTTCTTAAAAGCATGATGAAGGAAAACCAAAAGCCCAAAGAATTACCTCTCAGTGATTAGGATAAACTTCCTCCTTTATATTACTCCTCTCCATTCTTTTCCAACTTTTGGTGAACACATGAATGTCACAAATGAATATGAATGTTTAAGGTAATGAGTGATTGTTTTAATGTTGCTATTTCCTCTCCGTGTCTTTCAGTGCAGTTCAACTTGATTCCTGTGGGGCTCCGGATTGTGGCCATCCAGAGCACCAAGACAGGGCTCTACGTTGCCATGAACAGTGAGGGCTACCTCTACACTTCGGTACGGTCAGCACATAGTCCACTGTGATACCAGAAGCCTTTAAAGACCTAATATGTGCTTTCATTACAGCAGTCCAGATGGAAAAACTGCCACTCTTCTGCTGACTTTGTATTTGCTTGTGCTCAGTTGATTGAACACACTGCAGAATATGTGAGAGCACCACAAGCATTCTAAATCCTTCTTTTGGTGTGTTGTTTTCCCCATAAGTGCTAATGCAGACATAATTCCGGGGGTTTCATGAGTTTACCAAAGCTTTTGCAGGAAGACTGTGTGGTAGACTCTCTCACTTTGTAATAATCTGAATAATGTTAAGCGTCTCCATGTGATGATTTTTCTAATATTGGTGCTGAAATCTGTGTTATCACACACCATACTTTTGTGGTTTCAAACTGCTCAAAGTGTGAGATTGAGATTATCATCATCTTGTTGTTGTTGTTCACAGAAAAGGGAAAATGTTGTCTGGACAAGTCAGCATATGAAGTGTTAGGCAGGTTAAACAACACTTCAGATCAGATCTAAATCGGTAACAGCACATGTCTTACATTATGACAACTTAGTGTGTAACTTTTTTTCTCAACACGACTTGATGCAATTAAAAGAAATTCTAAAAGAAATTTCCATATGTAGGCCATTTCTTTTATCTTCAGCATCTAGTTAGTGGTCCACATACTAAGGTACGGTGTGATTACAGAGTGGTATGGCACCATACAATGTTGTTATCTTCAACAGCTTGAGGGGCTCACATTGCAGATGTTGTCATAATGTCTGCAAACGTGCACATATCAAACGGTGTTTAGCTATTTCACAGCAGCGGCTTCACGAAACAGCACACATGGTGCATCCAGAGAGCTGTGATATTCAGTGTAAAGAGTTGAGAGGTTGATGATAGAACAGAGGATCAACACGTGCTCTCTCAGGTGCAGAGAAAAGCCCTTTTTTTCCCTCTTGAGATCTTGTCTGATGTGCACCGATGCGCTCACTTCAAAGTCCACCCAGTGCTGTGTGCATGCAGGCTGCCTGAGATGAGGAGCACAGCTTTCTGTCAGCTACAACAATTTGACAAAACAGTGTTGTTCTCCAACATTTACTTAGATGCACAGGGTTAGGTATCTCAGCTAGATGCTTTGTTAGGCAACTATCAAGATTATATGATTTATCAGTTTCAAACACAATAAAGCCATGCTTAAAACGTGGCAATTGAGCAGAGGAATTTGTTACCAAAACCCTTTAAAACTGTATTTTGGCCCTAATTAGCCTTGTAAAAAAAGGTCATTGCATAACTTTTCTGAGGCATGGAACCCCCAATAGACAGTAAAACTCTACTCATGCACATGCACACACATACAGAGGTTATACTTACCCAGGCATTCTCCTGACAAAAGGGAAGGTGACCCATTTTCACTAAGGGGAATAACCACAGGGAAAGGAAGAGTGGAGAGGAGAAAATCCCTTTGAGAGCAAAATGAAGGGAGGACAAAGAAACAGAGGAAGATTTTTTTCTCTTCTATTGTTTCGTGTAAGCATTAGCAATGGAGAGGGGATATCAAGAAGAGGATGGAGGGCAGAAATAAAGTAGGAACATCCCTTCCGTGGTGTGTAGATGAAAGCTGTATGAGAAAAAAAAAGCTGTTAGTTTCATCATTTTCTGTGAAAGAACTTGTTCGAGCTACTTTCACCATGTAAAAGAGTAAAAGCTAGACAAAAAATTTCAAATTTGGATGTTCATTTCAAAGCACCTTAAAGCATATTTCACACGGAGGAACTGTGGAGGGGTTGGATAATTCTGAAAAAAGAAAGAAGAAACTCCTTATGGAACATTTGATAACAAATTTAGTTGACTGGCAAAATGCCACAATGTAAGAAAGAGGATAATTTCCGAGAGTGGTCAAAGGTAAAGTAACTCTATGGTAAATGCTACAACAATCATAAACCTAAATATTTCTCACCGCACAGAGTTAACTTCCACTTGAAAGGGGTCAATGCCAGTAATCCGTCACTTGTGTGTCAATCTGGTGTCATTTGGAATTTGCAATTAGTTTAACACCCCTACCATCCACTGTTAATGGCCACAGCAGTTATGTATCTGAAATCAGAAATAACAAATAGACATTATTCTTTTCGAAATTCATTAAAACACACTCAAAGTTTTCTACCCAAAATAACTTTGAAACATTTTCAGTATTTAAAATGTTGCTTTTGTCTTTTGATCTAATTAAGTCTAAGTATGTAAATGCATTAGTCTTTTTAGGATAACTTCTTCTGGTGGTTCCTTTCTTGCCTATGCATGGCAATAACAAATACTCACACGAGGTGAAGCAGTGTTCCAGCCACTACTCAGCATAAATGTTTCATGAACCTCTGAGGTATTTGTCCCTCTACCACAACACACATAGACACAAAAACACATATACATGAGCAAAGATATATTACGCTTCTTATTTAAAGGATGTGAAAATAAAACGTCACCTCCCAGCTGATCATTTGCCAGTCATGACTCACAGAAGAGACAAAAGTAGTTCTCTGGTCTAGCCGTCCTCAGCCTCATCAATTTATTTTAATATTTAATTTGCATCATTCTCACTTGAAGTCCATTTGTTATTATTTTCCTCTGTTTGATCCATTACCTCTTTTTATTCTGTTCTCCTTTGCTGTCACAAATGGTTTTCCCTGTGAAGAATAATTTGATTAAGCCTCTGGATATAATTCAGTGATTCTCTTTTTGAATGCATTGTGATGTTTGTAGTGACCTCTGTTGATCTTTCAAACTCATTAAACAGCTCAATTTGATTTGTCTTCATAAATTCTGCTTGATCATTCATCACAATGCTATTTTGGGCTTTAAACTTGTTCGACTGATGCCAATTTTTTCAAAAAGAAAGTCTTTCAAGGAATGTTCAAGGTAGTAAGTACTGCAGAGAGATCTGAGGTCAAAGGAGGGGATCAATTAAAGTTTTGGGTGTTGTTGCACAAGATAGCACGATGTTAAACCAGATTCCACAAGTAAAATTATCAATTCAATCACCTCTTCATCTGTAGGGGGCTGATTATTTCAGCCCCTTATCAGTGAATTTTAGTACAATCTTCGTGTTTTCATGAGCATCATTTATCCCAGGTGTAATATGTGAATTTTGACAGTGCTCGTTTTCTATCAGGTAGCCTACACCTCCTTTAATGTGTGATAAACAGGATTATGCAGTGTAACAAGGCACAATCAAGCTCCTTTTTGCATATCTTCACAGCCATTTTTTACATGATTTTGTCTGAGGTTTAAGTTTCTTTATTCTCTCTTTCCTTACAGGAAAGTGAGCACCAACTAGGGTACCAGAAGTCACTCATAGACAAATATGTTTGGACACATTTCAAAACTGTTGTAAGCTGATCCACAAAAAGGACCCTCTCTTTGGAAGTTGAGAAAAATCTTCCTAACTTTAAATTACAATGCATATCTTTACTCAGGAAATGGCTTCACTTGCAGTTGGAATTTTGCGGTTTCTCCTGTAAACATATACTGTATCATGAATAATTGATTACATACAGTATTGTACAAGGATTCCCCAGCTCCGCTCTTTGGTTTCAATTCACCAGGGGCTCTCAGACACATTTACACACCCGACCTGAAAGCAGCCCAAAGGTATGAAAATTAATACAGTAGAAATTACTTTACTGAGGACAGATTTTTCTCTCTTGAGTGTTGATTTACCTGCTTGAGCGAGGAGGCAGGAAGCCCTGAGAGATATTTAAAACTCAGCCGCATAGCACTTTGGTGCTTCTTTTAGCGGCATGTAGAAAAAGAGAGGGAGAGAAAAAACGTAATATTTGTACATTACCAGAGAGCAGTCTGCATAGGAGAAAAAATATGGAAGCTATTTAAATGTAGATATGGGTGTTTTGTGGAAAAATATTCACAGGGAAGTGGGCACATGCTTAATGTGAAGCAGATGTGATTTTGTCCTCACATCAACTTGTTTCAGGAGGATTTTACGCTCGATCGAGATGAGAGAGAGAATAGAGGAGGATTTATCTAGCAGGGAAGCTCAGTTGATGCAGTCTGATACTGAAGACTTAGGAAAGTTAAAGAATTACAATGTGGTTGTTTAATATGCAGAAAAGTTATGTATGGACACATATTGAACTTGATAGTAATTGTTCTAAACACCAAAATGTTAAATTACCTTTGAAACACAGAGACTGCACGATCATTACTCATTTCTTATGGATAAAAGCCATTATGTGGAGTAACTCCTGTGGAAGGAATCTCTTCCTATAAAGTTGCTTGTTGTAATAGAGATTAAAAAAACTTCCTGACTGAATACACTTCATTTTTTGATCCCAATATTATAAAAAGGATGTCTACCTTATGGTGCCTACCAAAAGGTTATGTTTGTCCCCTTTTGCCACATTCTTTATTGTACTGTAAGCTCCATGCCCCAGCACAGAGACTACCTCCCTTATCAGGTGGTGCAGCTTGTTTCAGTCACTGGCTGCTATGCAGCTGCCCCAACAGATGGCTCCAAAGCAAATTACAACACACACTTAGAAGATATGCAACATCCTGCTGTAAACACTGGAGGATCTACACTTAATGCTGAAGTACAGTCTGCTCCGTCACTTCATGTAGACGTACTCAGATTTTTTTTTGTTCAGTCTTTTGTCCATATGCGCATTTGGATATCTGGGTTTTTCCACAGTCTCCACTTCCCTGGGTCAAAATAAGGTCAAATCCACATTTTTTATTCCTCAGTATTCAGGCTGAGATCATTGTTTGACCGGTTGCTTGTACTCAGCCTGTTGTCTATTTTCCATTACATGAATATACATGTATGTGTGCCATAGAGCAGTCTGGATCATAACACGAGGGATAACAAAAAAGGCTGCTGTCAGTCTTGAGAGAAAGGAAGGCAGAAAGATCAGACAATGTTGGGGTGGGAGAGGGAGGAAGAGAAGGATGGCCTGACAGAACCAGACTCGGAGCGAACATAACGTCTCCTCTGGGAGCGACGACGGCTGCCATGTCCATCTTTCTTCCCCTTCCCCTCTGCGTTGTCCTCCCTCACCTCCCTCAGCCTCACTTGTACAGCTTTTACTTGCCTGTCAGTCTGTCTTGCTCCCAGTCTGGTCATTTGTGTCTCCTCGCATCTCTTGTGGTCTGTCATTTTTTTCCTCCTCTCTGCAGCATCACTACTTCCCTTTTCTTTGGCTTTTTGTCATCTTGTGGACCTCGTTTATTTAAAATGTATTTCCCTTTCTCAACGTGATCCTTATCTGCTGTATTTGTCCTCCTTTTTATGTCTCCTTCTGTGCCTCCCTTCTGCCTTTCTGTGTTCGTCCTCATACTTCTTACCCTTAGACTTTCCACATGTATGGGCAACTCTTTCGTTGGATACTTGTATCCTTGTCCCTCCATTGATATACCAATACTTTATTACATTAGAATTTTCTGTTTTTTATTTGTTTTTTTAAAAACATGGTTATCCAGGACATTTATATCTCATAGCGTTGAAAAGTTGTAAAAAAAGCATTCTTTTTTTATAATAAGCTGCACATGCCATTAGATTTTTGTGATTTGGTTGATGTCATCCATTTTAAGGCTCACAGTTATCAGCGTGCCAAAGAACCAACAGCTGTCTCAGGTGGATGCAAATTGTAAGAGTAATAGAAAAAAGACACCCACAGGTGACAGCTGAACAGCTGTCCAAAATTTGATACACACACACACGTAAAATATTCTCTTTTAACTTAGGGGTGGAGTTTAATTAACCTTTCATTCAATATTTCTTGTAAGGAAAATGCTTATTATGATTGAAAATAAATTAGATGCACGAGGCAGGAGAAGGGGGAAGAATTTAACTTCATTTACTAAACCAAAAGTTTTGCACTTGCAGGGTGAAGCAAAAACAGAGCTTGACTTGGTGAGCAGAAAGAAACAAAACACAAGGACAAACAAAGGTGAGGAGATATTTATGTCAGGAAAAGTAGTCGAATGCAAACAAAAGAAAAAAAAAAAATGCTCACATTAAAGTTCTATACCATTGCAGGACAGAGGAACAGTCGTTTATAAGACCTGCGAGGTCTATGTGGAGGCTGGGCAGTGCTCGTGGGGAACTGGGCCGAGGTGGAGTAACTCAGCAGAGGTTAATGGAGGAGGGAAACTCCTTGTCATGGCTCCATTGTCTGAGGCAGCTGGGACCCTCTTACCTGTGGGCACTACCTGAAAATTGCTTTCTGATAAAAAATAGTGCTCAGCCACAGATCTGGCCCACTTTATTAGCTGTGTGCTCTGGAAAAGCCTCCAGGGTAGAGAGATGGCAGCGTAGAGGGAGGGAGGAGTGATGTGCGGACTGAGGGTGGGGATGTGGGTGGAGGTATTGCAGTGTGTGTTGAAAAGGGATGGTTGACATGGTTATGTAGTCTAAGCCCCACACACACCAAGAAATGAATCTGTTCACAACACACACACACACACACACATTCCCTTGTACAATTTAGCCGCTCTACACAGCCCCACTAACACACATGTGCAGCCAGGTATAAACAATCTGACTGAGGCAAGCAGACATAATTGGGCCGGACTCGGAAACCCGAGACCAGCTTTGGCCAGACTGACTGCAGGTGACAGAGAAAAGTTAAGGGAAGTAAAACTTTGCCGACCGAGGATAAATGAGCACACCCCCATTTAAAAAACTGATACACTTAGATTGTTTGATTAATTAAAAATGAGACAAACATATTTTCTATACTGTCGGTATCCCTCCATAAACTTAGACACACACAGCACCGGATGGAGAATTTACTACTGTGTCACCATACCATCACAAGCAAATTCCGGAAGATCAGAGACTCGATTTTTGTTTTATTCTCTTCTCTTGATGATGATTTTGATTTAAACAAATCTGTTCTCAATGGAACAGATAAGAATCCATGAAAAAGCACCTTATAAAAAGCATTATCAGGCTTAATTAAGCATCTACTGGGCACCAGTTACAATCACCAAAGACAAGATCAAGTGTTTTTTCTTAAATCAAGTTCTAATGTTGGTTGTCAGTCAATATTTAGTATATATAATTTAGTATATATAACATTCTCTCCAAACCAACTGCCTTTTCTTGCCACATGTCTATGTCTGAGATACTCACAGAAATATATTGTTAAAGAGGTATTCATTTAATATATTTCTGTGTGATCATGTTAGCCTCGATACTCTATCCCTTAGTTATCCAGCAATTAGGTCCTCTCTTTGTAAATGTCCCTGCCTGACTGTTCCCTACTTTGTTTGTGTTCTCCTCTGAGCTCTCCACTGGGGAATTCTTCAGAGATGGATTGCGGTACCAGTCACTAAAAAGGGAATGCCTCTACCTCTCACATGATCCACCCTGGAGGAGCGTTCTGGAGTTCCGGAGTTCTGGAGGAGAGTTAGAGAAAGTACAGTTGACGCAGAAGAAAAGGGAAGAGGTTAAGGAAGATATAGGGCATCAGATGAGGGACTGGGCGTCACGTATTTGCAAAATGTTGCAGCTTTATCCTGTGGCAACGCAGCTTCCTTGCTCAGTGAGTGCGAACAGTGCACGGCCATGGACATGCACAACGAGTCCTGCACCAGTAGAAAACAGGTCCATGCGTATGTACATTATATATGATCATTTATTGGATGCTAGACTAAATTAGATAGACAAAGTTCTAAAAAAACCTTTCACTCCAAATGGATTCCCTATAGCTAGACTTTCTCAGTTTCATTTAGTGGTGTGTTGCTACTTTGTTTTGCAAAGGCAGTTAATTGGGATGGGGGATGGATGGTCTTTGGTGATAAAGAAGTAACCACATCCATCATTTCTCTTTGTTCTATTACAGCAAGCAGTTAGTTTCTCTGTAGAGACTATCAGCATAGGGAGAGTGTGGATGGCCTCTGCAAGTTATTCAGTTCACTTTGATAGCAGAGCTATCGTGAAGAGTAGGTCACTGGATCCATGAAGAGACAAGAATATATGATGTACATACAGCATTAAGGAAATGTAAATTGAGTAAAAGGAATGGAATGGAGTTTTTTTCCTTCCCACAGTATACCGGAAAGTCCCACAATTCCTTTCTGCTGCAGGTTCATCACCTTGCAAGTCCTGAAGTTTGGACCTTCCTACTTTTATATCACATTATATTACCTGTTTTCAGAACAAACCTTCTCTTTGGTGCGTTAACAGTCCTGCAATTTTCATGTGTCAGGTCTTGGACATCGTGGCGACAATATATGCCAGCTGATTCGTGCCAGCGTGCCATTGTCAGGCTTGTGTAGGGCTTTTTGTAGGGCTTTTGAACTGATCCACTTTAGCAGAGTCAGGTGTGTTGAAGCTGAGAAAACGCTAAAACCTGCAGGACAGCGGCCATCGAGGACCGGAGCTGGACACCCTTGGAGTAGGTACGATTGGAAAACCCTCACATGGGGTTTCAAATTTAACATTTGTATTTTGGAAAAGTTATGCCAAATTGAATAAGGACAGAGCTCAGTTATTAGTATTTTCCCAGCCTTTCAACCACCTTCAGTCAGTTTTGGACAGGACAGTGTAAATGTGCACACTGTGTACCTTCTCATGCAAAAAACAGATGAACTCGACAGTTGGCAAACTGGCAATTAGTTAATTCCCTCAGCAATGCCTTTTTACGTTATGACTTGATGGCCAAGCTGCCCAGACACCCCCCCCCACCACCACACACACACACGATCTTCCACAGTCAGATCCCCAGTTTCTCTGCTCTGACCTTCCTCACCCATCAAATCAAAACTGCTTGTCTTTTTTTTTCTCTGAGTCAGCACTCTTGTTTCCTTGCCTCTTTCCTCCTTCTTTTCTCTCTCTGCATGTCTGTCACACCCCCTGTTTTGCACCCAGTTGACCTGTTCTGCACCGCCCCTTATCGTAGAGACACCGCGCGGATACACCCATCACCAGTGATGGGACAGCACAGGGGTGAGGACACATGTCAGATGGTGGGAATAACAAAAAAAAAGGAGTAAGATCAAAGGGAAAAAGATCACCAAGAAGAAAGACGAGTAACATAGAGTGAGAGTTGAAAGAAAAATAAATGTGGGTTATCTTTGGCTCTCTTTGGAAAATCCCCAAACGCACAGTAAGGGTCTGACTGTCAAGGTGAGAAACAGAGGACGTCCCTCCCTCCCTCCCTCCCTCCCGCTCTGCTTCTTCCCCTAGTGTACCTGACTGCACCCTCTCCAGCTGTTCTCATTACACTTATTCATGTCTTTGTGTGCGGCCGTGCACGTGTGCGTACATCTACTAACTTGTCGATGTTTGTGTATCATACATACATCTTTTTTATTTATCCTTTTGTGGAGTCGGATATCAAAAACGTGTGTTTACATCTCGGCTTTGGATGATGCTTGGACCGTGTAAAAATGTGTTTGTGTAAGGCGCCATTTGCCAGTGCACTCGTGTGTGTGCGTTGCTGTGTGTGCACTGTCTGGATATCGTAGAGCCCGTCAGGCTTGGTCGAGCTCCAGCGCTCCTCATGATGTCCCTGTAAATGCCAGAATGTTGGCACAGATGACGACCCCTCTCTGCCTGTAGCATAAGAAAAAATTATTTCTCTTTGCTCTTGGTCAGCAAATCAACGATGCTAAGGAGGGTTCACATATGCAGAGAGAGGCCATAAGGTGGGAATCAGGCAGGGCAAGAGAGACAGGATGTGACAGTTCAGCTTCTCTCTCCCATCAAATCAGCCAAGATTGCTGTTGCACAAGAAAATGTTTGTTGTTCAGAAATATTCTCATTTGGTATTTAGCTCTGGTGGGGCTAGCGGTGCAGACTAGTTTAAAATTAGTACAAGATCCAAACAGGGAACAGAATTGACGTGGTCAGTAAATGGTAGGAAGTCTATGTGAAATTGAAATTAAACTGAATTCAATGGTACATGCAAAATAGAACATAAAACATTTTCAAATTTAATCAAAGAAATATAAGCTTATCTTGTACTTGAACATGATTCTAGCAGGTTTACAATTAGTCTTTGTCATATTTTGCATTTTAGGAGCAGAGGCAGTGGCAGTTTACGTAACATCTTAACACAGATTTATCTCTTAGGATATGCCCAGCCGCTTCTGCAAAAGGCTCTTATCATGAGCATGCAATGAGTCCCTATAAAATTAATTCTCTATATAACTACCTTCATGCTATTTCTTGTTCCATACATCACTCATATGCAGTAGTATGTGGGTCAAACATGAAAAAAGATATTTTGATGCCATTTTAATGGTGCTCTGGTACCAGTCATTTCAGGGAATGTGGAAAAAATTCTGAAAATCAAACATTTATATAGAGGGAATAATATCTTGCCTGAAGTGAAAACCATTCTCAATTTTCTAAATTTTGCAGAGCTTCTGCAGATTGGTTGTGGGTTTCTGCATGGGCCTGTAGAGTCAGAGTCAGAGTGCAATGGGTTTTGTTCCTTTTCTGTGCAATTTTAGAAGTAATATGCAAACACAAAAAAGCACCAAACAGGTTTTAACTAGTTTGTAATGTTTTTATTTGGAGTATTCCTTAATGCACACAATAAAATACTTTAAAAAGTTCTCATCTGTCAATTTTTGAAGAGAATAATTTTGAAAAAGAGTGACAACCTGTAGAAACTTATCTTACAAGCCCCTTTTGTGAACTTTGATACTTTTGCAGTGTGCTGTCATGTAGAAATAAAGCACAGCAGCGGTGACATCTATTTTTATTCTTTGTAGAAAGTAGTTTAATGTTTTTCTTTCTGCTTTTAGTCACAGATTGTTATGCTTCTGCACACTCGATTAAAAAATGTTATATCCACCTAGACATGAATGCTAAATGATGGTGAAAATGTACAACTTTAAGGAATTGGTTAGATACAAAAGGTTATAACAAGAGCAAGGCTGCTTATGTCTGTGCTTTAATTGATCATGATAATTATTCCTATCTTTAGAGAATTGTTTTGCACACTTGTGAGGCTTCCTCAGCTGTTTGCCCTCAATTAAAGTTGTTTTTCTGCTTATCTGCTCAGATAATAATCAGCTTTGCTGGTAAACAAGCTTTTGAAAGGCTAACCTTGCTCTGTGTGCTGTTGGTGCAGTTATTCTCTTGACTAGCGAATTAAAGAGTATACATGCATTCACTTTACAGGAACAAAACTGATCACATTTCCTTTGTCCGTTCGATATGGCCTCCCTCACACTTCTTTGGGTTCACCTCTTTAAATAAAACTTTCAGTCTCCATTTTAGTTAGCAGTTAGGTATCATATGGTGCAGCTTTAGAATAAGCAATAAAGAAGGAACGTTCACTGGAGAAGGTGATATTTGGGAGAAAGAGAACAGCTTGCTATTCATGATCAATCCATTATATTTTTATGGCACAACTCACTTAAACTTTCATTCCTGCAGGATATTTTTCTTTTTATGACGTACTGTATTTTATTGGATTGTAAAGTGAAAGGACAGCAGGGACAGCTGGGAAAAACAGGGCTGCAGATGCGAACTGACAGACAGTTGATTGACAAATTTGAAACGGTTAAGCCAAGTTGAAACCAGTTGAACTTTGTGATTTTCCTTATAAACAAAATAGATAAATAATGAGGTGCATGATTCTGTGGCCATTAGCTCTGCTGCCTCTACTCTCCTGTGGGTTCATCTGTTTTAAATAAAATGTTCAGTCTCCATTTTTGTAAGCACAGCAATATGGTTCGTGGTTTGAATCCTGCATGTGAGGGTTGTAAATGTACCTTAGAAGTGAGAATTGTCTCTGTTTTGGCAATCTCACTCAATAACAGCAGGAATACACTACATTATACTTAATTGGATGAAGTGGACATGGATAAAGAATGGATAAAAACAAATTAAAGTTTGATTTTTTTAATGGCTTAAAATGAGCTATTTGCCAATGTCATAAAGGAAAACATCACCTAAATTCCCTATATTACAGGCAACTTATAATACACATTGAGGTCAGATTCTTCTTAAAGCTGCAAAACCAGCAGCTCCATCAGGAGGACTGAGATGATGTATATAGTGGCTGTGAACAAAGCGTTGTAACGTAAACCCCCCCATGCATGAATGACAAAGCAATTACTTTAACTGCCTAATGAAGCCAACAGTGTCTCTTATTTGATGCATGAATAGGAATTGGATGCACAGTTGCACGTCACCGTATCCATCAAGCATTAATGCATTTCCTTAGGGTTTCATTTTCCATATAATTAGGTTTGTTAGAAAATTATGAATACAAATAAAAAACATTTAACATACTAAAACGTGTGGATGTGCTTTCAGTTTGGTTAAGAGCCCAAAAGAAATTTGAGCTTTGGACTTGGAGCTTTACTCAGTACTCCCTTGTGTGTTTCAAATGAATGTTTGCAGAGCCTTTCTGTTTAAGCCTAAATGTGCTATCAGTTGACTTTATCATAACAGCTGCTAGTTTGCTAAAAAATAACGTTCGTCTTAGAGGAAAACCAGTGCTGACAATTATCTTTGAATCTCTGAATTAACATATGTTTCAAGTTATTTTAAGCTCTTTATGCTTGCTTGCTGTATCCCACTTCCATTCAAAACCTTTGGTCCTTGAAGGCTTTTCCCTTTTTTTACATGGAATCAGTCCACCTGCTGCCTCTATGGGAGACTTGTTGGTTAAATGGATAAATACAGGTTAAAAACTTATGGGAGTCCATGGATGGGCTGAGAACTTGCTTTTCTTGTCTTTGCAACAACAATTCTACCACACTTTTTCTGTTTTCTTTCTTCTCATCTCTTATTTTTCACCTTGTTTCATATTTCTTCCCTTTCTCCTCTTGTTTCTTTTTGTCTCTCTTGCCCGTGCAGCTTCCTCTCTTTTTCGCTGCCCCGTCTGTGAGAGTGAGTGATGAGGGAAAGAACCGGTCCATCCGTCACTGTGGATGCACTGTGTGTGTTTGTGTGTGTGTGTGAGCTTGTGTCCGTATGCATGTCATCTGGCGCCGGGTGGCCTCCCACTGATGTAAGAGGAATCCGTCATGTCTCTCTGTCACAACAGCAGACACGCATGAGTGGATGTACACGCCGTCTAACACACAAAGCTGAGCTCACACACATCGAAAATCTGAACTCAAGTCAAGATTATATTGAATTTAAGTCTTTTTTAAAAATTTATTATCATCCAAATTCTCTCTTTGAAGTTTTCTATTTGAATCCATCTTCCTTTTATCATACCCTGCAATAAAGAATCAGTCCATGTCATGTCATGGACAAATGACAAATAAAATATATTGAAATAAAACTTCTCATGTGTTGAAAAGAGCTTTGAAGATGCTTCTAGTGCTTGAAGCTGTAATATATAGCATTACTGCTGCATCTCTGAGGAGACGTTCCCTCTTATTTCTGCTCGGTGCTTAAAAAGCAGCACATAAAGAAACCTTGTGTGGCCTTTCCCCTGCTCAAGTGGTTTCAAACATGCTGAAAGAGATCCTCTGGGGAGTTATGGAGTGGCAAGTAAGCACCAGTTAATTTTGGAGCATCAGGAGCACCAGTGGCAGCGGCAGGAGCTCCAGGACTGTATTTGGAGCAGCCCCTGCTGAACACAAAAGGAACTGCAGGAGTGAAATCGATGTTTGAGCTTTTTTCCTCCAGACTGGAAGGAGGATAATTAGATCGTTTTTCACAGTTTTGATAGATGGCCTTTTTTTTTTAGTACTTGTATGAAGAAATGAGGGAAGGCGACCTGCGCTCAGCTTTTGTCAAAAAGTAAACAATCAGTCAGGAGTCCATCTGACAATCCTTATCGGAGTAATGTCTGCAAACAGATGTGCATACGTCCCCTGTGTGTCTGCAAAGAGCAGATATGTCTATATTAATGACCGCCTAATAGTGTGTTGTCTCATAAAGCAGCGCTGCATGTAGAACCCTGAGAACGTGTGTTTGATACATTGAACAATGTGCGGCTCATTGAGGGGAGTATGGGGGTGGGGCGGTTGGGGGGGTTTAGTCAGCGGAATAGTTACACAGAGGTAAATTACAAAAAAATCATTAAAAGTGTTTTCTGCAAAGGAAATTCACATAGTGAATTTCTATTTCTCTGAAAGCGGCACGTGCTGTTCTTGCTCCCTGCTTATCTCATCATGTTTTCTGACTGGAGGCCTTTTTGCCTGTAAACCCTCGTTTGATTCAAACAAAAGCTGTTTGGAGCATTAGAACACTGTCTGTTTGTCCACTTCAAATGCCGACATTAAACCCTGTACTTAGCTTCTGTTCTGTAAAGAGTGTGCTCTTAAGCTTAAGTCTGAACCATCAGGACTTCTTGGTGAGGTTGAAATGCTACTTTTTGAAATGCTACTTCTTGAAATGCTACACTTTCAGTTTGATAATAAGATGCATTAGAGGGGTCATATGTGTTCACATGGAAATTTTTATTTTTAAAGTTTGTTGCAGAGAAATTATACAGATGCACAGTGAGGATTTTTTAAATGAATGATTAGAAAGGCATATTTAAAAGGGTGTAAAAGGCCTATATTGTACTACAATATAGGCCCCTGTGTGTCGGTGTTGGATGCTGATCGGGTATTACAAAGCAGGTTTTAATCCTATGAACCTGCATCTATGTAGGCCCATGGATAGAAATAATGAGACATTTGTAGCAGTGCAAAAACGTTTGATGATAGCAGTCTGATTACACCTTTCAAAGACACTCCAGACCTTAAGATTTCACTATTTCGCTATTTGATCCAAGGCAATGGGTGGTGAAGAAATGACTGCCTGAGTGAGTGGATGCATAATTAAAGAACGGACGATACAGTCAATGTAATTAGCTTGTTTGTGTGCGGTACAATAGATATGGGCAGGTGTTGAGTACTGGCTGCAGACAATAAGACTCAGACATAGAGAGAAGATTCAGAAGTTGGAGAGAAAGATGAGAGAAATTATGGAAAGAGAATGAGACGTAGAGAGAGAGCAAACTCCTTATTCAGGTCTTTTCTGCTCACCCGTCACATCAAGGCTCCAAATCAATCCTGCAAATTGGTTTGTTCCTCGACAAGGTTACCAAATGACGGAGGAATGAGGGGAATGAGGTGGAGAAGGAAAGGCAGAATATGAGATAGAAAAAGGAAGACGTGAGGGCTGCAATGGTGGTGGCAGGCAAAGTGTGTGTGCATGCGTGTGAGCTGAAGGCCAGCAGCGGGGTCATTAAACTATGACGGAAGGTGAAGGATCTGGGCTGATTGTTGTTTGTTACAGGTAAACTGAAGTGGCTGAGTTATGGCATCCTGGCTCAAAAATCAAAATTTGTCCATGTGCATGTGGCCATGTAGGACTGGGTTATAAGACATATGTGTGTGCGTGCGTGCGTGGGTGTGTGTGTGTGTACCTTGTTGATGCAGCCACAGATGCTCCTGTAACCCTGTCACAATGAAATGTGGAGCCCATTTCCTCCCATTCCCAACTGAGCCTGTGGAATTGAAGAGTAAATATATAAATAAAAGCATTTGTAAACATGGTGCACACTCCAAACGTGTTGTTCTTCTCTTATGACCTGCTTCATGCATGTTTGCTTTGCAGGAACATTTCACACCAGAGTGCAAGTTCAAGGAGAGCGTGTTTGAGAACTACTACGTCACCTACTCGTCCATCCTGTACAGACAGACCCAGTCGGGGCGAGCTTGGTACATCGGCATCAATCGAGACGGGCAAGTCATGAAAGGAAACCGTGTCAAGAAGACCAAGGGTGCTGCTCACTTCCTGCCCAAACTCATCGAGGGTATGTGAATTCGTAGGCATGACTCATTTGAAGCGGTTCAGCTGCAGAAATGTTCAGAAAGGCTTTATTCATGTGTCCTCCATGAGTTGTGTTATTTATATTTCTGAGATTATTTAGTTTTCAAAAAATTGCCAAAGGTTGACTGGATTCTACAATTGGAAGTCTGCTTGTGAATTAGTGTTTTATCAACAAACCACTGCAAAAGTGTTTATGAGCTTCTGAGCATCTTAAACTCATATAGAATTAAGTCCAAAAATATTTGACCAACTACTTTATTGTTGCTTGAATAAGCGGTCACTTTGTCCAGCTTATGGATCTGGACATATTTCTAAAGTTGTGGCCATTGAGGAGAAGCAAAACCTCCTGACATGTCGTGAGTACTACTAGCAGCTCAGCAAAGCAGTTGTATCACATCCTGAAGGTGATTAGCAATATTAGCAAAATGTGAACAAAAGCGGTGATGATAGAAAGCATGTCCTTATTCATGATATGACTAATTCATTTCTCTGTCTTTACCCCATTCTCTCACAGTGGCCATGTACAGGGAACCCTCCCTGCATGATGTTGCTGAACAAAGTCCGCCCAGGAAAACACCTAAGACCTCCAGTGACTCACCAGTGCTGCAGAATGGCAAGAAAGACGCTCAGTCCAAAACCAAAACCTCATCCTCCTAGCGCTCAGAAACACGGGGGAGAGGAGGGGTGGATGATACAGGGAATCCTCAACAGGTTTGCTGGGGCGACCTCCCACCTGCTGCCTGTGATATGGATCCCAAAATATACTGATGTGAAAATTTGGAGGACAGGAGCAGGTTCAGGCAGAGTGGAGCTGGCAAAAGGGAAACCCCCTTTGATCTTCTCAGACCCACTCCACACCAGCCCTCCACCTTCTTATTTAATAGCCTCAGTGGTTGGAAGAAACTGGGGTATAAAAGCAATAACTTCAAAAAGAGGTGAAGAGTGGCCTAGTATTGTAAAGCATGTCACCATAGCGTGTTTCACCAGCTGGATTGATGCCCTCCAGCTGCCATCAGTGACATCTTGTCATTCGACTAAATATCCCAGCAAGGTCTTCCTGGTTTTACCACATCGGGTGCTGCGAGGAAATCTGTCCCTCTGCAGCACACTCTTCACAAATTTGCTGTGTTTGTATTTCCCTGAAGGGTTTTATGCTAATGTTAGCTTGACACAGAGCCATGTTAAGGCAATTCTATCACACAGACCCTATGCAGACTTTAGTTCTTCAGCCATCTGCTCAGTCCACATCTCCCGTGTGTGCTCAGCAAATTTCTGAGATGGCCCAAATACTTCAGCCATGTTTGTGTATGCGTGTACATATATGTGTGTAGAGCCCTTTTCTTCCATCCAGCTTTATACGATTTGATTAGTTTGTGACATGGACTCAATTTTCCACTCTGTGGCACAGCAAAAACCTCTCCCCTCCCTTAGGCTTTGTTAATGGAGTCTGAGGCTGATCAGAAACCTTCGACCCTTAAACAAGGGGGCCAAGAGCCCCCTTGGCACACCTCATAACCATATGCACACTTATCAACACACTCATTTATACAATTACAATTACACACACGAAGGGCCTTGTATTGCGTGCATACAGTTTGTTGTCTAGAGAGCCGCAGGTCAGAAAATGATCCTACGACTTAACAAACTTAACACAATGATAGCATCAACATTTGCACTCATAACTGCAGATGCAGCAGGGAACGTGTCTGTAAGTGTGTGTGTGTGTGTGTGAGTGTGTGTGTGTGTGTGTGCAGGTTCTGGGAGATGATGAGGACATGTTCACTGAGAGTAAGTCACTTTGTGGAAGTGGACCTTTTTTCTCTCCCGTGCAGCTGAGGATGCAATACACACAAGGGCCACAGCATCGACAGAGTCTCACTCACTCAGAGGGATTTTCATGTCTGACATCGTGAATAGAAAACATAGATTTATTTGATTTTCAACTGCACCCAAAAGGTGATACAATCCAATAGAGAATAGATTCTACTGAAAATGTGCCAGTCTAACCCGCCCTCAGTAAAGTCGTTCAATCATCCTCCACATAACCCCTCGGTCTAGAAAGACTGCATTCTGAAAGATGTATTCTGTTCATGGAGTACAGCTTTGAACGGCTGCATCTGGCCATTTTAAAATCTAAGAAAACTTGATCTGCTATGTTTTTAACCCTATTATCAACAGCGCTATACCCTTTTAACATAATTAGATTAATTGTGAATTAGCCAGCAGGGACCATTATTTTTGTATTTTCTTTTCTTTTGCTTCTATTAATAAAAAAAATACATACATTTAAATAAAATACCCCAGTTTGTGTTACAGACTGATAATAAGGCTGAATTCAAAATTCTTTCTTCAAGGGAAAGATGTCATTCATGTTCTTTACAGTATTTTTGATTAGTCTTTTATAAGTCACCATATGAGAACCTTAAATAGTCCATAGTCCAAGTATTTTTCCGAACGCTTTCTCATAATTTCCTTTCATTTTTTTATATAAATGCAAAGATCAACTCAAGCTGTTTTTAATTTTTTTATTTATCACTTCTAGATAGTTATAGCAGGGCATGACTGTTTCCTGTCTCTCTTTCCAGATAAATGATAAGATGCCAAAGTCATATACATTATTACGGGTGAAAGTGGTATTATACCGTGGTAGAATGTTGATTTTACAGAGAGAAAGTGGAAAAACATAGTTGATTGAAAAACTTTGTTCAGTTTTATTGAGATTTATTTGGTATGTGTGGAATGTGCTGGAAAAGGACGCCTCTGGCAATTTGAGTTGAGGCTACGACACTATCCTTCAGGAGACCTCGTTTTGTGCATTTCCATTTGTTCTCTCCATTCAACATGAAAAGCAATCATTTTTCACATCAAACGTACCTGGTACAATATGCCAGATGGGGTAATTGTTTCTGCATAATGTTTATATATTGTTGGAAGTCCCTCGTGTTCAGGAACAGGAGGTGAGGAAACACTGGTGATCAGGGTGCAAAGCGAGGGCCCAAACAAAGGAGGAGAAGAGAGACAGAGACACTTTCTGGGGGGATATTAAGTGATGATGTGCAGAACAAAAAGAGATTGAAGAGGGATTGGTAGTAATGTGGATGATGTTCCCAGAACACACAAACATTTACACAAGCTTCTCCTTTAATGTATAATCCTCTGCTCCCCTGAACTCAGGGTTGTAAATAATAATAGCTGATAACCCGATCAGGGGCGAAGTGAGGTATTGGGCAAAGTAATCTGCTACCTGAGAGATGAAGCTAACTGTACCTCTGTGGCAGAGAGGAGAGAGGGGTTGTATTACTGCTTTAAGAAGAGAAAGCAGTTTGCTTAAGAGAGAGAGAGGGGCACTGAACAAGAAGAGGGAAAACAATTAATTAAACTAAAAGAAGGGACTTTAACATTTTATTATGTCTTCATTTATTCCACAGAAGATACTGATAAAACCTCACTTTCACACGAAAGACCTTAATTAAACTGTTAAATAGATCTTCAGGTTGGTGTGTTTGACCAGCCACCCCCAATGGATAACTAAATCCAGAACACAGTGTTTGACTATAATTTAATCACTCAGATGTTTAATTAAATTCCGCCTGCTAGAGGAGAATTAAGACTGTCTGGGACTAAACACTGTTGAGTGGAAGATAGGAGAAATTCAGCATGCATGACACCTAATACCATGTATTTTAAGGGCTGGGAAATCTAAGTTGCAATATTTTCATGTATGTGTCATGACTGTTGATTTCAAAATGTGGTCGGACTTTGAAAGCAAATAATAAAAGGGCTAAAGCTGTGATTATGTTATTCAGTCAGTGTAGAAAATAGACCTTGTGAGAATGTCTTTTGATCTTCAGGAGTTCAAATTTGTGAGTTGTTTCAGTGAGCATATTTAAAGGGGCATTCCATCAATTTGATTTAAACAGGCTCTCTAACCTTTTGTGAGAACCAACAAAAGACACAAAAGCTGGAGGTGACTCTCCCCTCTTCTGCTGTACGCCTATCCAGTAAAAGAATACAGGAACTCATATGAGGGGATGTCGCCATCAAAGAGTGATGTAGAGGGAGAAAATGGTGGCCATGAATGTGACGACAGCTAAAAGTATTAGCTAATTAGTATTGTAATCTCATTTTAATAATTTACGTGTTATTCACTAAACATAATACAGAAGTACTTTTTTAGATTAAGAATGTGTTAATGAATTAAAATATGAAACGTTTCCCTTGACAAAACATCAAAAGGATGGTCAACCATAGCATTCCTAGCCATCCATGTCTGTCCATAATTCAGTTCAAATATTCCTTGTTCAGAAAGAAAATAAATCCCCAAATTTTTAAGAAAAAAACACTAACTTCCAGAGCTTGTGACTTGGATTCTTAGTGTTGTTCTATTAAGATCTTTCTCCGTCTTTGTAAGCGTGCTGTATGAAATCACTGGAATGCCCCTTTAATGTCATCTATCAATGCCATTCAATGCCAATCTGAGAGAGTACATGAGGTAACATCTCTGGAGAGGTGAACAATTAGCTCTGTGTTTGTGTTCAGTATTTCTTTCTTTTGCTGCCTTTAACTGTTTTCAAGTGACTATGAAGCCTGAAGATTTATTAAAGCAAGCCATCAGAGGCTTTTATCACTCGTGTGTCAGTCAAATACACTTAGTGAGTGATGGAAACATTTCTCAGTTGGCTATGCAGGTATTCGTACTGCAGTTAAGTGTGTATGTTCAGCAGTGAAGTGCGATCCAATGGCTGTTACCACCATGTGCTGTTTAAAGTGGCACCCATTTTTCAATTTTTCACTTGACTATGCAGAAGCATGAGCTCTTTATTTAAGTTTTCAGACTGTTCTTTGAATTTTTGTCCTCATGCAATTAAGCTAAGATGTGAGATCTATCAGTGGATTTTGCATAAATTGGAGTGATGTAGTCATTTATGGTCAGATGGATAATTTATTCCAGCTGTTCGTGATATTGATTTAAAAACATGAGGGAGAAAACGTAATCGTATTATGTTTGCAGTGCAACTTCTTTCACTTTTAGGGTCACAGAAAGGTAGAATTTCTAAATGATTCATTTTAAGGGGAAAGTTTGTGTATGTGTGTTTGCTTTGCTGCGATCACTTTCCCTTTTTTCTTTCGCTGCTGCAATTCTTGGGTGAAGCCTGAAATCAGCTTCTGTGTGCCAGCCTATCTTTTCCCCAGCCTCGAGGCTTCACTTCAAATGATTCTGCTTGAATTACAGGATGTAAAGTTTGCCATTTATCTCGGCAAGCGTCTATCTTAGCACATGTTTGATTAGTGAACCCCGCCTCCCGGTGGCTGAATTTACTGCTTTTAACTTGCTGATGAATGTCTCAGGATTGAGCTCTAAATGTTAAATGATGTCCCTTTTGGAGAGTTTGACGTCGGTAGATCTTCAAAAGAGAAGAGATGGGAGCGGTGTGAGTGTATATCGCGGGGAGTTCAATGATGTATATCTGATTCAGCTACACTCTTCACACTCATGCACACACACCTCTCTCCCCCCCCGGGGACTCCCTTCCCTTCCGTTTCTCTTGAGTCAGGGCCCTCCCTGCTTACCGAGCAATTACAGCTGCAGAGAAGGGGTCACACAGGGTTGTGTAGGACTTGGAGAGGAAGAGAGGCATGTGTCACACAATGTGTGGTAGCTAACTTGTCCCCTTCAAGCCTGCCTTTGAAGTTCCGCTTCCTCTCCCTTTTCCTTTCCACTAACAGCAAATACAACTTCCTTTTAACCCTGAAGCTATATATATTTATTTATATATATATTTTAATATATATATAAATATATGTGTGTGTGTGTGTCTGTGTGCGTGGGTGGGTATGTTACATCAAACCTATCAGCTTTGGTTTTATGAATCCACTGTAACTGAATATCTCCCTCTGTCCATTTTGTGTTGTCAACAAGGTACAAAAGGGAGGGAAGAAAATGGAGGATAAATTGGAGGCCAAATCAATGAGTGAGAGTCCTTGGGCAAAAAGCAATAAACTTCATTAACAAGGTGCAGCCACATTATCTGTGGGAGTATGGGGAGGAAAAACATTAATATTGATATAGAAACCAAGCGCGTGTTTTATTGGAGCATTTATTTTTCACTTCGCCCATTTTTGTGAGCTTTTTTAAATGTGTGTGCATGCATTACTTTGAGGTGGAGTCCCTCCACATCTGCAATGCAGCAGAAAACACAAAAAAGAGAGAGAGGGAGCGAGAGGCTCACGTGCTCCCACAAAACAGTGAAGCCGTGCTCGGACGGATCTGGTGTTAGTTTTTAAACGGCTTCATAAAAACGTTTCTTCACGGTGCAATCCGGATGTCACTGATTGTCACATCCAGCTTGGAGTTAAACTGCTTATCTTCATACACATCCGTTTGTTTTCTGTGACGGCACGCCCGCTGTCCCTCCGCACATCTGCATTGCACACACCCACGGAGCCCTGCACCACGCCAGTGCAGATGTGGCTGGATGAGGTGACCTTTACAAGGCGTCCACGGAGGGACTTCACCTCTCACCATACACCACACGCGTTTTTGTGGTGACTTTACTGTCTGACTTGTTTCTTTACTTCTTGTTTCATGTGCATATTTTTTTTGTTCAATAGCTGTGAATTGTAATGAAATTAGAAAATTGACAGTTCTAAGAATCCATTGTATTTTCCTGTTTGCCTATTCATGTACATTGGTTTGATGTGTTTAATTTGCTGTTTTAAACATATCTCAGTCTTCAACTGTCATATTGTGGCACACTGAATAGAAAAAGCTCAATCTGCTGAGAGTGAAGAGTTGTTAGGTGTCAGACCTTTTTCCCTTGGGTCCCCCAGAATCCACTTTTCGACCATTGATCCACAAATCTGTATTTTAATGCTGACTGTTCAAATACAGTCTCCTCCTAAAACATACACCCATCTTCTATGTGTGTGTTTATCTCTGGTCAGTCCTTTCATTTATCTTTTTTCCGTTGAAACTTCTTTGTCTTTTCTTTGTACTGCATGGACGATCAAACTTACTGTGAGTCTTCCAGAAAGATTTCAAGGAAAACGCCATCATCTTACTTTCCTTCTTGTATTCCAAATGCAAAACGAGAGCTTCAGTCTTCCACTTATCAAAGCCACAATGACACTATTTTTGTATTTCAATGGGGCAAGAATTATATCTATTTATCCCTCAATATAATTATATCCAAGCAGACGTGGCTGGGATGCAGTACCTCTCCCTGTTGCCTGTAAAGAGGAATAACAAAACAACTGTCTGCCAACAAACCCATGAATCACTTGGAGGAATGAGCCAAAAAAGATATGCAGAGTCCTGGAGCTTGCAGACTGGAACTCCTGGGTTGAGGTAAAGGATCATAGATGGGAGCGACTACAAGCATGCATGCGCCAATCATTTACTGGACACCTTCCAAAAAGCAGTCGTTACCCAATATTTACTCTTTGACCCCTTAAACCTTCTCATCCCCTTCCCTCTCAACTTCTCTTACTATCCCAATCTCTTGTCTCTGCATTTGCAATATGATCTGTATTTATTTCTATAATAACTTACACCAAGTCAAGGGAGACATATTATTGGATATAATTGAATAAAACAAACTAATATATTTGTATGATTGTAACTTGTGTCTGGACTTTTTTTCTTTTTTTGCAGAGAAGATTGGAGTTTAAATGGCATTCCTGTGATATTCTACCTACACTTTCAGTGTACTATGAGATGAACCAAAAAAACACCATCAACTTTTGTTGAATTTTTCCAAAGAAAGTCTTGTAATCTGAAATGTTTCTACGTGTGTGTGAGGACTCTTCTCTCCCCCCTGTGCTGAACATACACACTAGCTCATTCGGCATCACTTTCACACAATTCCTTACTTCCCTCCCACCGCCGTCACAATTTGTTACTACCTGCCAGATGTTCTCCAGTGGAAGACATATGCAAAGTACAGAATCATTTACATCTGATTTCTATGACATTGAGCAAATTGCTCTAGAAAGCCAAAAGAGTATGGGGCAGTATAATGACTTCTACCAGATTTTGCTAATGTATTAACTGACCCATTTGTGTTTCAAAATATTTTAACAGTGAAAAACAATACTATGCACTCTATCTTACATAGAATCTGGTGAAACAGTTCACAGATGTGCATCAGATTTGTGACAGAATGGCGGGGCCTTTAAACGGAGCATAGACCTTTAAAAGGCTTATTTACAAAAAGTAACTTGACCTAGGCTCTGGGATGGCCTCCACTAGGTACAGTGAATAGTAAGGGCTGTAGAGGGGAAGAAGAAGGCAGGTAAGTTTACATCTTTCAGTGAAAGTGAGTTAGTGAGACAGGAAACAAACTGAGTATTAACCAATATGGCTTTCCTCAGGAGCTTGGATTTACAGCCTTCCAGCAGTGGTGGTGTGAGGTGGCGACAGGTGAGTGGCTCTGTTATGACAAATTAACTATTGGGTGGACACGGGAGCTCTGTGCAGCTCACATCCAGCCATAGAAACTCCCAAAACAGGTGGTTAGCCCAGATATGTAAGCACACTCTGGGAGGCAGTCATAGAAATACTCGCAAGATACTTCACAGAATACAAAACGCGTAGCTGGAAGGACAGGAGGAGCCACAGGTGAGTTGAGTTACAATGCCACACTTGAGGAAAAAGTAATAGGATAAAAACCAGTGAGAGCAAACAAAAAGACAGGAAAAACAACAAAGTTGTGGGACATTATCCTTATGTTTTACCCAAAAAAGATGCTATTTTACATAATACTCATGAGTATTTTAGCCAATGCTTGACTTTTAAAATAAGAACCGCTGATGGTCAAGAAGTATGATGGATAACTTCTCTGTTTGAAATATTAGAATGTCCCTTCTTTCACGAGTCCCCTTGAACAAAATGTGGCTTAAGTTGCTCTGGTTTCACTTCACAATCAGACACAAACAGCTTTCATAGTCATCTAAAATCTAAAATCTCACTCTGTTGGTCTGATCAAATCAATACACATTTGTGATTATAGATTTTGGCCAGCAGTTTGTACTTGCTGTCTTTTTCTAAATTCCATTAGATGTCAAATAATGTCCATTAGATGACGATTGGACTTCTCAGGAATGAAATTCCACTCATTGGGCTCATACATTGTTAATTATATTCAAATTTAAAGTGTGAACTTTGTTACTTTCATAAACTAATTAAAACAAATTGTATAACTGCATTTAAGTTGGAAAAATGATCTGAACTGAGTTTTTTTTTCATTTACACCATCACTTGGGATTTATAGTAAGCCAGTTGTCCTTATTGGTAAACAATCAATCTAATTTACGTTAACCACTTGAATCACTAATTAAACTGTGAATGTGAGTCACTGCGAACAGCTTTTTTTTTTTTTTTTTTTTTTTTTTCACTTTTTTACTTACTTTTTTTTTTTTTTTTTTTTTTTTCTTTTATATTTTTTTTTTTTTTTTTTTTTTTACATGCTCCCACTTGACCACAGACATGATGTGTGACTTGACACTGACTGCTAGCTGTTAATAGTTAGCTTCTATGATAATTAAATTGGCGACAGGCCAAATGGTAGTGACAGTGGATCGTAAATTAGGCTGGCGTGGATTGGCAACAGATAAGCGGAGTGGCACAAAGAGGTGAAGGCAGGGATGAATGAAGGAGAAGAGATGTTTTACTGCAGAGGCCTTCAGAAAATACAGCAGAGCCTGGCAGTTATATGGTTCGATCAACTTAACATTAAACTAAGAGAATAATAACCACTGTATCAACTCTATATGTCACACTTTGTTCTTGCTTTTCTAAACGCAAATCACAGTGTATTAGAGAGTGAAACATACAAATAAATTGAAAAAACAGCACTTTAGTGTCAAACAGTGTAATTTAAAGGGATCTGACATTTTGTCGAGGTGGTATGGAGTGTTTCCTCATAAGAAAGAAGGAGAACATTTTAAGAGCCTCTACCAGAAAAACCTGGAAGTGTGCACTGTAAACTCTTTCAGGGCACACACGTGTCTTAGTTCACACTGACTGAGAGGCTGACATGCACAATGCCCCCTCCCTCCTCTTGGTAATTGGAGCGTACGCACCAGCTGGCCTGGCCAGCCTGACTGACAGACAACAACAGTCCAAAGACACTAAAGCAAAACTCAGCGTTAGAAAGTTCCAACACGGACAAGCTAAAGAAGACTTTTCAGAGGCTGGATTAACCAATTTGAAGATCTGTTTGGAGAAAGAGGGGTAACCTTCAAAGAGGGGGTCAACATGAAAAGTCTAGAGATGTTCTTCCTGGCCTGTTGCATGTGTAGCCTTAGCACTTTGGGAGGTAAGACAAGCTGGCACAAGAGATTTGATTTAGGCCCGTGTGATCGTATCATACGCCCATGGTTGCCAAAGTTTCATAGTGGAATATGTTTAAACACAGTGGTAGTCATTGGAAATTGCCGAATGAATACACAAATGATGGTAATATACTTTATGGGTAAAAGATAAAGATAGAAAGAATATGATAATCCTTCCATGGTGGCCCTACGTAGCTCTTACCACTTCCTATCTGGCTAATTGTCAACATTTCCAAAGAAGTTATACACGTGCTATGAAAACTTAACATGTTCTTAATCCTCACTATCGTCACCATCTAAATTTGCCTGCATGTTGGCTTGTGACTGCTTTGAATCAAATGCGAACACGATCTTTTGATGTGTTTATTGTGACATTTCAGACTGTTGGGTTGAGTGGCAGATAAATTGGCAGCTCTTATAATTGTGAAGTGACTTTAATTACAAAACTAAATTACAGGGATCCATTCAAAAGATGTCAGTAGTTCACTTTTTAAAAACCACAGACGATATATGGATGGACCCGAGTGTGTCAATCTTTATCAAAGTGGCAATGTAACCTTTAATTAAGTATTTTGCCAGGCATGTCAAATTGATTGGGAATGCTTAGATTGTTATATTCCTACAGAAGAACCCTAAAACTAGTCTAAAAACTAGTTCTAAATTCAAAGAGAAATAACGAATGCTAGCTTAATTTCAGCAGATTTAATTCTGCCGTAGTCACTGGGATGCAAGAAAAGTTTACTTCAGGCCTTTAAAACCACCCTCTGCTCCAACTCCTGGTCATCAGCAGCCTTTTCTGTGCGTTGCTGGGGGATCGTTGTCATTTATTCCTGTCAGGTCAGTCCGTGCTGGGGCTACAGCCGCGGCAAGTGTGATAGATGCTGCCTCACTATTGCTGCTGATTATAAAAGCCTCTGACCTCCCAACATTGAAGGGAAAATGGTTGCAAGTAAAATCGGGTTTAAATGTGAAAAAGCAACGGAAAGAATACACTTGGATTTTGATAGATATGGGCATTTACTCATTGACTCACTCTTTTTTAAACTAGATTAACACCTCTCAAAATTCCCTTGCCTTTATATTCTACAGTTTTAGCAGTTTAAATGTTTGTTTCAGAATCCCTTTTCAAAAATATTGTTTTCTTTAGTTTTTTCTTTTTTTTTAAAAGAAAACCCCATCCATGGAGCCTCCTCTGTAATCTCCTTTTCCACAATCCCTCATTTTCTTTGACAGCCCTCCTTTGAACTGAACGTGTGCCTGTTGAATTGATTGTGGACTTTTCAGCATCACTGAAATGTTTGGCCCTGCAATCGGTGATTGCATGCCACAGCCCCAGCCAGTAGTTTGACAGTGCTTGCCTTGCCACTCAGTGTCAACAGTGAGAAGTATTTATTCAAAACAAAGGAGCAAAAGAAAATTCTCCTTTGGGTTCATTTAGAACCCTGCATGATATGCTGAAATGTTGCCCTGCGTAATCTGAAAAGCATAAGCTTTGACATCAAAACGACGAAAAACAGTTTGACAACCAAACAGTGTCGAGCTCACTTTCACTGTTTGTCGTTCAGGTGCTGCTGAAATAGAGCAGACTCTGATGAAAGAAATCTTTTCTGGATACAACGTGAAGGTCCGACCAGCACGCACCCCAGAAGAAAGGGTGGTGGTCCGTGTGGGCATGATACTCTCTTCTTTTGTTGGACTGGTGAGATAAAACATTCATATACAGAAACACTCATATTAACCATGTACACACATTAACATATACACACTATAAACTGTCAAAATATGTTTTTTCACTTGCTGCCCTAGAGGCTACTGTATGTTTGTTTTACACCCCGTTTTGAGTAAATGCTTCCTTCTCAGCAGCCAGAATAAAATTTGTGAAAAATAACAGGAAAATAATGCTGGCTTTGAATCCTCAGCCCTAAATCCAAAGCCAATAGGTCCACAGGCTGCATATGACATTGATCGACATAGACCACGATGCTCTGCAGCTATGGAGATGACTGAGTGTGCTAATGCTTGCGTCTTCTGCTCATTAATGTGATTTTCTTGCCTGTTGAGATTGCTTGGTGAGCAGTTTTTACTCAGACGTGACAGGTATATCTTTCACCTCCCAAGCTACGAGGTAATAGAGGTTATTTGTGAAAGACACACGAGCACCTGTGGTTGTTCAGTCCGAACGAGAAAAGTGTGAAGGATGCACCATGACATGACTCACATTTAAGATAATTGTGCCCTGGCACCAATGTGGCTCTTAAAGCAGTTATATTCCAGCAATTGTGTTCATTTCTCTTTTTTTCATAAGTAACACCATTTACGACAAATTCATTAAAATGCTGCTCGACTTCCTTTGTATTCCAAAACAGTTTACCAGGATTAGATTAAGGCTGACAGCACACTTTTAGAGGTGACGTCTTACGAATGGGCTTCTCAAAAGTTAAAGCATCAATATCCTGCAAAACACGTGTCAACCTGCTTTTATTTGGCTCATATGTCTTTGGGACAGCTGACCTAATTACTTAATTTCCCATGTCCTTCCTTCCTCATTGAAAATAAATGAACCAATAAGATTCTAAAGAACCTCAAATATATCACCTATGGGTTGTGGATGTGTCCACAACACACACCACCACAGATTAACTGTGTGGAGGATCTCAGAGCAGTCAATGCGCTAAACATGCAGGAGCTCTCAACCACAAAATCTCGATCTTTTTGCAATAAGCTCTGCCTCTGACATGGTAATATGATGCTGAGGTTTTGTCTCTGTGGCAATGAATATAGCTGCATTTTCAACAAAAAGAGGGAGAAACTGTATTATATCACCAAAGTGAAGTACTGTATTTTTATTGAGCTACGGTTGGAAAAAGCTTTAGCCCCATGCACCGAATGAGCTGTTGGGCTGTTTTTCGGGTCCCTAATTTTCCGCTTGGCTCTCCTCCCTGTGGTGTCCAAACCCCCGCACACATTGCATCCCCGCAGTAAGCACGCTCCTCACAGCTCCGCTCAAGGTCATTTCACTCAGGAAAGGAAGTCACGTGGGACTATGTAAGTTCAAGAGTGTAAAAATCTTGAAAAGTGACCCGCTCTTATTTTCAGTCTCCCCTTGGTTACCCAAGAGCTTTCATTAAACCACTGGAGAGAAAATTGAATGAATAGTCATTGTGATTCATTTGAAGGAGAGAAACTGTTTTAGTCTACCATAGACCCCCACTCATTAAGCCCCAGCTGCCATTCCTACTTGGGTTTAAAATAGCAGGTCGGATTTCAGAAGCTTGGCCCTTTTGCACAACCATGGGATAGATGGTAACAATCAACCAATGCAGTGCATCACTTTTCACAAATGTGACTGACAATGAATCATTTGAGACAATGTGCACCAATAAAGTTATGTGTTAGTGCCTCAAATCTCCACTAACCAAAGAAAACGTCACAGTTTTGTACTTATTGGGGTGAGAAAATTTGTTTTACTTGTCTCTTCATGTAAACAACTGCATACAAATAGACTCATATTATCCCTACCGCTTGATTTTGATTACATCATTTGTCCCTCTTCATTTTGGCAGCAAGGATTATCCATCACCTGGCCCTTTAACCAGGTCAACGGAGCCATACAAATGCCATCATGACTAATAGTCCTCAACACTAATATTGGGGGATAATTTTGGGGAATCACCATTGTACCAACACTGCAATACTATCACTGCACCTCATAGTGAATACCAGGTTTCTGGAACTTTATGTTGAAACAGAGATTGCCCAATTATTCATATTCTGTTTAATATTTTTCCCTCAGAATATGAAAAATGAAGAAATGAGCACTGTTGTTGTGATGAATCTGGTAAGTCTTTTAACATTACTCTTCAAACTGTAGTGCGGTGTAGATGTCAGATTCGTTCTACTTTACCCTGAGTGAATGGCTTCCCCCTATTCCTCATATTAACGGCTCAACCCTGAGTTGTAAATTTATTAACTTATTACGTCCTTTTTTATGTACAGCAGTGTGCGCACTGTGTGGCTTAACTGCATAAATAACCATGACAACTGTGGGAGAGGAGGTAATACCAGGCTGAATGAAAACATATGCAAATTGTTTTGTGCAATCAACAGGGAAATTATTCCCGGGGTACTCTAATTACAACAGGAAAAAAAAATAGACTGAAAAGACAAACCGGTTACATTTATAAATGCAAAGTTTCAGCCTGCTTCCTTTTTCTGTGTGTATGCCTTCTCCAAGTCCTCTGAAAGTGCACTTTTCACATTTTTCAAAAAGGAATGGACAGACTACCGGTTGGCATGGAAACCGAAGCAGTATGATGGGATTGAGGTGTTACGTATCCCCTCTGGGAAGGTGTGGCTTCCTGATATTGTCCTCATTAACAAGTAAGCACGACTTGTATTTTTAAACATGTTTTCTCCTCATCCTTAAAGAACTTCTGTTGTACATCTTGGGATTGCTGCACAGCTTTTAAGGAGAAAATGTAATTCAACAACTGCTGTCTTTTTCTTTTTTCATGTGTATGTTGTTCTGTGTCTGAAATTGCCGGTCATTTATTGAAAAAAATCTCTGTTGAGGTAAAAGGGTAGAATTTATGTTATGGTCAGAATGCAAGATGCCAAAAAAAACTGAATCCTATTCATTTTGATATGTTTAAACTGTCCTCTTATTTTGTTTATGAAACACAATAGATTATGCCAGACACACCATACAGCCAATATGTAGGACTTTACAAGTAGTATACTCATACTGGATCAAGATGTATTTAACTTAATAATTTTACAACCCAATCGTTTTGTTTTTAATCTGATAATGTGAGTATAATGTGTTTCTCATCAAAGTCACTGTTCTTTTTAGTGCTTTTTGTTCTGCAAAGACTAATCTAAGGCATGCAGATACAGACTTTGCATTTTCCAATCAATGTACACACTAAGACAAAGTCTCACATGACACTAAGTACATTCCAGAAGCCTCTCAGTGGGACCATATGCAAGTCAGCCTTGTGTTATGTAAGAAACCACTTCCATAATCATGGACATGGAAGAGTTATTCTCCTGGTTTGTAGTATTTCTTGGATGAATAACATGCTTGAAGGAAAAGGGTTTCTGCTTCAAGGTGGCTGACTTGAATATGGGTCTATTATCCACATGTGTGGGACTGGTGTAGCCTAACTGGGTGTGCACGGAGGTGGATAGTTCAGACACAGTTCACAGCGTGACATATTAGAAATCAGATGGGAGGTGGCAGGCCAAACATGTTTTTATGAGTGCAGGCAAAGTTTGTGGTCATTTTGGTGGCAAAATATGTTTGAGAACAAGTTTGACTGAATTTCACTTTAAAGCCTGATTGAAAATTCCACTTTGACTCAACATACTGTAATTATGTCACGCCTCGGCTCATATTCTGATACTATATTTGCATCTGACGTCGCACACTTATTTTGACAACCCGAAAAGGCTTTCTTGACCCATCTCTGTCCCAATTGCAACTCAATTACTCCCCAAAGTGTAAAACCTGGATGCATGTTGATTTGTATCTTTCCATTTTGTGAAACAGCTGTATAATCAAGTATTTCAGTCAAAAAAATACTTTTACAATACTGAAAAGTCATGGATTATGGAAGGAAAGCATGGTTTAAATGCAGCCCCACAATGCACAAATACATTTCCATTGACTCGTCTCACTGAAGTCGTAAGTGAGAGGCTTCTTTTCCAGCCAGTGCCCAGTGGATTGTGTCACAGCCGATTGTTCACAGTACACTGTAACGGCTGCCAATGGACATCAGGACAAAGTTCAGGTCATTCTAGCAGTCATGCAGTGGAAAAACTACCGGTCAATGCATTACATTAAAGAATTTAGATACCGATAGCAGCAAGTGCAGCCTTTTTTCTCACACCTCAGTACACATGCATGCTCCCATTAACATCACTGCAAATATCCCCTCTTTCCATTCATCAACACTTTCTAGGCAATTAAGCAGAATGCCTCCCTGATAGCTGATAGAACTGCTCAGCGACTGCAGCTCGTGGGCTTTCACTTGGAACTGCACACATAAACAAATATGTATGCCGACGCGAATACGAGCGGTAGTCCACTTCTCTAAGTTTGTGTGATCAATGCTGGTCATTTCAGCAGCAGCACCTTCGCAGATACAGCGCTTTAAGAGCAACCCCTCTAAAGGCACAAGCTTCTCCTTGTTCATTTACAACAACCATAAAAACCTCACTCTGTGGATAGACAGTGGGTTTAATCTCTGCCTAATTGACTTCATGTCTCTGTGGTACATTGGACTCTAAGATTAACTCAAGGCAGCTTACTGTACATCCAACATTAGCGAACCTCTTAAGGTGCCACGCCAGCTGTTTGTGTCTCCTTTTCATTCACACCAATAAAGCTATTTGTTTCTATAAGTTCATAAGTCACTTTAATCAAAAGTATATGCTGAAATATTAAATGTGAACATGAAAATTACAAAAAATGTCTTTGTTTATTATAAGAGAAGAGAGTTTTGATGAATCTGCGTCTGTTTTTCAGCAATAACGGAGTCTTTGATGTGGCCCTGCATGTCCATGTTCAGGTTTACAGCAGTGGCAGGGTAACCTGGACACCCCCCGCTCTCTACTACAGCTCCTGTGGAGTCAAGGTGAGCATACAAAACGCATTAATCATTTCCAATTCATCGCATACTGCCTTTTGGTGAAGAACTGTCTGTGTCATTTTGTGGGATTCTGTACCCCCTTGTATGTGACTTATGGGAGAACAGGTTGGAAAAGACATTTTGAAGATGCCCTAACCTTCCTCCGACTTGATATTTGTTTTTCACTCAATTTCTCCCACATCTGCTCATCCTTTCTCATTTGCAAACCTGTATTTCTGTCCAGGTCACATATTTCCCATTTGACTGGCAGAACTGCACCATGCAGTTCCGCTCCTACACATATGACTCAACAGAGATTGACCTGCAGTACGCACTGGACTCAAGAGGCAATGAAATCCGGGAGATCCAATTAGATGAGGCCTTCAGCGGTGAGTACTGTTGGTGTAATTTAATTTTTTCCCACATTGTTCTCATATTCTAATTGTGTCTACAGTGGAGGAGTGTTTCTACCTTTTTGATGATTGCTGCTGTCTGGTTTTCTACAGATGTCTGTGCTTGTATGATAAAAAAAAAGAAAAGTGGTGCTTCTGCTTAAAATAACTTCTAAAAACCTTTCAATGTTCCTCCAGAGAGTGGTGAGTGGCACATCAGACACAAGCCAAGCAGGAAGAACATGAACGATGACCTGTATGAAGATATGACATTTTACTTGATCATCGAGAGAAAACCTCTGTACTATATCATCAACATCATCATCCCCTGCATCCTCATCACCGTTATTGCCATCTTTAACTTCTACCTACCTCCTGATGCAGGTACATGCTTGAATACGATCTGTTCGGATAGCTTGACTAAGCTAAGGTTGACTACCTTGGAAGTGCACTATCATTAAGGGCATTAATGCATTATCTCTGCCTTATCGCTTATTGGAGCTTTGGTTGGAACCACAGTCATGGATCACCTGACAACCAACACAATTTAATAATTGTGCATGTGTGTGTTCTGTTTGAAATGGGTAAGCACACATTCATCCCTTTACAGACAAATTCAATTTCAGATAAGGCCCCCGCCTACTGAAGCTGAATCGATAACCTCAAAAGACCCAGCTCATGATTTAACCGACTATGTTGGGCCAATTGTAGCTCATAATAAGAAGAACTACTGTGAACTTGAATCAAGATGCCTGGTTAGAAGTTTCCCATGAGCTTTCCAGTGATGCAATGTGATAGTAAGAACAATGCTTTAGCTCAGTTGCTTTGTGTGGCGGGAAGCAGCGCTCCAGTATATGGGGCTTCCCTTATTACCAACTGTAGCCAAGGTGGCACGATATATAAGTGAGCTCTGAATATACCAGGGGAGTTGTGCTCTGTCAGCAAGGCATCTACTGATGGCTCCAAATCAAGAGTATTGGATGATGTGAGAGTGAAAGTGTAATTCTTTTTCTCTCTCCTAGGTGAGAAGATGGGTCTGTCTATTAATGTGCTTCTGACCCTCACCGTCTTCCTTCTGCTGCTGGCTGATAAGATCCCTGAGACCTCACTGGGTGTCCCAATCATCGTCAACTACATCATGTTCACTATGATCCTGGTCACCTTCTCTGTCATCCTGAGTGTGGTGGTCCTCAACCTGCACCACCGCTCCTCCAACACACACAGGATGCCCATGTGGGTCCGCAAGGTCAGTCTACTGCCAAAATATACTGGCAATGGAATCCATAGACTAGGGTATTGCTGGCCTCTAATAATCTGCAGACAGTGGTACGTCTTTTATCAGAACTGATAAAAGAGCTGTACATCACAAGAAATACAATGTGTGTTGTGTTTACATTTGCAGAGTTGGCACAGGCTTATTTTTCTTTAGCAGGGATCATCTTTTGAGACAGCAAAACACAAGTAAGCTTACTTCTTCTTGTCAGAGGCTTTCACAGATTACCAGCTGGTAAATCACAAAGACAACTGCACAGCTCTATCTTTAATATCCAAACCATTTTGTTTCTCAGTATCCTTCATCAAAATACAGACTTCGTAAGTTACATCATTAAGACGTCATTATAATTGCATGGCCTGTGAGAGATGCAGATGGAAGAGTCAGGAAAATGTGTTATTTGGGATGTTAACAGGCCAGAAATAAAAAAAGAAAGAAATTTTGTCTGGTAAACTACTTTAACACAAGACAAATTAATCTAAGAAATCATTTTTTTTAAAATGAATCGAATAAAATGAAAATAGGTACAACTTAATAGCAAGTCCAGACTAAACTTCAATTAAAGCACACCATCTACCTCCATGTTCCATTACTGGAGTAAGTCGTGTTAGTGAAATAATTCATTAAAGTGACTTTAATTTTGTGTTAATATTCTAAGGGAGGCCACACTAATTTGGGTTAAGGCAGACTGCTAAATTAGATTGACGCAGTCCTCAACACGCTAAAGCTCATGCTATGCCATTAACCTCCTTCTTCAGCTGTTGCCCTCTCTGTACATTATGTGAGCTGATAACACGCCTTAGCAGCACCTATATTATTTTTTCTAAGTTCTGTCATGGTTTCCGGGGACATGTGCCTTCCACAGGCTCGTATACTGCTCAGACAGGTGATTTGCATGATTTAATGGAACTGCGTTGTTTCAGCCTCATTTGTTGGAGGAGGGGTGCTTTATCTTATTTTGTTTTGAAACTACTATTTAGTGATGATCAGTGATCAGTAATACATAATGCCTGTTTCTAAATTAGTTGGTTCTTTATGGCTGTTCTAATTTTGTGTTCCGCTCAGTATTTTTCCATCATCTTTCATTTCAATCCATCTCTTTAAGCCAATAAGCCTTTAAAAGAGGAAGTGGCAGGAAAGTGACAGAGATTGATATCTCTCAGTGCTGAGGGAGCAAATCCAATGATAAGATATATGCAGGTGTCAATAACTTCTTTCCCATTCAGCTGCAGAATTACTGCAAGAGACACATTTAATCAACCTCCACATTTGATATTGCTTGTAATTAGAAAATGATCAGTCTCAAACATTAAAAGTCCTCCTAGACCATATAATAGCAGTCATCCATGCCTTTAAATCTAAAGTAAGTGAGTGCTGAAGTGGACTAAAGAAGGCACATGTAGGCTCTCTGAAAAAAACAATACATCTTTCAGCCATCAATACCTGGATTCCTCGTCTCCCCCCCGGCGTTTTAGCTCAGCTTATGTTAATATCTTTGAGCTGTTTCTGCTCAGCCCTGCTGTTGATTTTTATACTTTTTTTAATGTGTCTTCGAGACTCTGGTCTGCCAGAGGAGCACAAAGACGTTAAACCAGCTGAGTTACTGCAGCTATGGTTGAAGATGTCTTTATAGATGGAGTGGT
This sequence comes from Menidia beryllina, assembly GCA_013363375.1. Classification (NCBI taxonomy): domain Eukaryota; kingdom Metazoa; phylum Chordata; class Actinopteri; order Atheriniformes; family Atherinopsidae; genus Menidia; species Menidia beryllina. The sequence goes on along the minus strand of JABUIW010000018.1, from coordinate 4,559,062 downwards.
GCTCTCTGGGGTGTAGTTCCTTCTCTTGTACTCTCAGCTTATTGTGATCCAGGCTGTGGCAAATCTAACAGATGCCCAAAAAGATCAATAAGAAAGAGACTACAGTGGATGGGGGGGAACAATCTCTTGGGGTTTGACATGAAAAAAAGGATTGTCTATTGTAGTGTTTAATCATCTTGAATTAAACCAACCTCTACGCTCTTTGAATTAAACGTGTAAATGTGATTGTTTTAAAAGGTTTTTCACAAATGGAAAATTTATCAAAGGATATTCTGGAAAGTAGATATTACTACCTTTTTTTTTACTGTTATTACAAAAGTTACCTTGTTTCACTTAATTCCTGGTAACAGAAAGGTAAAGGCTGTACAACAGTTTGATGTGGAAGAAGTGGCTATGATGTAAAGGGAGTGAAAAAAAAAATATTTTTCATTTTTTGAACAACTTGAACAAACTCATGTATTATTTGTTGGTACAGATAAAAATTTGATCAAATATATTCAGTCAAGTGATAGTGTTTCTTTTTCCTGGCCCTGGAAGTGACAAAGTGTTTTAGTAAAGTGTTGATATGCTATTTGTGGCGCCCAAAAGTCTAACCTTAAGGTTTGAATTAGAACCAAATTTAATTACCTTCTTTTTTTTTTACTTAAAAAAATACATTTTTCACATCAATTTCATTTGGATTAAATGTATGCCTTTCGTAGGTTAGCATCATCATTCGTTGTATTAACAAATTACCAATAGGTTGTTCGGAATGGATGATTTGGTTGGGTTATTCTTATGTGTTATTACAAAGTTTATTCCTTTTCTGAGAAAATACATATGCTCTACATGCTTATTCTCAAAGTATTTGCTGCTTCAGCATTGCCAGAAAAAACACTATTTCATTGTTTACTTGTATTTCCAGTCAAACGGCTAAGTCTGGTACTTACTCTCTTTAATGTCTCATATAGTGTCAACTAATTCTGAGAGAAATATCAAGCTCTAAATGCCGAACTATTACGGTACTGTCTGCAGTCGGCTTTTGATATTCAAGAGCAGCAGTGGAGCAAAACAGAAAAAGTGTGGACTGGTAAAAGACTTCCCATCACTTCTCATAGCTATCAGTTTAGCCTTCCTATTGCTCATAATTTTGAGTGACTCACTGGTCTGCTGTCTCAAGCAAACTGCAGGAAATATTACAGCTGTCGTAGCAGATGGCAAATCAAAAGGTCAGAGGAAGTTACATAATGACATTTGCATATTTTTCTGAATAAATACAAAATGACCATCAACCCTGAAATTTCAAGCCAAGCCTCTCACCTCATGTTTAAATTAATATTGCCTGTTAATTTCAACAGATGTATTATTAACATGCATCAGTCAATAAGGCCAAGCCAAGAGGTATATGAAAAAAAACATTTAAAGTAGCAGATAAATGATCCATTTATGGCATTTATAAAATTGATTAAAGCTTACATTTGACCCACGATGTGCACCTTCATCCGAAAGTCTTCTGATGCTCTTGATTCTATAGGAAAGGAGACACATTTAATGATTAAATAAAAGGATTTTTCATTCTTTCAGGATACACCCAACATGAATTACTATAGTAATTACAGATACTTTGGCTGTGCCCACTACAACTATAACCACTTAAGTGCTTTGCTCATCCAGAGTTATGTGCACAAGGACACTGTAACAGTAGACAGAGAAATTGCAGAGCAATACCCATTTTGGTTCTTCTAGCCACATCATGCAGCATCAACTGCTCTCAAAAGTCATCCCATTTCCAAATGTATCAGCCATAGTGGTCAAGTGCAGAACAAGTGCTCAGTCAATAAATAGAGGAAATAAAAAATCCCAAAAAGTAAATTAAAACCAAAGGGGTGGAGAGATACGTTGGTGTCTCTACACCATGGGCAGACATAGAGTAACACCATCCTCCTCTCCATTCCTCTCTATGCAGATCTTCATCCACATGCTGCCCTCTTACCTGTGCATGCTGCGACCGAAGGTGGAGACTCCCCTGTACCTTGAGGTCCTTCCCCGCCGGGAGAAAAAGATGGTCGCCATCAGCAAAGTTGCTGATGAATACTTCATCAGAAAACCTGATTCCTCCATATTGTTCCCCAAGCCTAACAGGTGAGGGGGCGGGGCTTATTGCTCGTTGTTGAACATATAAAGGCATCAAATGTGGAAACTATTCACTGTTTCATAAAAGTTATGAGCTCATCTTGAATTTGATGGGAGAAAGTAAGTAAGTATTTAAGAACAGGAGCATCAATAAAGCTAAAAATGTGGGAGCCGTTATAGATCCACTTGATTACATGCAGGTATTCGGTGCTATTGGTATATAGATGTAAAAAAAACACCTTAATTGGAGCACAGATTGAACATTTTCATCCAAGGTTTTACAGCGTGCTGCCCCTGAAGCTGTTGAGTAATGAACTGGATTTGGGCCAATGCTGGCACACAAAGTGGCGACAAACTCTTCTATCACTCTGACCCCAGTCTCCATTTCTTGTACACAAAAAATAAGGGGCCGTGTCCCATTGTTAGTTAGTGTGCAGAGCTGTGTTTCTATGCAGTTGGCAATGTGTTGTCCTAAATATCCTGCCTTCATGCTAATAATGCACCCTAAATTCTTAACCATTCCCCCAATCTTCAAACCCCTTCAAGAAATGTGACATCTCTGAAGGGAAAGAATCGCTGCTGAAATGATAATGACCTGCACAAATTAAGTCTGACACATCAGAGTAGGACGCTTGGTGACTCAGTGAAAGAGTGAGGGGAGGATGGGAGTTTTCAGAGCAATTTGATGAGGCAGCACTATCCCTCGTGAGGCCACACATACACTGCACGCACCTTCTTAATTGGGTTTAGTGCATGTCTTGGCACCAGACACATGCAGTTTTAGTTGAATTAGTCTCCTGAATAGTCATTTACTTCTCGATGATGAAGTGCTACTTTGAGCCATCAAGGAAGGAAAAAGAAGGGAGGGTTAAGAGGCCAAACCGGGCCTCTTCTGCCCTCTTTCTTCGCTCTCTCTTCCTTATCTCTCCCTTTCCCTATCTACCCGATCGGGCTTCACCTCTATTAGGTCACAGCCTCATCATCTTCGACACTCACAGTCACAGGAGCTGTGGTGATGGCAACGCTGCCTCGTAAACCTCTAATTTCATGCACAGAATACCAAGCAGCTATTTGTCCTGCCCTGCCTAAAACCAGAGCCACAGAGCCACAGTGCCCTCTGGTGGAGAGCTTTCTAGCAAGCACCTCAGTTAAAGTGGTGGATATAGTTTTTTCTGATAATGTTTTCAAATGTTTTTGCAAACAAGGTGTTAAAAGTTGAGAGTATTTCCAGACAGAGCAGCTCCTCTGTGTTAAGAGAAGCTTTGTCTAATGGGAGGCTTAAAGTAGTCCATAAAAGCGTGATCCTCACACAGCACCCATATTTAGATAAGCTCGCATAACTAACTGTAAAGTTATGAGCACCCATCACAAAAGATGTGAATTAGGAATAAAAAAGCCTGAGTTTCAACACATGGGGCTTTTTTTGTGATCAACGATTGGCTGATTTTGCCCTAAATTTGATAAAAATATTGACTTTGTTCGATTTATGTCTACACAATGTAGCCAGTGTGCATATCGAATCCTGAGACACGCCTCCGTTTGTGAAATTTGACTGTGGCATTAAGTTTCCATATCTAAAGACACAGTTATCATTATGGTTATCATTGATAACTAAAATAATCCAACTAAAAACATATTGATTAAAATAGCTAAACTATAGTTACATTTAAAAGCTAATTCCATTATCAAATAATCACACTCTGCAGAGGTGTTTGTTGTATCACCACTTTAAGTTATGAGCGCATTAGAATTCAGAGTATGTCTCTTAGACTAGAAAATGCTTGACCATGTGCCATGGTTGAAGGACATCCTTTGCAACAGTGTCAAAAACCACAAGAAAATAGTTATTGCTGTGTGTGTTCATAACAAGTTAATGATGACACAAACCTAAGGGTATTCATGCTAAAGCCTGATTTTTTTGTGGAAAAGTGTGACAATGAAACTGCCTTAAATGCCAAACAACGTGATTGTGTTTTGTCTTTTTTATTCTTCACTTAAAGATCAGTTTGAATTAATGCAGTTATTTATGTCATATTTTATGAAGGAAGGTTGAATTCCTAAATATGCCCTTCAGTAAGTACCATAAAATCCTTATCTATTGTTGGTGGGAAATTAAGACTTTATTAAACAAACAAACAAACAAACAAACAAATAAATAAATAAATAAATAAATAAATAAATAAATAAATAAATAAA
>JABUIW010000018.1:4538892-4551081 GCA_013363375.1 Menidia beryllina | reverse complement strand
TAGAACTGGTCCAGTGGCGCAGTTAGCGGTGTGATATCGGTGCTACACAATACAGAAAACAATATCTTACCCGCAAGTAAACAAACATAAAGAGAGCATATAGATTTACAGATACATGCAGAAATTTTACCATTTAGTGGGAAATATTATCTTATGTTTAATTTGATAGCAGCAACACAAAAACCTGGAGCAGACCAAAGTTTCAGACTGTTCTTCTCCTCATGAAAATAGCTAAATATTTTGGGGAGGAATGGTGTCTCATTTTAATATAAAAAAGATTTTAGTGTCTCATAGGTTCTGTTTGTCCCATTATGTGTTATTTTTCTCTTGGTGAAATGTATAGAGTATACTCCTGTCAGACCAGATCAAGCTGTGATGATGGACAGGTGTGCGGGTCTGCATTGTGTTACGGAAATATGCAAGGTCTTTTTCTGAAAAAAAATATGGATGAGATCATACTTTACATTAATATATACATTACTCTAAAACCTATAGGTAATTAGCAGTCTTAGTGTTATTTCCCTATTTGTCTAAACTACCAGTTCTACAATTTACTGAGCTTTGCCTATCCAAATAGTTTCCTTTCGTTTTTTTATTTCTTTGCAGACACGCATGAATAAAATTGATTTATGAAATGAAAGAGCCATTTGCCCTGTACCCAAACTTCTTTGGAATATTGGGGTTTTGACATGATTAAATTTAAATAAACCAAAAGATTGTATTTTGTCACTATTTTGAAATAACAAATTACATTTGACACTGGAGAAGTGCCCCAAAGAAAGTAAATAATTCAAATGAAAGGATTTAAGTGGTCAAATGCTTTATTTAAAAAAATCTAATGATTCATAAAAACACTAATAATCATCTTTAGCACTTAATCACTGCCATTCATTATGCATTCTCAGAGAGCAAAACCACTTTTTCTCCAAACCCAAAATATTTCAACTGTCACATCCTAAACCTTATTGCTATTCCTTGTCCCCATCCCACCCCCTCTGTTTCCTCTTCCATTCACCCACTGTCCCCACAGAGCTAACCTCAGATTGGTGAGCACCAACAGGTGCCTGCACCACAGGCCTCCCAGTACAAACACATTCCATCTTCTCATGACTCCCAGCACACGCACCCAATCAGGCCGTGGTTTTACCCATGGAGCCATTGCCACAAAGAGACGAAGGGGCGGGAGCGAGACGTGCTAGCTGAACAGTGTGTGCAGCTGGAGTGACAGCTAGCAGCAATCCAAACTGGAGACTTTTCTAAGTTTTTGACTTTCAGGCAACGGGGCAGAGAGGAAGTGACTGACTCCACGTATCTGTAAAGAGTGGCCCTTGGCTGGCCTTGGCGGTACTGGAAAAGTGCAAAAAAAATGTTATAACTGTCATTGTGGGACAAATGAAGATGAAACCACCCACAAGTGTGAGGATGAATGCTCTTTTCATCATGTGCGGCTGTCTTTGTTTCACTTTAACAGGTAAGGAAAGGGTTTTTAGAAAAATAGGGGTAATTTCATTTATCAATCTTTTTATTTCTAATAGGTGCTCTCGACAATGGAATTTAGATTATGGGTTCTTGTATTTTGTTTTAAAACCTTTTAGATCCCAAATAACTCATTGAAAATAACCAATAACTATGTGCTTATTGACTTTTCCCCCAACTGGGATATATAAAGTATTCTTGAATTAAATTGAATTAATTGCTGCAGTGTCCCTTTTTCCCTATCTGTGTCAACTCTTATATAATTTCCTGACCTACTAACCAGAGGTGATCCGATCACCATGTTCACTTTACTGACTCTTAGTTACTCTGTAGCTGATTTCTTTCTTTCTCTGTCTCTTTTTATTGTTTCATTGTGGTTCAGATCATTTACAATGGGTTTATAATGAATGGATTCGTTTGAAGAATAGATGAAGAAGATGATCAATGTGAAGCAAAAATTATAAAACAATCAAATTAGAACAGTGAAACCCCAATGCAAAGCAAATTTATTTCCCATTTTCCTGCTAAAGAGAGAAGGGCTGTCCTTTCGCTTCATAATGAACCATGTTAACACATCATTGTTTGTTAATCAGGATCTATTTTTGGTCCGATGGAGCTGGTATCTCAGACATCCCTTTGATCCCATCCCCATGCTGCATATCAATTACATTAGCTCAGTCACCTTTGTTACCCATCAGACACCAATGTGCAGCACCTGCCATGCTTGTGGCTTCCTTTGCATATCCAGTCTGCCCTTCTTTGTTTTTCCTTTTGCTACATATTAGAAACAAAGGGCGGTTCTTTATCAATATGCACTGAAGCACATTTTTTGAGCAGATTTAATCAAGCAGATCAGTACAATACCACTCACTTACTGTTCTACCTTTCCCTGGAGAGAAAAATATGTAATCAATAAAACCCACTGGTATTCACAGCCCGTTTCACATGACTCCCATGTCTATATTCAGAGCTAAGAGTAATCCTGCTCTTGCTACTTGCTCATTGCAAGTAGCATGGAGAAATGGAAAAAAAGAACACATTTAAGTCTTATATTTGAGGACAGTCATCAGTGGAAAAGCCCCATCTTCGACCTTCTTCAGTCTTTTTCCGATTATCTTTCATCATCCCATCCACATCACAGTGTCTCCTTTTCTTTTATCATCCCCTGTGTGTTTGGAACTGTCCTCTCTAATCCAGGAGCCTCAGAGACGGAGCGAAAGCTCCATGAGAAATTATTCCAGAACTACAACATGAAAGTCAGACCAGCTCGTTACTGGGAAGACAAGGTGATGGTTCGGGTGGGGATGACCCTCTCCCAGCTTGTTAGTTTGGTATGTCACATACACACACACGCAAAATGCAAAGAGTGAAATCAGTTTAATGGGTGTCTTTTATCTACAAAGACATTGTGTTTTTTTCTACACAGCACACTGAACCTAATCACTGCTGCCATCAAATCATCCAGATTGAACACAGGAAAATAAAGCCAAAATTCTTCAAATAAAAATAAGAGGCTAAAGGAAAATCCATTGAAACAACAATGTATCAAAAAAGAAAATCTATTTTATCTGAGTTCATTGGGAGTGTGTCCGACATGCCAGTGAAATCTACTTAGTTTCAAAAAGTACAGTATATAGAGAATTTGCTGGCCAAGCATGCTAACTATGAAGTGGTTTGTCATTGTTTGAAGGAGGAAAAGAGCTGAAGCTGTCTTCCAGTATAGCTGCAAGGCATGATATTTCATACAAAGCGGTCAACCATCCACAAATCAATTTCTAAAATTGGCTGCAGTCTATCAAATGAGTCAAAAGGTGCCAACCTTTTTCTGTCCATTTAGTTTCGCTATACGCCAGAGGCAGTTACAGTGGCTTGTTGATTCATGGACAAGATATAGTTCCAAGTCCTTCTCTCTCTGTTTGTCTATGATTTATGCCACAGAATGAAAAAAATGGCGAGATGACAACTAACGTTTTCATGAATCTGGTAAGAGCATGAATACACTCTTTTTTTTCATAACCCTGAGCCTTTTTAATAAATGCAAGTTGATAGTACTACTTCCTGTCTCTGGCTCTTATTCTTTCTTTACTACTCTGTTCCTTGTCATCCATTCCAGGCATGGACGGACTACAGGTTGTCATGGACACCTGCAGAATATGACAACATTAATGTTTTGAGAATTCCTCCCACCAAGGTGTGGCGCCCTGACATCTATCTCATTAACAAGTGAGTGTTCTATCTTCACCCACAAATAAGCCTCCGTCATGATTACAGGATAAGTTTCAGAGCTGGAAATATGGTATCTTGAGTCAGACTCAACTTCCATTTTAGTTTAATGCTGATTATGAAACATTAGCATCCGAGAAGCATGTAAGAAACGTCTGAAGTGTTAAAAGCATAAAGTCTTTTGATGCAAACACTATTTTTCTGTTTAGATTCTGAGCTTCTGGAATCCTGGTTGCTTGTAACTAAGGCAATTTTATTCACATGTTATGGTGCATAGCCATAGCATAGGTCCACCGTCCAATCAAAGTCATGGATTGAATAAAACTAGTTTAATAGGAGATCTCACAGATGCAGAGCAGGGACCAAATGGAGAGAAATAAAGGGAAGTTTAAATGATTTCATCCCTTGTCATCAAGGCGGTAGTGACATTATTGGTGGATAAAATCAAGGATCTTGCAGCTTATATGCATTATTTATCAGCAGTAATACAAATAAGAAAACATTTGTGTCACTGGCACCTGCACACTCTATGAGTCCATCACAGGGTCACACAGAGATGAACAGAAAACAACTGCTCTTTTTATGGTTCCCATGCCTATAAAGTAAAAAATTTGAGCATGAGGACATAGTTACATATTTAATTTCCTTTTAAAAGACAGGCTTGTAACTTGACCATTGAGAGGGTTTAACATTTTTATTTTTCCTCACAGTAATGACGGGCAGTTTGACGTGGCTTTGTACGTCAACGTGTTGGTTTACAGTGATGGGACAATCAACTGGCTTCCACCAGCCATCTACCGCAGCTCCTGCTCCATAGAGGTACTGTCTTTAGGCACTGTTAATCAGAGGAGAAAACTTTATTTGTTTTTTAATAATCTTGTACATATGTCTTGTGCTTAACATCCATTCAACACTCCACAGGTGGCATATTTCCCATTTGACTGGCAGAACTGCAGCATGGTTTTTCGCTCATACACTTATGATGCCTCTGAGGTCGATCTTCAGTACTTTTTGGATGATGACGGCAAAGAGATCCAGGAGATTGTCATCGATGAGAACGCTTTCACTGGTAATTGCTTTGGCTTGAAGTGATGAAAATACTGTGAAACCTTGTCCCTGTTCTTATGCATGTGTTATGTTATTTGTCACTCTTTGGTCCTCATATTAAACTTTCTACCTCTCTCTGCCTTGCCGTTTTACATATTTTTCCCCCCAGAAAATGGAGAGTGGGCCATCTGTCACAAGCCTTCAAGAAAGAATGTAAAGGATGACCTATATGAGGACATCACATTCTATCTCATCATAGAGAGGAAGCCTCTTTTCTATATCATCAACATCATCGTGCCCTGCATCCTCACCAGTGTGTTAGCTATATTTGTCTTCTACCTGCCTCCCGGAGCAGGTCAGCACATTTGACATGTTTTGACATAAGTGCCAAGGCTTAAAATAAGAAGTGCTGCACCATCTGAAGTCACAAGATGAAGCATGTGTCTGATACAAGCAACTTCATGAGTCAGGGCAAGCGGTTTATTGATGTACTGTAGATGAAGGGAGAGTGACAGATCAGAAGGATCTGCTGTCAGTTTTTGGCCTTGTGCGGTAACACTTTTCAGAGGGGTGATTTACCGACATCCAGAAAATATAGGTTCAAGAGAGATTTGCATGATTGGTGGTAAACATCCTGAACATAAGGAAAATGTAGAAGTTTTGGGAGAATATTGATTCCTAGAACCTATGCTATTTCTGCAGTGCGTGTTTGGGGTTGTCAAAGTATTGCAAACACATCCAAGCTCACAGAGTAATGTTTTGTGTCTTCTTGTCGTCATCATTCTGGGTGTAGGAGAGAAGATGACTCTTTCCATTTCTGTCCTCATCGCTCTCACTGTCTTCATGCTGCTGCTGGCTGACAAAGTTCCAGAGACGTCACTTGGCATCCCAATGATCGTCAATTATGTCATGTTCACCATGATCCTGGTTACCTTCTCTGTTATCCTGGGCGTGGTCGTTCTTAACTTGCATCACCGAACATCCAGCACACACATCATGCCAAACTGGGTTAGAAAGGTATGGAAAATCCATCGAAGCCTTGCCAGTGCTTCTGTGATACCCAGCTGGACTAAATACTCATTTTTACTTTCAGGTGTTCATTCACATCCTGCCAAAATACATTGGCATGACGAGACCAAAGCAAGAGGAGCCTCTGTTGGAGGAGGAGTCTGCGGAAGACAGTAGCCCCATCCGGGGTTTCAGTGGGCGACAGCCAGGAGGAGAGTACTTCATTCGAAAGATCAACCCTGATCTTGTTTTACCGTGGCGAGGAAGGTATGTTCATGGATAGCAAGGAACCCACCAAACATGACAAAGTCATGTGGGTTCTTTGCTTGTTGAAAAAATACAACTATACCTCACTCATCATTAAGCTTTTGTTTATTCCAATCACTCATAGGATCAATGTCCTGCATACACATAAGAACCCTGCTGTATGAGACCCTGATTCAGCCTCTCTCTCTGTATAGCTGCTGACCACTCACCTAAGAGAAAGCTATTTTTATTAATGTTAATATAAGCCATTCGAAGCATGAATCTTCTTTGCAGTGCTTGCCAAAGTGTGAATGCTGGATCCGATGCCAGATCTGCTATTACAGTAAAGTACAGGGTGTCCTCGAGATGGCAGAATTACAGCCATCATGACAGCAGCCCAGAAGATCTGTGAAGTCTGTAAGGGATGTGTACTTGCAATATACTCCTTATTAAAAACTATCAAATGAATGGTACTCTAAAGATGTAAAAATCTGAAGATGAATTATCCAGTGTTCTAAGGGAACAATAAATGCCCCAAGTAAATGGTCTGCATTATAGACATCCATAGGCAGCTGTCATGAAGTGCGGTTCTTTATGCAGAGAACGTCAACCTTCCAGTCCACAATCGAGCTGACATTTCTGTGGTTAAGGCCATAGTGGTGCTGAGCTATATCGGTTTGTTGACGCACTGGCTCCAGCTGAAGTAAGACATGAACTGTGGCATTGGACAGGCAAGAGATGGTGAGGCGGTCTGATTGGTAGCATAGCTTTGCTTAAGAGGGACATGATTTTTTTCTTTTTCTTCTTTTTTATTTGACCTAAGCTACAGTTTCATTTAATATTCTTGAAGGCCTCTGCCTTGCCCAAAACATCAAAAACAAAACTGATTTGGCTGAGCGGCATATCTTCCCCCAGTCCAAAGGCATCAGATTTAGCCTTAGCTAAGCCCTAAAAACCCATTCAGAGTTGCCAGGCACTAAGTCTTTGTTTAGGTTAGGTTTTAGAGGGTAAAACAATAGAAAGAGCAAGGGGACAGGAGGCTTTTCTTGTTTTATATTTCAATTCACAATTCATTTTAAAAAGCACTTCAGAAACCATGTTACAGACGCAAAAAGCTTGTGTGCGTTTACTGTCATGCAACTCTGCTCTGCTCCTGTGTCACATGATTTGCGCAGAAGTTTTTATCCTAAAATTCCATCCATGCCTAGAGTTTTCATCATAAAAATTTGGATGAAACAATAGACGTTAGAAAAACAACTCTTTTGTTCCCCTTAATTTCTCTGACAGTTCCTGCTTTGAAGTTGAAACAGAGCATCCAGTCCTTGATCTGCTTTTGTCAAACTTTGCATAATGAATTTTCCCAAAAGCCCTGTTTTTTTTTTGTTTCTTTATAGCAGCCCTCAAAAAAGTACTGACAGAAAACTACATTCAACGGAATAGAACATATTGATGTCTTTAAAGAATACGATTATGGTAGTTTTTGATGATATCATAAGGATCATACCATTATTTTAGGTCAAGATTGGTTTTAGCTTAAAGGTTGGCATGTGGTCACAGTGTTAGCGGATGGAAGTCAGATTGGTATCTACACGACTGTGCTCTTTTGTACATGTCACAATGGTCAGAGCTTCAAGTGTCTGTGGTAATGAATTCAAGGCCTGGAATGTGGATGGTATGCTACGTGAATATCGCCACATGCTGTTGTTCTGAACTCATCTGTCCACTCACACACACACTGTCCGTCCCTCCATCATTAGCTGGTTCATTTATGTGGTCTTGCCGTCTATGTGTGTCTTTCTGTGACAATGACAAGCTGTCCGGCTGTTCTGGGGCCTCCTTCTCTGGTGCCATATTTTCTGCACATTGTTAACACCACACACACTTTGCACACCGAGGTCATAGAAGTGTGACAGGTGCACTTTTATATAAATAAGACGTGCGGCCATAAAATCTTTCGTAATATAGTAACCAGATGATGAAGAATGAAAGCAAAACAAAAGAAACTATTTTTAGGCAGAGTATCTTGACCAGAAACAACCCTTCTCTCTCTGTTTTTGAATCTATTGAAAGTTCCTTAATGGCATTTAGATTAATGGTAGACGCATGGTCTTGGCATGCGCTCACATGCCACCAGGAGCTTCTATCGTTTGTTAAGCAGCAAAGAAGAATATACTAATACTTGGCTGGATTGTAATTGTAAAGAGATCATATGTTGTAGATACCTTTTAATTTTCAGATTTTTGTTTTTCATGCAAAAATGACATTTTATTTGTTATGTAAATGTTAATGAATGAAAGATTGATTTGAACAATCTAAATATAATTGCATTTATGTATTGTGTGTAATTTTCTGATAGGTTAACAAAGTTGGTTTGAACAGTGGAAAACATGTTTGCTACTACAAGTTCATCAGTGATAAACAAGAGAATTGGCTATGTATGTAAATACCTCTAATGCAAGTTTAAGATTCAGAGATCTTGTGGAGCAGTAAAGTTTAGACTGACCACGATAAGAACGCTGTCAGTAAGACAGCGGAACCCATATGTTCTGCTTTGTGGAGCAGCTGTGTGAGGGGAAGAATGAAGAGATCAAAGGTCACTGCATCACACAAATGTTGACCCCGTGTTTTGTCAATGTCACCCTGTGTCAGGAGTGTGTGGCTGTCAGTCAGTGCTCACTACGTGACGTTTATCAGTGCATAGAGGGCACACACAGCACCACGCTGGGTATTCTGTGATAAAATCTTGGTCTGGGCTGCTCGTCCCAGCATGGACAGATAATGTCACTGATGGTATGTTTCAGCAGAGGAGAATAACACTGTGCTAGTGACTCATGACAGCTCGAGTCTGTGAAGGGTGGGGCCACATTTTTCTAACTTACCTCAGAGGACAGTGTGTGTCTGTGTGTGTGTGTCTGTGTGCCATCATGACAGATTTGAGCAGAGGGAAATTCTTCACTTTGATATTGGAGTTGTACATTTTTTGGGGTTTTAAATCTGTTTAGCACACTTTGTCTATTCCTACTGTGGTTGTGTAATTACTCCTTTTCTCATTGGCAACAAGCTGCATTCATTGTACATTTGACTGTTATTTGATACCTTGACTCTGTTGTTCTAATATGTTTTATTTGTGCTACATCAGGTGAATAAAAAGAGGTCCTGCACTTACAGGACGGACAGTAATCCGTCCTTCACCATCTGTTGAAATGTCTTCTTCAACTAAAATAAGTCCTCTTAAACAGTTTTGATGACACAGCCATAAGCAAAAACTTTCCTGGTGTTATTTTCAGAGTTTCAGCTATTTCAGTGCGCACCAATGTACTTTCCCCTTCTGTGTTGAAGTTTTCACTCTCTGTCTTGGTGGCTGGGTTTAGGTGTGAAAGCACCGTGCAGCTCCAGCGGCTCCCGAACACTGACAGCTACTGTCTGATCCTCCCCCCCAACCTGAAGTCAGCCATCGCTGCCGTTACATACATGGCCGAGCAGCTGAAGAAGCAGGACACGGACGACACTGTGAGTATCTGGAAGCTTGTTATCCTGGCTGTCTGTGGCTCCTGAGCACACGGTGTCCCAAACACGCCCCGCTGATGTCCACGTGTCACTGAGTTTAGTGCACCGCTGACTCAGGGCTTACTGGAGCTAAGGTGGTGTGTGTTCCTTCCAGATGACGGGGGACTGGCAGTTCATCGCCCTGGTGGTGGACCGTCTCTTCTTGTGGTTGTTTGTCATCATCACCACCCTGGGAACCCTGGCCATGTTCTTGGATGCTAGCTTCAACTACACACCTGACAACCCCTTCCCATAGAGGACAATACAATACAATACACACCCACTCTCCCGCAGACAGCGCTCAACATGTTCAGCATTCATCACTTCTATTTATTCCTGGTGCTTTTCACGGGCCCTAGATGATTCCCACAATCAAGTATTCCACGTGGCTGTGATTTTGTAAGGTCAGCTCTACCTAAATATGAAGGGTCCACACCTGACTTCCAGCTTGCATCATGAAAGAACCCACATCTGATTTATTAAACAGTCAGTGGTTTGGCTTTATATGTATATTTTTTATAATTAATTAATCTGATTTAATACCACCATCTTTGTTGAGTATGTGTTTGACTCTCTGTTGCTCGCTGTGATCCAATTTTCCCCCCCACTCAGTGGCTGTAGTGTAGATTATTGTTCAGTAGATGGCAGTGACTTAATGTCAAGTTACAAAGTTAACCGTTCAAAGAAGAGTTTTTAAAGAAGGCATGATCTTTTTGTCAACATGTGTAACTAAAAGTTTATTCTTCCTCTTTTTTTAAGCATTTGTGATTGGAGTTGACATTCCTTTACCATGATTATACTCTCCCAAATTCTAATGGAGTGTATGTGTTTGATTTTAACAATGTGAGGAAGTAAACTAACTGAAATGCAAAGTATGGCCTGAATAAACTTTAAGGTAAAAACTTTAGTGGCTACAAGAGTAGATGCAAGGCGATAGGGAAAAAGCCACTCTGTTGAATTGTTTCTTTATAAGTTTATCTGGCATTTCACTGTTACACTGGAGCTCAACAATGTGAAGCGTGAATGCTGAAGTGAATGTGAAGCTATGCTCATTGAGCTCCAACCATCTAAACATGTTTCGGAACGGCATGTAGCTTTTTCAAAGGGTCAGAAATTGTTGTTCAGGGGAAGATGAAAAGAGTGAGTCCACAAGACCAAGCAAGAACACTATATATTGGATTTGAGGAGAAGACAGGGGACATGGAGAGGGCAGGCGCCATCCCCCTTGATTGCGCTCTCAGACCTTTTCAGAAAAAAGTTGTGGGCCCAGTGAGTTTTATTGTCATCGCCTCAGTGACTTCCAAGGGCACTTAACTGACTTCAATCATTGAATTTGCACTGCACACACTCACTTTATACCCACAGGAGGCCTCAGAAAAAGGAGGGAGATTCCCCCAAAGAATGCTGTCGGTGCCCCTCTTTGGGCTGATTTAGCGGTTTTCTCTCTCATCTCCTTTTTACCGTTAGACACCAGTTAAACCAGCAAGACAAATGTGTGTTTACGCTTTTGTAGATGTATGAAACGATAAAGAGGACTGGGAGCAGAGGGGGGGTGTTCTTTTTGTATTCTCTGCAGTCCAGGACTTGTGTGGAAAAGCAGCCAGGAGAATATCCTATAAATCAGGTTTCCAATAGCAACAGCACTGGAGGACCAAAGACTGGTGCCTGATTTTCCACATGCTCATCTTTCTTACCCACTTTTGAAATTGTGTTCTCTTTTCCGTACCGTTACATGTTTTTCTTCATGATCACTCCTTCATAATTCCACTTTCTATCCCATTTTGATCTGAATAACTTCAAACCCAAAACCACCTTTCTTGTCCTCCTACTCCTCATCAACCTCTATTTCAAAGACAAACAGATTCCTTGTTGGGTCATTCCTCCCCAGCAACAATGGGGCAGTTGTTGGCCTCAGCAGCAAAAGACAAGGCCTGTTACCCAACTTGGGTACAGTTGAAAGGAAAAGAGTTATAGTGAGAGGAGGGCTGGCTAAAAGTGGACAGAAAGGGCAAGAATGTGTGAAACTGAGGGATCAGTGCAAGGCAGAGGAGGGCAGTGGAGGAAGGGAAAAAGGTGAGAGAACTGTGTGAGCAGTTTGGCAAAGCCTCATTACATGTTGAGTAATCCAGTGAGTAGGTGAGCACATTCCCATTAACCTGGCAGTTGGGACGACTTCTTCTCAGCTCATGGGTCATTACCTCCTCTCAGTTTGCTGCCGAACAACTCTTAGCCACAGTGTGACTCTGAGAGGGACCACACTTGTTATTGTCTCATGTTTCTCACCCATTAACTGAAGGATGTGACAACAACAGGCCTTGTGATGAACATTTTGGTTGTTTATATTATTTTCAGTGAACGGCTAATAACTAAATAGATTTAGACAGTTAATAATGTGGCTCTGAATTGAAAGAAATGATTTATTCATGGTTCAAATTAAAATTTGCAGTCCCACATGAATTCATGAATGAACAAGTGATGCAAGCTTTCACACTTTCACCCTTTCTTCCTCTGCTTCACCATCTCCTGGACAGATCTTTTCAAAACCCACCAGCAGAACCTGAATGGTACTGGTACTACTTTGTTCAGAGGTGTAGGGATCTGAGTCTGACAGAAGCACATATACTTGACTTCAAATACCAAAAA
>JABUIW010000018.1:4492606-4538882 GCA_013363375.1 Menidia beryllina | reverse complement strand
GAAAGACTACCTGTTGCTTTTCTGAAAGCAGAGGGAGTCATTTCCCGACAGAGCACAGGGAGTTGCGACCCCATGCATCAGCAGGCAGGATAATTACACACCCACTTCACACCATCAGCCAGTTCTTGGATGCCCGTCCTCAAGTATAGACCACAGGGTACCCAATACCAGTTGTACGGAGACTATATGTGAGGTTGGAAGAGTTTATGCAGTTAAAGAAGTTGAAGAAGGTTTAACGGACGCAGGATCCACTTTCTAGATCTGCAGAAAAGAGGTTTTAGCAGCATGGCCAACTCTGGTATCCAGTTGCTTGGGTTTTTCCTTTCATTAATCGGCATCGTCGGACTGATAATCGGAACGATCCTGCCGCAGTGGAAGATGTCAGCTTACATCGGGGACAACATCATCACAGCGGTGGCCATGTACCAGGGACTGTGGATGTCTTGCGCTTTCCAAAGTACCGGACAGCTCCAATGTAAAATCTACGACTCTATTCTGCAGCTGGACAGTAAGTGTTCCGGGAGACCACATGCGAATCCGGGAATGTTAGTGATTAAATACTATCAGTCAAAAAAAAGAGAGAATGCCATATTTTTATGTGAAATGTGTAAGAAAGGTATTTGGCCGTTTTCAGTCAATTAAATGATCGCTTATCTTGTAGTGGTTTCGTGGTAATCACATGCACCCACCTGGACACACACCTGGTCACAGCCTCTAAAAAGAGCGCACTGTTTTCACTCATTAGGTTTACCTCAGGGCACAACCTGCTCCTCACAGCCATCAGAACACAACCTCATCACCAAACCCAACAATCTGTCACTACAGTGGGAGACCTTGTCTTCTCTCGTACAGGATCACATTCTGTTAAAACCCTTCCACCCTCCTCACTGCCAACAACAACACTGTGGAACACTCACGTACAGCAGATGACACATTATTCAAGCATTATTCCATAAAGCCTTTGGATGGGTGGTGACAGGCAGTCAGGCTATGTTACATTTGACACATGGTACTGAATTGCACCTTATATCAACTGCATAATGCCTACTATCGGACTACAGGGATAATGACAACATATGCATCACCATTTATCTAATTCTGCAGCAATGCTTTCTTACTGTCAAATTATCCAAAAAACGTTCTGTTGCATCGATATTAGGACTTGAATAAAGTACATTACATCCAGATCAATTGATAATTTGATATGTTTTCCATGCAGAGTACACTAGCTGTTAACTCTGTTTTAAGGCAGCACCTGTTGTGCAGTTTTTATTTTGAGAATTTGCACAATACCTAAAACCTTTTAGCTGTTTAACCCAGGCAATGTTAACTTCTATTCACAACGCTGCGACAAGAGCTGTGGCATGCTCTAAAGTTCCTACAGGCATGCTTTGTGCACACCTCTGCAGGTGATGCAATTAAGTCACCTTCATCTGATTAAGTCCATCCTTCAATTTTGTGTGCTGACTTATTATAGGTAGAGTTATGGGGGGCTGGAACCCGCCCCAGCCGTCAGTGGGAAATGGGCAGGATACACCCTGGACCTGGTCCGGACCATGACAGTTTAACCCTGGCCCCGCTGGTGTCTTAACATAGCTAAAAAGTAAAAAACCTGGCTGTTATGTGCTGGTTTCAAGCAAGCGTCCCATGATTTAGGAATTATGACAATGCCATTCTTATCTGCTCTTAGTCATCCTTAACAGGATTTTATGGCTTTTCAAAATGATCTTTTACATCTGCTCTGTAGTAAAATTTCTCATGTTTCCCCTCCTGGTATTTTTTGTGGCTGCAGCTTTGACTGGATGCATTGGTGGCTTAAAAACTGCATTGTGCATGTCTCAAACATATGGATACATATTCTTGTCATGATTCCAAAACAACTTAGATAGGTTAAGATAGTAATCAGATAGTAGGCATATTGTGTTAAAATGTTGCTTTTTTTGTTTTGTTAAAAGGACGCCAAGGTTCCCTGACCAGCGGTCTTAAGGAGCTTATGAGAAGAACAAGGCCCTCCTTGTGTTTCTATCAAGCTGTGGTCAAATACCCTGATGATCCTGTGCAGCTTCACATGACTATAGTCAAAAATGTCTTTTTTCTTTGACAATTAGAAAAAAGTGAGGTGTCCAAGTGCACTGTACATACATTTTAGATCATAATACATATTTAATTGGTCTCTGTGATTAAACTAAATGCAACACATGATTACAGCAGAACTAGTGAGAATCTGAGTCAGGGGACTGTACATCCTGCCCTGAATACACTACATAATCCACCCCATTGTTTTCCACTCCTATCTGTTTTATATTCTGATACATGTTCTCTGCATCCTAACGCCATCTTTCTCTCTCCATGTACCCCCGCATCCCTCACTCACTGCCGGGAGGGTTTTTATTTGTTTGGGCAGGGCAGGGATGGCCTAGACTGGCACAGACTGGTTCGAGGTGGTCAGGGGGAGGAAGAGACAATGAGGGGCCTCACCCTCTGATAGGTTTATAGCACAAGGGGTGCTGCTGACCGATGAGGGTCCTGACAGGAGTGTTTCAGCAGCCTTCCAATGGCTAGCAGGATTAAGTGAAAATAAAAGGGCACGACATGTGTTCCTTTCCTCTGTTTGTGTGCTCATGTGTATCCCTTGGTTTCTCTTCCAGGAAAAGTCACATTAAAGTGTCCTAGCATGCTATTGTGGATGTAATTCCCAACCCATGGACACACACAGACAGCCTCTGTGATAAGTTGGGGCTGTCTTATAATTCTTTTTGCGTCATATCCTGTTGTGTCCCCACAGCGTTGTCTTTTAAAGGATAGTTTTGTGATTGTGTGCCATTTTGGAGATATCTTGGGCTTCACCACAACGTTCCTGCAAACAAACATTTGTGTTTACTGCCTCATAGCAAAGAACTTCAACTGTGCTGCGTAGCTACTTAATCTTTTTTTTCCCTCTTGTCTCTGACTGTTCCAGGTTCGCTTCAGGCCACTCGCGCCTTGATGATAGTTGGCATCATTGTATCTATCGCAGGTCTGGGTGTGGCCTGTATGGGAATGAAGTGCACCACCTGTGGGGGAAATGACAAATTACGCAAGTCCCGCATCGCCATGACAGGAGGCATCATCCTGCTAGTAGGAGGTAAGAATGATATCCTCTAACATTTCAAAAAATAGAGAGGTTTGTGAGCTTTGGGGTACTTTCCTTAACAGCTTGGCTGAGTTCAAATATGGTAACTGTGAAGAAGGTGGATTATCATTAAATAAAAGTCGTTACATTTACCTCTGCAATTATTATCCCCATAAGAAGCTGGTATTTATGAAAATATGTAAGAAATCATGCTGTCCTTCACAAATGCACAAAATATGGAAACATTTCCCAATGCATCCCAACCTTCAACATATCACTAAAACACAATTCAAAATCAAACAGAATCATGAGACAGCAAAGATTCACATCTCCATACGTCACCAGTTTATTTGCAAACTTTGTACATTAGACGATCAGCATTTGAAAAAACAAGATTCTTATCCTTTTTTATTGAGCTGTTGAATATTGATGTGACTGTGTGATAGTCACCATCTATTTTCTCTTTGCAGGATTGTGTGCTATTGTGGCATGTTCCTGGTTTGCTCACAATGTTATTAGGGCTTTCTATAATCCCTATACTCCCGTCAACACCAAGTAAGTCACCATTATCTTTAATTCTCTGAATCACCGTTCAAGCATTCCCCTTTTTCTCTTTTTTCTTAAGTTAGACAAAAAAGCTCTGCATAAAAAAATCAGTGTCATACTTTTTTAAAAATGTATAAAGCCAGGATAATGAGAGCACTCATCTGACCTGGCATTTGCCCACCAAGCAACAGTCGAGTGGGTGCCCTTCATTTTCTTTTTTATATTTGTCTTAAATCAGGTTGCTGATTTCAGTTGTATTGTATGGCTGCATTTCACAGCAGACAGGCAAATAAAAAGATGATATCTTTTTTTGTTAAAAAAATAGCCTCATTAGAATTGATCTCTTCATGAATTATACCAACATATTGTCTTCTCTATCCAGGTTTGAGTTTGGTGCCGCCATCTTCATTGCATGGGGTGGTTCCCTCCTAGATGTTCTGGGTGGGGCTATGTTGGCATCTTCATGTCCAAGGAAGAAGCAGCTATCTAAATACCCATCCATGGCCGGTTCCCGCTCTGGTCCTCCAAGCAGCAATAAGGAATATGTCTGAGATCTCCCCGGACTGCACAGGACTTTAAAAGAAGAGGAAGTTCCCACTTGTTTCAGCATCAGAAAGGAATGAGTAAAACATAGACAGAGACTAGGAGTACTGAAGTGAGACTCTTTACTTTTTGTCCGGGCAAGCCTTTGATGACCCCTTGATTATCCAGCAGAACTCTCAATTTCTTAATGAAGGATGTCTCTCACCCCGTCCACACATTCCACAGTTGTTTACAAGTAGTCTTCACAAATACATTATAATTGGATCCCCTGCCCTGATGGAGACGCCCTCAGGGTGTGACCTCTTGAATAGTAGCATAAATGGTGGAATCGAGCCAACAATTGCACCCATGTGTTACAACCAGCATTTATTAGCATTTACCGTGTAATTGAAAGTGATCAATTCCAGTTTAGTAAGCAGGCTTCAACTCTCCACAGTATAACACAGACACAGTATGGCATAATTTTTATATGAAATGTTAGTACTAAAATAGATGAGCAGGGTGTGTCTTCTTGCACAGGTCCCACCATGTTGGGGGAGAGCATCATTAAAGACTTTTACTACAATATTTAGAACAGGACCTGCAGGCCTTCATATCAATCTGTAAGGGTTAAAAAATTATCATGAGGTCATCATGTCATTACACATGCCCGTTGTGAATGCGGGCCACTATGTGATTAAGCAGCCTATTTATTTTGGGAATACTAGATCTTTGCTCCTGTATAGGTTTTCATGATTGGTAATTCCCTTGTCACTTCTGTAGTTTTCAGATATGAGGAAGTTATCATTTTATTAGGCTATTTTATATACTGAGTGTTCTTTATAAATTTCCCTCATTTCGCAGAAAAGGGTGTCACAGAAATTGTATGAAGAAAAAATATTTGTTTTTAACAAGTCAATCAGTACCTAGGAAATAAAGCTAATGCAACACCAAAATCTGTGTGATGGTTTCAGTCACTGCTCATACTGAACATTAAAG
Organism: Menidia beryllina; assembly: GCA_013363375.1. Taxonomy (NCBI): domain Eukaryota; kingdom Metazoa; phylum Chordata; class Actinopteri; order Atheriniformes; family Atherinopsidae; genus Menidia; species Menidia beryllina. Next base: position 4,533,703 of record JABUIW010000018.1, on the reverse strand, counting down.
AGATGTATGTTAGGGAGGGGCAGAGGATGCTTTAGTGGTTTTTTACAAACCGTGACACAGAGAAATTAAGACTTCATTATTTAACTTTCCCAAAGGGAAGTAAATATTCTTTAGGTAAGTTATAGGAACCTTTCATCATTAAGGTACAAAATATTCACTGATGAAGTTATATAAACATTTAACATATATATTTCATTTAAATTATGTTCCAGAATTTACATTTAAAAAGAGTTAATTTAAAGATATGGGAAATATGAGGGCTGAAGTATATTATTGTACCTCAGAAGGGTCAAACATTGCTATGTGTTGTAAAAAAAACTGTAGGTAATTCTTCAGATAGGGGTATTTCTCTATGAATACTAATATTATTAGACTTTCCTTCTTTTCACAGGCTGGTGTAAGTATGATAAATGATTGATTGAGAGATCCAAATCCGTCATGAAATCTGACACATGTAAATAAATCAATGTGAGACGTTTCTGCTAATGAGACAAAGACTCATAGAATAAATGGTCAGGCCTAATTGGTGAGCATCATTTATCTTTTTGTAAACATCTCATAAACTAAATACTAAGCCCTGTGATCTAAAGTATGTTGTCTTAACAAATACATACTTTGCTTCTTGTTGATTTTAGACCAGAGGATTCCCGATGGTAACTTCTGTAGCCTCCACCTGCCACCCCTGTGAGAATGAATCAGATCAAGTTTTGCAACAACATCATCAGACAAAGTGCTGTATCAAGATGTTTCTGATATTCTTCAAATCTTCAACTGCTTCCTTTATAACTGCCAGGAAGCAAACTGGTGAGATCCTCTTAAGGACACAAAAATACTTGATTAGTTTTATCTCTGAACAAGAGAAAAGGACTAAATATAGAAAACATCTCTACTGTGAGGATCCTCTACTTGCTTCTAACTTGTTTTTTCAGTCCTGAGACCTTCCTTTTAAATGACCTTTTACATCATGACTAAGCACTTTTTGTTAGAATATATATTTATTGGAGAATTATAGAATACTCTCGAGTGAATCCTGCGTATAACCTTTTTAATGTGATCAATCTACCGTATTCAATGATGTGTGACCAACACAAGGCATTTGAAAGTGAGTGAATTTGCGTGCTTAGGCTCTATTGAAATGAAACACAAACATTCCACAAAGATCCATTCTTTATTCCAGAGATGCATTTTGAAAAGTTGATCATGCAAAAGGCAACTACAACCCAAACAGTATTCTCTGAGTCAGAGAACAAGCTGTGAAACGAAGTGCTTCGTGTCCCAAAACAGATAAGGAACTGATAACAATTTCACAGCCAACAAAAACAGCATGACATAATCAGGAGCTCTTCTGTTTCTCCTGAAGATCCGCGGCAATTTTCACAAAATCCCAAAACATAGGGGTAAGATTGTCTGAGCAGTGACAGCTAATCAGAAGCTGCGTCTTTCTATGATTTCATTCTGTAATTATAGTCTTTAAAGCCAAACATATCTTAAACCAGTGCATGTCCGTCTTAATGATTACACCTAAGAGGTTTCGAGCTTGACGAGTACATATTAACACAAATGACATTTCACTTTCACAAAACAGTGTGCCAATCAGAATCAATTTTAATTTTAAAATCCAAGACAGCATCCAGTGTCATTTGGCCTTTTAATTAAATAGTGTGAACTTTCCACATCTTTTCTCACAGTTTGTGTGGCCAACTGGGACATCCTCCCTTTCAAAACAAACAAAAGTTCCATAAATCTGCAGTTGTTTTTGACATTTTCCTGCTGAGTCTGCAGCTCAGGCCAACAATGAGCTCAGGGAGACGTCGACTCCGCTCAGTCTAAAGAGCACAACAGTGGCGTGGCTTGAGAAACTACGACATAGCCCTTCAATAACAGGATACCAGTTACATGTTTTGATGCTAACACAGACTTCATGCATAGAACTCTGCAACATGTCACTGCACATAACAGGCATTCCCACAAAGTGCACCGTTTAGAAACATAAGAAATGTCTGAAGCAATGTGCGTTCAGAAACAAATAAATAAAAAAAACATGTCGAAGCCATAACACCACAAAAAAACAAAAAATATATTTTTTAACAATAAATAATTAGCAGTAGTCGATTTTTTCCTGTAAATAGCTAGCCTTCGTCGAGTGGATAACAACATACCACTTAAAACAGTGTGAAAGAGAACAATAGTCATTGCACAACCAAAATATAACGTTTCACTTGTGTGATACTCATTGACAGACTTGTGCTCCTTCACGTAACCAGCCTGCAGAGAATAAGTTATCCTCACCACTAAAAGGCAGGTGAACAGCTGCTTTTCATCTACCCGTCTGCTCAGTGCAATTTTAGCATTGTAGCCCTTGTTAAGAAGCCTTGAAAAATACACTTTGTCCAAAATCTTTCTCAAGTCCTGAAAGCCTACTACCTACCAAGGTATAGAGTAGAGAGCAATGCAGTACGATTCATTCACAGTCTTAGCGAATGTAAGTTAAATAGATACTATGTACAGTCATGGCCTTGGACTCAACTGGCTCTAAATGAGCCGTTTCAGAGCCTTAAAGAACCATCAGAAGCTTCTACTGGACACTTGGTCGGACCAATGCCAAGAGCGCTGACGGGAGGGGAATCGGCCTCCCAGGACATTTCTGTTTTTGGCACTTCTTGGTGAAGCTTAGGAGATAGGTGACAGGGATACAGGACACTGCCCATTGTTGTTCATGATGTCATCCAAGTCCTCGTCATCCAGGTCCACTGTGAATTATAGGGGAGAGTCAGACAGGTCATTGAGCTGTTTACAACCAACTGATTTAAACATCTGCTAATTAATCTGATGTTGTACAATATATCTGGCAAAAGCAGTCCCGCGTTATAATATTTCATACTTTAACTTATAGCTTTGTTTTCAAGTGGCATTTCGTCAGTAAACGTATGCAAAGTTACATGAGTGTTTGAAGAGTTTTTCATCAGATAGAGAGTCCAGATCCTATCCCATAACCCCACTGGGGGAAAAGTTTACATCTGGACTGGCATTAACCAGTATCCAAACCAAAAGCCTGATGAATTTGGCACTTCCAACGTGGAATTGGAAATCACCCCCATCAGTGTTTTTTTGGAATAGTCAGCTACCTTCAGTTTTCTCGCATACTGTTTCTTAATTTAGACCTGGTCAACTGAAGTAACTCTAAGTCAAACAGACCAACAATACATCTTGATCGTGGAGTTCACTGGATCACAGTTTACACTTTCCTTTTAAACTTAATCTCCTGACTGAAGGATTCAGGCCACTGTTTGTTTGTTTTACAAGATTCTCATTTCAGGTTGCTTCTATGAAGCTGATTGTCACGCTTCAAAAACGTTTGTGACAGAATTAGTCTTTTGCTCTCTGGGGAAAGAGGGAGATTGATCGAGAAATACAGGACTTTATGAAGAATGTTTACAGGAAATTTGTCATCTGCTCAAATTCCAGCATCTTCCATTCCACCAAAAGCACCTTCACATTAGAAAGCATTGAAATATTGATCTAACCTGAACTTCTGTCTGCACTCAGCCTGCTTTTATCTGGCTCACACTGTTAAAGTTCATAATGCAGCAAAAGAGAGCTCCTGCTATTATTCCATCCATTCCATTTACATCCCTGCGGCTCAGATAAAAATAGAAACGCGTCTCTCCACAGCCTGATGCAGTTCAGGAGCACCACAACACCACCAGGTGACTTTGGACTTTTGTTTTGTCTGTTTTGCGTTGTCTAAAATATAACAAACACCCACGAAGAGAAACTAGAAGAAGTGGTACTCGTGTTTTGACAGAGAACTCGCCTTTTTTGGAGCGGCCGATCTGGCCCAGCTTGGGCGCCCTCTGGCCCAGTCTCTGGGGGTTGGCCCCCCCGCCGTGGCCGCCCACCTGCGGGTGTCCCGGGTTGAACTGGCCCGCCGGGCCCGGCTGCCGGGGGGGCCCGCTGGGCGGGATGAGCTCGGGGATACCTGAGGCTCCGTACATCTCCGGGGGGCGTTCCGTCCTCACTGGCCGCTAGGTGTCCGCACAGCCCAAGCCTGGTCGGTCTCTTGCTGCGGGTGCGTGTGTGTGGGGGTAGCTTCTCACTTCCGCAATGGCATTCAACAACCACCGTGTGGAAAACAGCCGAGCCAGTGATGGAAATAACGAAGGGAAAGTCTCGGCTGCCTGTTTGTGAAAACGGAGAACGACTGTGTCAAAAAACGAGCTTGAACGGGGCTGTTTTTCAGCAGATCCCCCCCTCGCTGTTTATTCAGTCAGAAATATTCTCCCAGTCTTTCTAATGACAGGTGGACCCAACGCTTTCCTGGCAGCACAATGACGACCCACCGCCCCAAAGAGTGCGCACCGTTCGCCCTAAACCACCAACGGCGCGCTCTGTTCCATTACAAGTAAACACCGGTACCTGGAATGACTACCAGCTCACCTCTTTTAGCCCGAGGCCGCAGTAAAGAACCGAATCCGGTAAAAGCTGCTTCTGAGAGCCGTGTTGTTGTTTATCAGAGCGTCCTCTCTCCCTTTTTCTCTATCTCTCTCTCTCTCGCTCTCTCTTGGCACGACACGGGGGGGTTCGATTTAAAGGGGCCTCTCCTCGTCTTGAGCGCCGTGGGGATTTCCTCGCATTGTTTCCTGACTCATATCGAGACTTAGACGTCACCGGGCGGCTGACGCTGAGTGACAGCGCTCACACGGTATATACGGAGTGGGTGTGCCAAGGTTTGGAGGGCCTCCGAGCGTAATTACGCACCTCCCTAAAGACAGAGTGATTCAGGAGCCAGCCAATGACGGCCAAGGTCTATAATCCCCCCCCCCCCCTCTCCACCCCACTGTGCGTGACACTCAGATCACTTTACAGAGCACTTGGGATCCTGAGAGACAGAAAGAAATGAGCAACGTAACAAGGCCAGTGACTCACTGACACTGTAAAACTATTCTATTTGTTATTTTTTCCATCATTCTGAAGCCTGTTAAAGAAGTCACTGTACTCAGTCAACACCTGCCTGGCTGTCGGGTCAACTATTGATGGCGAGCAGCCTCACCTGACCTTTATCAGTTAATTTGTCATTCATTGACCCACCACCCTGTCCAAAAGGCCATTTGGATGCGGGCATTTCAAAGTGTGTCCACTCTGGACTCGTTTAAGCTTGAAATGGTACATATTTATATTGGTCAAGTTAGTCAATAATTAGTGTGGGAGCGGTGACCTCTAACATTGTCCAGACCCACATAAAGTTAGTCTTAGGCTTGGTGGAGATCTAAATGATCCCTGATAAGTGCTGTGTTTTTGGTTTAAGAAAATGTTCGTTTACATTTCAAAAAATGTTTGCGCTGGGTTAAGGTTTTATAAGGAGCTGGTATGAGGAGATACAAAAAAAATCTGATCATCTAGTAAATTATACATCTGACAAAATCTTAAAATGAGTTTCATAATGAAAAAATATGATTTTCATGGACTTTAATACATTACCCACAACAGAAACTGCATCATGCTTATCTCCATATTTCGATGAGAACTGTGACTGATTGTGTTCATTATTACACTAATGTTCCACTGATTGATTGCACATACAGTCTTTGTTATTTTTTAATGGCACTTCATTTATTCTCACCCATTGTGTCCAACTGCTTTAAAAGAGAGGGATTATTACAAGAAATTTGAGCTATTTGAAGTGTAAGTGTCAATATTGCCAAAACCACCTTGAATAAAAAATTCTTTCATGTTAGGACTCTCATATACAGTCATCCATCCAAATCTCTTAATCTCTCTTGTTGAAAAGAATTGATGACAGGCCGCCAATCTGATTACATTGACTGGAAATCGTTGATATAGATGTTTGTTTGTCCGTGTATGCGATCTCAATCACTAGAACACTGTGCAAATTAATCCGGGCAAAACTGAAAGGTTGAAAGAAAATCTCCCCCCTGCCAGGACATGCCAGGACTGGTCTGGACGACCATTAAAACCCACGTGGAGGAAGACTCCACTGCTATAAAAGTGCAGCGCTGTGGAACTATTCAAACCGTTTGGAAGGAGCAAAGAAAAACACCTGCCATCATGACCAGGATCATTGCTGTAACCCTCCTGCTCATCATGCTAGTGGACAGCTTTTGTCAAAGCAAAGGTATGCATTCAAGTTTTATTTATCATTATGCTCCTCTACTTTGATGCATCTAATGGTGTTTTACTCGCATCAAGAAAAAATAACATAGTACCTGCAAACTTATGTGTAGTCAGTTTCTAAATCTTATTGGAACTATCTTAAATTGTAACTGCTATTTGTCTTTTGTGTGCAGTTACTGATGAATTCTATTCTGCTGGATTTACTACAAAGGACATTCGTAAATGCAGATGCAAACGTGAGTAACCCCCAGATTTTCCTGATATAACCTATATGTATTACCTATATGTATCTACCAACTATGAGAAATTTTCTGTCAAAGATTAGACCAGCGTAGAAACTAACTTTAGCAACTTGCAGCACAAGAGAAAACATGAAGGGCAAAGGTGGAGAAAGGAACACCACAACAAAAACACGCTGATCATCATATCCGTTATGGATATACAATTGAGAAAACTTGCTAAACAATTTAGCAACTCATTTTTATTGTGTATAATGCTATGCAAAGACTGCGAACAATACAAAAGAATATGAAGGTGTTTTTTGCAGGGCAAGTACCAATGCTCTCCTCTCATCTCATTGCAGAAAGTAGCCGTTGGAAACTGAAGTGTCCTATTAACCTCATCCCGAAAGATGACAAAGGCAGAGAGAACCTAAAGAACTGCCTCTGCAGTCAACCAAATAAACACTGTGGGTTAAGTGCATTTAAGCCTAGAGTTTGATATGAAATGTTGAATTGTGTCATAATAGTTTTTGTTTCTTTGCCCCCTACACTGTAGGTCTGAAAAAATTTAAGGTACTCTGCAAGCGGACATGCGCAATACCAGTCGGACCTTTTTAAGTCCTGGAATGAAGATCTTGTACATAATTCAGAATGTACTCGTACCTGAAACTGTGAAGTTATTTGTATCATTTTAGATGTTTTCAAGGCAAAACTATACATTTTAAGAAAACAAACCTTGCCTTCTCAAAGTAAGAAACTGGACGGAAATTAACTGTTTAATCAGAAAATGTAGTTAATCGACAGTCAAACTAATGATAAATATATTTAGAAATTTCTTGAAATGGATGTACAGATATAAATTCTCATGTAAATGTTCTGATATTTTTCAATAAAGACCTTTTTTCATGAGTTTTTGTATGGGAGAGTTGTGTGACTATTTTGTTCAAGGTCTCTGTATTTATTAAATATTTTTCTTTGGAATGTTTCTGTGTTTCTAATCATAACAGTTCTTTTTATATTTCACATAAAAAAACATAGGTTGGATTGAAATTTCTAAAAATGTTAGTTTGATTTAGAATATTTGAGAAGTCCAACACAAAATGTTACAAGTGGTCGATCATCTCTTAAGCTCGGCTGTTCCAGGTTTTGCAAGAAAACATGAAACCTGGTACATTTGTCAACATCTGCAGAGGGTAGTGTCACAATCTGTGGTGGAACATTGTGTCATGATGGCATTTGCCTTGGTTATTGTTATGACAAGATTAGCAAACCATGAATAGGGACATTTTTGAGCCCTTAGCTTTAAAACACATAGTGGGTCTCACATTTGGGGCGTTTTGGTGCGTTTCTTCCCCTACAAGCTTTGGAGGAGCACAATAGAAAGTGTAGATGTGTGAAATCATGCAGCAGGACTCATGAAGCCATTAAAAGTCACTGTGATGACGCATGGCGACATAAGGTCCCTGCAGGGGACCGCTGAACGAAAACATAGTAGGCTAATTTTATTTGAAACTGCAACATTTCTCAGTGTTATGTGTGGCTATTATGCAACATGGCACACACTTGAGTAATACAGTTCCATGGAACATTTTAATAGGCACATCATTTGTTAATACTTAATAATTCACAGAGGAGTAAGATAGAAGCAGCAGTCGGTCAGCCTATAGGGGAACCTGTTAGGACAAGTGTATTGTGGATGCGGCTTGAATATTTAAATTTAAATAAAATAAAGCTTTTTTTCTGATGTTCTTTTTTCTGCTTGTTCTTTTGACTCCCAACAATGGTAAGGAAGGAGAATTAGCTCAATGTGTTTGTCACACAAAAGTGAGTGCGATACAGTGGCAGTAACGGAGAAAGAATGTCACCATATTCATGTAATGCTTGTGCTTGCACAGCTTTGAAAGAGTAAAGTTGCAAGCATCTCTTTTACGTAAATCCATTCCCTTATTTTCACACCCCTCTTTTTCCTCTTATCTTTCTGTCTGGGACAGTTTTTCAGGTATGAGGGCCTGCCTTTTGCACGTAGCTGTGAACCCTGCATAATATGTGTTCACTTCTGTCACCTCCAGTAATCTCCTGTGAAATCGCTTGTGTCAGCTTCAGCTCTCATGGATCCACTCAACTGGATCTTTCCTCAGGCCCCCCATGCTGCTCTACCAGGACAATGACAGATCAGATAAATAACAACAGGGGCACTTTTTTGTTGAAAAGCATCCGTGGGGAACTTGAATATGTAAACTAGTTCCTGTGTATTTCATATTGATGGATTCACTTTCTGTGTTCATTGTACAGTGAATTATCAATCATTTTGTGTTTGTCTTAATGTTTGCCCAAAAAGGTGGTTTCAGCTCAACTCACTTTTTCAAAAACTCACTGTTCTTTCTCACTCAACTGATGTTAATAATTCTCAACTTAAAATGCGTCTCCCTCTCTTAAATGAGTACCCTGTGCTACCTTTGTACTGTTTTGAACCCACATCTGCATAAAGATTAACAGCATCCAGACTCCCCGGTAGACATGAACTATAATATGCTACTCAGGACCTGGAAACATTTCGAGTTAGCAGAGTAAATTCACCAGACAACAGGGAGCCATGTTTAGTATGGTGGTTTCATATTTACACAAAAACACAGCATTGAGTGCACAAGCAAGTAAGGACGGGAGGAGGAAAGGAAAACAAGTCAGTCTAAGCCATTAGCAACACACCCCCCACAGTTTCGGGTTTGGGATTTTTGAGCTTTTTGCAGGTAAGTTATCTATTCCGTAAGGACGGGTTACTTATTTGTAGATACACTTTCCTGCTAGGTGGATCATTCCTCAGGACAGGGGAGTTTGGCTCTATGCCCTAACATGGTGGAATATTAATATTAATGTGTCGTTAAAAGGAGAGCTAGAGACTAACAGGGAAGGGTGTGAAAGTTATATCTCAGCAAGCACCACCTAGATTGTCATTTTTAGTTATTAAACTGGTGGCTTAAACTTGATATCTGCTTATATTGTGAGTCGATTGACATCTCAGGGTGGAACACCCTGCTCTTTACCAAAAGCTTCTAAATCCATAGATATGGCAGAAATTGTCACCTATAATAGGTTTAAGGTGTTCTGTCGCTTTACCTCGACACAATGACGTGGTGCCAAGTTCTGTTGATTTGTGAGACATATTCAACGAAAAGCTCCCTTTTATTTACAAATCAAATGATTATTGACAAAAGATTGAAAGGCTCACGAGTGTGAGGAGTGGATTCAGATGAAGCTTTCACAACTCATAAATATACACACAGGCGTGTCTTGATTAAACCAGAAAAGGCGTGCATTCTGGAACTTCTCTATTTACTGGCAACGCTTGTAACCATGCAAACAGGGTTTCCAAATGCTTTGAGAGGCAAATTAGTGAACATTCCAGTCCAATGTACACTACACATACATATGTATATGTAGTGTATATATATATATACACTATATTGCCAAAAGTATTTGCTCACCCATCCAAATTATCGGAATCAGGTGTTCCAATCACTTCCATGGCCACAGGTGTATAAATTCAAGCACCTAGGCATGCAGACTGTTTTTTCAAACATTTGTGAAAGAATGGGTCGCTCTCAGGAGCTCAGTGAATTCCAGCGTGGAACTGTGATAGGATGCCACCTGTGCAACAAATCCAGTCGTGAAATTTCCTCGCTCCTAAATATTCCACAGTCAACTGTCAGCTGTATTATAAGAAAATGGAAGTGTTTGGGAACGACAGCAACTCAGCCACGAAGTGGTAGGCCACGTAAACTGACGGAGCGGGGTCAGCGGATGCTGACGCGCATAGTGCGAAGAGGTCGCCAACTTTCTGCAGAGTCAATCACTACAGACCTCCAAACTTCATGTGGCCTTCAGATTAGCTCAAGAACAGTGCGCAGAGAGCTTCATGGAATGGGTTTCCATGGTCGAGCAGCTGCATCCAAGCCATACATCACCAAGTGCAATGCAAAGCGTCGGATGCGGTGGTGTAAAGCACGCCGCCACTGGACTCTAGAGCAGTGGAGACGCGTTCTCTGGAGTGACGAATCGCGCTTCTCCATCTGGCAATCTGATGGACGGGTCTGGGTTTGGCGGTTGCCAGGAGAACGGTACTTGTCTGACTGCATTGTGCCAAGTGTAAAGTTTGGTGGAGGGGGGATTATGGTGTGGGGTTGTTTTTCAGGAGCTGGGCTTGGCCCCTTAGTTCCAGTGAAAGGAACTCTGAATGCTTCAGCATACCAAGACATTTTGGACAATTCCATGCTCCCAACTTTGTGGGAACAGTTTGGAGCTGGCCCCTTCCTCTTCCAACATGACTGTGCACCAGTGCACAAAGCAAGGTCCATAAAGACATGGATGACAGAGTCTGGTGTGGATGAACTTGACTGGCCTGCACAGAGTCCTGACCTCAACCCGATAGAACACCTTTGGGATGAATTAGAGCGGAGACTGAGAGCCAGGCCTTCTCGTCCAACATCAGTGTGCGACCTCACAAATGCGCTTCTGGAAGAATGGTCAAAAATTCCCATAAACACACTCCTAAACCTTGTGGACAGCCTTCCCAGAAGAGTTGAAGCTGTTCTAGCTGCAAAGGGTGGACCGACGTCATATTGAACCCTATGGATTAGGAACGGGATGTCACTTAAGCTCATATGTGAGTCAAGGCAGGTGAGCAAATACTTTTGGCAATATAGTGTATGTATATATATATATATATATATATATATATATATATATCTCAAATATATTTGTATGTACAAATAATGATATTTTAAGTCGTCTTTTTTCGTCATGAATGGACAGCTGAGGTATGGCCCGAAAAGTGGTCCAATTTCAACCACGGAACAGGATTAAGGAGACAAGTCAATGGACCACTGGCCTGTGTGAGTGCTACAAAGACATTGGAGACTGTAAGTACACAGCACGAGAGTTGTTGTTTTATCTATAAGTGAAAGTTGCTGCAGACATGTCAAATCTGACCTAATTGTGTGTTTTTCATGTACATCGCAGGCTGTTTTGCATTGTGCTGCCTCCCGGTGTTTACCTGTCAGGTGACGAGTGCAGCCGGTGCATGTCCGTGCCTGCCTCTGCTGGATTGTATAAGCTGTGTACCTCCAGCTTCTCTCGCCATGAGGGCTTCGGTCAGGGAGCGATACGGCATACAGGTAATCTAACTCAACACCTCTTTTATCTTCATCAATAGACAAAAGTCCAAGTTTGAACATTTCACATCAACATATTGTTGTATAAACAAGAAAATACAGATTTAATACCACAATATTTAAGTACAGTAGGTTTATCAACTCATCAATTTAAAACGGGTATGCCAGTCCACTTTTGAAAAAAAAAGAGCCAAAAACCTCTTCATCTCACCAGTCTCATCTGTTCAGCAAACAATTTAAGAGTCATATTTGTCACCATGTGTCTGACATTGAAAGCTTGGCTAAAACTGGATCATACCACAGCATAATGATCCCTTGCATTATGACATAATGTCTGGAAAATAATTAGTAGTCCAGTCCAAAACATAGCCTTTAAAGAGCTGTGCATGAATCTTAACCAACATACCTCAGTGAATGAATTAATTCTGTGAAGGGGAATGGTCTTAAATTCCTCCCCACCAATGTGAACATAATTGTATCACCCTGAGGATTATTATTTCAAGTTATTTCTTCTAAGAATTGCTAATTCATACATACTATGACCATTGCTGCTACTGCATATCAACTTTCATATTAACTTTGTATAGAGTTTGCTGTGCTGCAGATGGAAGTTAAGAGTTTAACAGTACAGTCCAGTAATAATTTAACTCTTCCAGTCAAGATGGGCAGTCCATTAAATTATGATGTGATTAGCACTGGGTTGAACAATTGAGCTGACTATTCTCTGTCACACTGCACAGTATTCCCAGCTCAATTATACACAGCTCCTGCAGTTTTGAATAATTCTCATTACATTTAAGAAGATAGAGTCATCTCGGTGCTAAAACACATTAACAGTGCACAGAGGATATAGCCGGCAGTTGATGGCAGTTATGAATTTTGCCAGGCAGGCAATTTTTCTATCGTCTGGGAAACACACTGAGGCTGAAGTCAAATTAAAGCTGATTTGTTATTGTGAGTGTGCTTTAGAACCATTGATACTAAAAAGAATAAACAACTAACTGCCAGACTGCATTACCCACTCTGCTGCAATGCTCTTTGACTGCTGGGGTCATCTATCTGTCTGCAGTCGGGACCAGATATCATGTCTCTGTCACCGATCAGTGCTACAGAACACAAAACAGATCATTTTCATGCAAAGGGCACATACCAGGATCACAGTGTGAATTAGATGGTGGAGAAATCGAGCCTGTCATTTCTGGGACAGTGGAAATTGGGAGAGATAAGGTAGGATGTGGGAGTGGTTGGAGGCCGAGCAGGCAGCGGCTGGAGCCCTGCCATCAGAGAAAAGAGGGTGGTTGATAATGTTGGCTTTCCTGGAGGCGGCGTGGGCTGTGGATATCACAGAGCACCAGCTAGGGATGCCAGAAGTTCTTATGAAAACAAGTCCAAGCATGTAGGTTGGTTGTTAAGCAAGACAAATATTCTCTCCCAACAGGAGAGATAAAGCCATGATAATGCAGATCTTGCGAGTAAAGACACAACTTTAGACAGATAAAAGCTTTTTTCAGTTCTCCTTTCTCCTAATCTTTCTGGGAGGTAAATTGTTTGCTATTTCTATCTGTCTGATTAAACTATCCCTGGCTTTATTTTTCCATCACTGTTAACCATAGATCTGGCTCTGCGTTTATTGTAAGTGTTGTAAGTGTTGCTTTGAAACAACAGAACTCAGAGAGTATATTCTCCTCCGCCTCCTCCTTTTCTTATGCTATAACTCATTAACATTAACTAAACTTTATTAACAAATAAGGTTACATTAAATATTAACAGATGGCAGACTGAACTTAACTCCACTTTGTTGAATAACTGCTGATTGTATGGATTTTTTGTAGTGGTTCTTACGTGCGCTGGGGTTCTTGTTTTAAGTTTTAGTCCAATTTGAGTGAAACATGTGTTTGATACAAACACAGCGGACAATTGCAAATTGTACATGCTGTCATGAGACACAGTCTTGGTTACCATGGTTTAAAGCTGAAGTGTTCCTACTGTGAAGCGGCTGAAGGTTGAGCTCCAAATATGTCCCACCAAGTGGGTTTGCAGGGCTGGAGCTTAATTAGAAACACCAATTAACCTGACAATCATGTCTTGGATGGTGGTTGGAAGCTGGAGTATCCAGAGAGAACCTACTTAAACTCATGAAGCATTAGCAAACTCTTACACACACAGGCCTCCAGTCAGATTGAAACCCTCGTGTGGGCTGTCAGAGTAAGTGAATAATTGTCTTGGCCTGTCACACATGACCTTTACCGCAAGGCTTATTTTCCTGAACAACAAAAGAGACCATCAAACTAAATGGATAATTCGGACATGTCCGATCTATTGCCTCTGAGCATTATTGAACTTCAACAATGTTTCAAATGTGGTTTTCATTCACGTTCTCATTAATTCACAACATGACCAATCACCATTGAGCTACAGACGGTTCCCACATACTGGAAAGGTACTCTGACGGGGAAGTATGAAATTCCCTGACACAGAAAACTGTGGTGCTTTTTTAAATTTGTTTATAGGAACCTTATGGATGCAGACATAATAACAGAGTGGTTCATATTATGTTTATTGAGGCTTCTTTCTTTCTTCAAATGCTTGCTTTTAAATCATTGGCTCTGTAAGGATGTTTGTGGGTGGAGAGATTGTTCTGGTTGTTTATTTTTACCTCCTACAGTAAATTCACTGCAAGGTTCTATGGTTTTAAATTACATTGTTTTTATCATGTTCTGTGGCTACCCTTTGGGTAAATTCAATAAATGCATGTTAGCTGAGCCAAAGTTGCTGTGAAAGTTTCCTTCATGCAGAACTGGTTGTTCAGCAAAACTGCAAAAGTCAGACAACCCTAAACCCCCCAAAAAGTTGAGACAATGTGCAAAATGTTAGTATAAAAAGAATCTGACAATCGTTCTCATATCAAGTGTTATATGCCAAACTGGCTGCAAGAAACTGATTCTCCTCAGAGGGAGTATTCTATATTAAATAGTTAATAGTTTGTTTATGTTTACAGAAATGCATGCCAAATATGTTTCAACACACTGACTTCATTTTGGGGGGTTTTAAGCAGTTGGCTTACATGGATTTGATCAATGTAATTTGGTAAAGAACATTTGAATTAAGGATGCCCTTATATTAGGTAATGAAATTAAATTGAAAACTAAACTTTGCTGCATTATGAATCAATAGAATTGTCCGTTACACCTAAATGCAAAGAACATGAGCCTCCCACCTGAGTCAAGGCCTTTCTTTGTGCTTTACAGGGGAGTGCGTGGAGCGACTGCCTGTATGGATGCTGCTGCTATCCGCTATCTTGGCTCCAAATTTCCAGAGAGCTAAAGAGAAGAGCGGCATCCCACACTACTTCCTCTGCCAGATATGCTCCCTTAAGCTCCCAGCAGGGGGCGCACTTGGTCTAGAGACTCATTCATTTTCTCCCTTGACTCCATCTCTCAGAGCGCACGGGTTGATTTAATCACATTTCCTCTGGTCTGCAGCCACTCCTGATTACCTCAGAGAATTCAGCAGGGACACAATGTGTCCCGCAGAGAGAGCGGTTCAGTTCTTTTCCCCGGATGAGGTGAAGGAGCAATAATAAAAGCAAATCCTTCCTCAGTGAGGGCTTCTCTTTTGTATATTCTTATCAGAACATGATCTTTCTGAAGTTGCATGGTTGCAGTTCCATGCATGGTTGTGTGTCTTGTTTGTCTCCATGATGAACTGCTGACCTGTTATGGAGGGGGTGGTTGCCTCTTGCCATAAGACAGCTGGAGCTCCCCTACAATCCTGAGTTGGATTTAGTAGGTATGGAAAAGGGATTGATAGAGACATTTGCAGGAAGACATATATTTAAAGAAGTATTGCTAATGTTCAGAATGATGGCCTAACCCTAACCTCAACTGACAAAATTCAAATTCATTCTGATTTTAATTTATTTTAGGTACACTGCTAATCCATTATCTTAATTGTGTTGTGCGTTCAATGAAACGATAAAATCACCTAATTCTTACCAAGCACGATGAGGACCTCCGTACTTTTCATACCAATGTGTTACAGGACATTCTGTCATGAAGTAGTGCCCTTTGGTCAAAGAACTAAGAGCCTACTTAAAAAATGGGTCTCTCTGAGACATATTTTAAAGGATGCATGACGTTCTGATAGATCGATGTCTGATTGAAAGGTGATTACATTCATCCAACTGGAAAGACCAGTCATTCAGTGACACACTGACAGGGTTATAAGATGCTGATCTGGCCTCGAAACCCATCTATCGTTCAGGTGTAGGACCTGACAGAACTCTGTGCTCACGCCACTAAACCACAGCAAGGTAAGAAAGATCGCCAAGAGAGACTTTCAGACAATATTAACATACTAAAAGCATCAGCTTGGGCTTTGGACATCTCCATGTTACATGGGGAAGTGCTCATCTGTCAGCAACATGAGGTTTTGTGAAACTTTGTGAAATAGATTTCCACATACTATCATAGTTTGAGATGAGTGTGAAATGTCTTTCCTGGTTTTCCTAGTATATAGGGTAAATGCCTCTGATCAGTGTTTTTGTTTTTTTGTTCGTCTTTACCAGAAACTGGATTCAAACACTAACCCTAAGATTAAGGTTTGAAACAACAACTGGTTTTCATATTAAGGACCACACTCAGGCTTTTATCATATGTCCGAGAAATACGGACCTACATCATGCAGGACAGACGTATCTTAAACCGCGTAGCTGTGTAAAGGCAAAAGATCATTTCTTATGATGGGTTTGATCTGCTCCTCATTAAATAACCATAATGATACTGTTAGTAGCTTTGTTGATTAATCTGTATAAGAAATTATTATTCACATTAACGAGTATAAATCATTCAGCATGAATTATTCTAATGTACTTACCAAATCCTGTTGTGCGCATTTTGGGCTATTTTACAGCTGTTTTGACCGTCTTATCTGTTCTGAAAATAAAAAAGGTAACCATATAATCAATGGTATAATATAATTTGAATAATTCTATAATTCTTTGGTTTCACTCAGAAGCCCAAACCATGTCTTCAAAAACCAATGTAGCTCAACCCCGACCGTTTGTCGCAACAACTCTATCCAACGAGTGGACGTCTGGTATCTGTGATTGCTTCCAAGACCCACTTCACTGTAAGTGTGACTCTTTGTACTCACACAGAGCATTCTAGTTGTGTGAGGCTTTGCACCAGTTTTGAAACAACCAACAAGCCATCCAAATCTCTCTCATATACAACTAAGAATGTGTTGATCATTCAAAGAGATCTTGGCTGAGGAATGCCAACAAACCCAGTAGGTATTTAGTTGTTGTTCAGACTAAAGGCACCCTTAGCTAAAGCAACATCTCCCGAAAAATTGAAGGAAAATGGGTTTAACATGTATTTTCCCTGAATATGAAATGTTGAAATGTTCCCTCAGACTCATCCAACTTATGACTTTAATACTTTTTTAGGCTTGTTTGCTGCTGGGTGCTTTCCTTGCTTTGCCTGCATGACGGCTCGCGAAGCTGGGGAGTGCCTATGTTTACCTCTGCTTGATGCTTTTGGATACATCCCTCCCATGACTACAGCTATCAGGGTGTCCATTCGTCAGCGATATGGCATTGAGGTACTGACAATTTGCCTTTTGGCATTAAGAAATATACCTCCTTTGCGTCAGTACTTGGTGAACCAGCAACAAAGTCACGGTTTTCTTGCATCTCCTCTCCATCTGATCTCTGATCATTCTCAGACCCGTTTAGCCTTTCAGCGTATTGTTTGCTTACATTCCCAAACCACACCAAGTATTTTGCACAGCATGAATTAAAAGAGCGTTCTAGTTTGCTGTGTTATTTTTGTTCAGTTTGGTAAGTTTTGAATAACTTTGATGGGGATTAATGACAGTTGTCAAACATCAGGCGTGACATGGGACAGTTTCTTCTGTGTTTTTCATGAAAAGAACATTATATTCATACGTACACAGGCTGAAGTGTTTGTTACAATTAAAAATAATTTCCATACATTTTGCCTGTTTGACCCCTCTTGTGTCCCCGTCACAGGGGACAATCTTCAATGACTTTTTGCACGCCTTCTTCTGCGGGCCCTGCAGCTGGTGTCAGATATCAAGAGAGATGAAAAACAGGAAGAATCCCATCACCATTACCAGTACCACAGCCTAATAAGAACTAAAAGTTCTCTTCCTTGACATCACTTTTGAAAAGGACGTCACTGCCATCATCAGGGACTTTTTTATCATCGAGGTTTTCACGCTTAAATAATTAAGAAAAGGGCTTTATCATTCAAATCTCTGAGTTGCAGGCATGTCTGCTGGAGGGAAACGTCAATAAGAAGCAAATTACATGACGGTCCATAAATCTTGCTTACTGTAATGATGGAACCATTCAATTAAATTCTTAGAAAAAAGAGTTTTATAAACTAGATTAATGATAGGTAGCTAATGGAACACAATGGTTTTCTAAATTACATTTGATTACTGTCTCTACCTTTTAATTCAGTCTCTTGACATGCATTTACTTCTTTTTACCTTACACATATACATAAATGACTAGATTTAAGTTCATGCGTCAGTATCTGAATTACGTTATGTGGAAAGCCTGAAGAGCTGATAATACTGAAACTCTATTATTTAATCAATACGACTTAAATATTAAAATTGATTTTTGAGTTTAAGCACTTTCTGTTTGCATGTTCATATTCATCACATCAATTTCAGGAATAAAGTTAACCATCTCCATTCTTCTTCTCTTTCTTGCCCGATTGATACTTAATCAGCCGAGTTTTTACATGATCATGCTCCAGAGCTATGTGATAGTTCAATTAAATCCTGAAATTGAAAGTTTTCTCATCAGATCTGATTGTCTTGAACACAGAGGAAGCCAAATACTGAATGGGAGCGGTGAGTCTCATGCTTTTATCACCGTTCATTTTGCATGCTGGGTATGGCTTGTGTCATCAAGTGGCCCGTGGGATAACTTACAGAAGATCAAGACTTAATGGAAAATTATGTCAACATAATATCATACTATCATACTATAATCTGTAGCATACGCTACAGATTATATTAAGAGACATAAATCTAGCTTTTTTTTAAAACCTAACCAGCATTCTCTAGATGAAAGATATTTTCTGTTTTTGTATATAAAGAAAATGTTATCATTAATAGCAACTGTCAACAAGGGACAATACATGCATGGCATTTAAAATTGTGACGTAAGCAGCAACATGAGAATTAAAATGATCTATATCGTGTTGCACAACAATTAAAGGAAGGAAAGGTCCTGAACAAGCAGACATCTCAGGGGCTTTACTCATGTTTGCGCTCAAAAACAACTTTGAAAAGGTGTTGTGAATGTGAAAGGAGTCCCCTGAGTAAAATAGTCGGGTTGTTTTTTATTTTCTGCCCTTCCTTGTTTGGGGATTCACCATGGCGACAAATGTGCGTAGCAGCAGTAACCAACAGTGACCAACTCTATCCGATCGCTGGTCAGTGTAATTGGGGGTCACAAGCAATAGTGCATGAAAATTAAAGTTCCAGGAACACACAGAGAATATAGTGCTTTCAAATTGATTTTATAGTCTGTGACATCTTCATGAAGAGGTTAGATGAGTTAATTGAAAACAAAAAAGAGGTCGAACAAAGCCAGTTATCATCATCCACTCAATGTGCAATGGTGACCAGAAATACACCGCAAAGTTTGTTATTGTCACTTTAGTCCAATTTCTATTTTCGATTCAATCTTGATTAGAGTTATGTGAGATCATGCAATCAAAAGCACAACACTGCAAGAATTTTATCAACTTCCCTCATCCAGGAATATCATAAAATCTTCTCCTTGATGTGAGGTATCTGTGGAGCTGTTGTGGCCTGTTTGGAGTTAGCAAATGATAAGAAAAATATTCACATCCATTCCAAAAAATAGGTCAACAAAAAAGCTATGCTGAGATATAGAATATGAATATTAACAAAGACAAATAATATACATTTTTAATCTTTTATAAACGTTGGTATCTTTGCTGTTTAATAATTGTTTTAAAAAGCCATTTATAGTACTTCCAGAGCAACCAAAGGCTTAAATAACAGATTTGTCACAATTCACATTTTAAAAATTACCTTTATGCCTTAATGTCAACATGAACGTAAACCTTAGAATCTATAGTTTAACTGTTCAGCTAGTTCCCTGTTGGGTCACTGGAGCCTATCCTAGCTGTCATTGGTGAGAGGTGGGTAAACCCTAGACACAAACAACCAAACACACTCAAACTCATTCCAATAGGCAATTTAGAATTTCCATTTAACCTAACATGCATGTTTTTTGGACAGTAGGAGAATGCTTGAGTACCTGGAAAGGATCCAAGCATACACATCAAGAACATATCAACTTCCCACAGGAAGACTCACAGCGGGGATTTAAACCGGGAGCCATCGTGACGTAAGGCTGGGGCTTATAGCAAAGTGTTCATTTAATCATTGTCTTAACTGCTTCAGAGGAAAACATTTTTATGAACCAGGGTTTGCACATGTTAGCCAACCTGCTGAGCCTGCCCGAAAACAACTCTTTAAAAGAGATGATTTCTGGTGGGCTATGGGGACTTTGACGATGGCAGTTCTGCTAATGTGGCGTGGGTAAGCAATGTCCTCAAGAGAGGTCAGCAGGCATAGATAGAGATTTTCTCTGAAAATCTTTGCTTCTTAGGCCCTTTCTTATCTGCCAGAGAGCAGCCCACACACCACACCCTTATGTCACCAGAAACAGTGCTGTCTCTGCTCTGTTCTATAGGTATGTTCTTCAGATATGATGCCCCTCATGAACTTGAAAGCCTGTAAACTTTCTATAAATGCCCTATTTATGCTAAAAGGGAACAGTCTGGGATTTGGTAAAAATGACTTTTTTTGCAAAAGAAATTTCTTTCAAGTTACCAAAAAAAAGGTAAAGGGCCTAAATGCCTCCTTTGATGTATTTTCTCAATGGGAAACACTCTTTAAAAAGAATAGATCATTGTTGCTTGTAGAGGCAACTTTAAATATATTGTCATAATATACTGTTATCAGTAGACTGCTTTTGTACTCAGACTGTGGTTAATTAAATGTAAGACCATCACTTATCTGAGACTTTTATTATGACCCTATGTTCAGACATTAAAATATAGATAATAAGTCATTCATTCTGGTTTTATTTGATGTATTTTCTTTTCATGTTTTCTACTTCTGCTAACTTTTCATAGCAGCCACAAGTGACATTTGCTAGTCACCCTGTTCCATGGCGCAGGTTTATACAACTGCACAGAGGCAAAGGAGGGGAAGGCTGCGTCTTACTGATATGACTGTGGAGCTGTGACTCGCGCTGTTATTCCAATCAATGCTCACGTTACTTTCCCTCCGCTGTGTGACCTTGCTGTTTCCTCTCTCCCTCTTTCCTTGCCACTCCCGTCTCAAAATCTCTGACTGTGTTCCAGGTTTGATTTTTCCTCCTATTAACTTGAAGTTGAGGCCTACACATATGGCCTTTTTCAAAGCACAGATGGCAAAGGATTGAAGACATTTTGCATGAGTGAAATGTGAGTTAATGTGGAGAATTTTGCTCACAATATATATTTTCCTGATTGGAAATGTAGAAAGGACAGCAGAAGCCTTAAAAAGCATTGTGTCAAAGCCACATGGCAGGATATACACAAACTCTGTATTAACTCTGATGAACTTCAACCTTTGTTCCCGAGAGCAAGGCACAGACTTTTTAGTTACCTCTAATCCATATTCTGGACTTTGACGTCTGTGCGTGTGTAAAAGTAATGCCACGTGCAAACAAATGTCACATAGTATCCCAGCTCACTGAAGATCTGCAGGGCAAGCCAAACTTCCAGAATCGGATACAACAAAACCACGTGAGGTATTTCAATTATTTGCAACTTTACTTGCCCTTTTAGCAATGGGATATGTTATTGTGTGATTATTTGACTGGAAAGAGGTATAATATCATTTATGAAACCGTTAAATGGACAGTTTTGGAAAACGCTGACAAAACAATGTCACAGACACAGTATATCACAATGATGAAGACATGTGAAGTATTTTTTTAAGGAACAATACAAACCTCTCAATAAGAAGACAGTTGTGGATGATATCCCACTCCTGCAATAGTGTAAAACAAATAGAGTTTTCTAAAATTCAGTTACCTGAAAAACAGATGCGTGTACAGTGTGAGGTGACTGTGTTAACTCACACATCCTCCCAGGTCATAAAGATTAGCCCTTTTTTGCCGAAAGAACTGAGTGTTCATGTGCCACTGTCAAAACATACAGGATGATAGCCAGTAGATGTGCTCATTCAAATTAAACATGCGTTTGCACTCCACTGAACCCAAATCACTAGACTCCAGACGAAATGTACTAACCAAAAATAAATATACATATATTTGACTTTTTACAAAACATAATTTGAAGTATGCACAAGCAGTCAGGGTTTTTACTGGATAAGAAAAATAGCAGAGTTTACTCAGTTTGGAAAAAAATTAAGAGTTGAGCTACTGGCTACCCAGAAAAGAGACACAAATAAGCTGGTTTGGACCATCTTAACCCTAACTCCGAAAACTTCCTGCTGGTTTGAATGTGTTCTGTATGAAGTGGGTCAAGTTGAAAAAGCAGTGAGATGTAAATGTGTTCAAATCCCTAAGGTTTTCTGTGTATTTTGATGGTAAAAATGTATTTTCTTTAGTTTTTTGAGTAGCTCTGAGCTTCTACGCGCCTCTTCAGTTCTCCGGAATGCTTATTCTGTCTTCTCCACCTAAATCGTCTGGAAATAAATATCCCTTTGAGATTTCTGTTCTTGAGGCTTGATATTTCCCTTTGTTGTTTTTTGCAGGAAATGTCCCACACTTTCGATTTATTCCCGACAAGCTTCTGCTTGCTCTTGCTCTGTGTCTCCTACTGCGGCAGCAGCAATATTCTGGTTGTTCCTGTCGATGGCAGCCACTGGATCAACATGAAGGTGATCCTTGAGGAGCTTCACTCCAGAGGCCATAACATTACAGTTCTGCGCTCTGCCAAGAGCTGGTACATCCCCAGTAACTCCTCCATTTATAGTTCTATTGATGTGCCGATGCTGGAGGATGAGTCAGACCGGAACTTCTACAATAAAATGCTTCAAGATGTTATGGAATCTCGCAGCTATCCAATGTTTGTACGCAGCTTTTACCAACAGCACTTGATCACTGTCATGTTAGAGAAGGGCCATGAGATTCTGGCCAGAGCAGCTGCAACTATGTTAGACAATACTGTGTTCATGAAGAGGTTACAGGACTCAAAGTTTGACTTAATGTTAACCGACCCCGCGCTTACTTTAGGGGTTATTCTGGGTAGTTACCTCAAGCTGCCGATGGTTTTCAATGTGCGCTGGATTAATAATGGTGAGGGTCATTTTACCATTGCTCCCTCTCCTGTTTCCTACGTCCCTGTGTCTGGTAGTGAACTCCATGATCAGATGGATTTTCTGGAGAGGACAAAGAATTTGTTACACTCTATCTATAGTGCTTTTGAGCAACATTTTTACATCAACCCTGCTTATTCAGACCTGTTTAAGCGGCACTTCCCTCCTGGAACTGATTTGCTGTCTTTACAGCATTCAGGCGATATCTGGCTGTTCAGGGCTGATTTTGTCTTTGAGTTCCCGAGGCCCACCATGCCCAATGTGGTCTACATTGCGGGGTTCCAGTCCAAAAAGCCCAACCCCCTCACCCCCGAGCTGGAAACATTCATGCAGAGTTCTGGAGAGTATGGAGTGGTCTTCATGTCTCTGGGGACAATCGTGTCAGCCCTGCCTCATGAGACCACAGAGGCCATTGCTGCTGCTTTCGCTCAAATCCCTCAGAAGGTAATTTGGCGTTTTGAGGGTGAAAGGCCCTCATCCCTGGGAAACAACACCCTGTTAGTGAAGTGGCTGCCACAGAAAGATCTCCTGGGGCACCCCAAGACTCGAGCCTTTGTTGCTCACGGAGGGACAAATGGCATGTATGAGGCCATCTATTATGGTGTTCCCGTCCTGGGCCTGCCCCTTCTTTTTGATCAGTTTGATAATTTACAGCGTCTTAAGGTGCGTGGTGCAGCTCGGGTGGTGGAGGCTCGGTCGCTAAACAAAGAAAACTTCTTGGAAGCTCTAAAGGACATCCTGGAAAACCCATCTTACCGCAGAAACATTCAGCGCCTCTCCACACTGCATCGCGACCAACCAATGTCGCCAATGGACACCGCCATCTTCTGGATTGAATATGTTATCAGGAACAAAGGAGCAGCCCATCTACGGGCAGCAGGTTTTAACTTGCCTTGGTATTCCTACTTTTGCTTGGATGTGGTTGCTGTAATAATAGCTCTATCTGTAACTTTTATTTGGGGCTTAATCTTCACCTGTAGGTTCATCTTCTGCGGGAGATTCAGGAGAAAGATAAAAGCAGAATGAAAATGATTGTTTTTCGATAATTGCCTAGACAGCTACATGAAGTCTAACTATTAGAGACCAACTCATTGTAAGTTACAACATCTCTGCCTCATATTCCAACCGATTTTGACAAAATAAAGGTCTTTATTTACGTGAACCTTTTGTGAAACCTCATGTCTGTATACTGCGAAAGTTTGGCTCGCTCATATGAAGATTTGTCTGTTTTGGATATTTGAAAAATTTGAGTGTAAAAATGTGTTCATCAATCTCAGAGATAAAAACCACATACAAAATTGAGATGACTGTGTTGTTTCCTGTTTTTTAGATTAGCCTGTCAGACAGAATTTTTTGTTTTTTTTTCAATCAAGCTTTGTGCGCTGAAAATATTCATTCTGATCCTACTGCAGTGTTGGTTCTGCTGTCTTTTCACTTGCTGTACATTTCTAGTGCTGCAGCACCCTCACAGGCTTAATTTCATTTAACAGCATAAGGCCAGCACTCATCACCTCGACGTTTTCACATTGACGAAAACAGAAAAGAATTATCAAAGGATGTATGCCATGCCAAAGTGACCTCAGCCCCACAGTTCCCATCCACATTAATGTTATGCATTGCATTATAGGATACTCTGCCTTTGTAGAATCTTTTGATCCTGTCAAACACTGGAAGCACCTCAAGAAAACATGGCTCCTATATAGACACATTGCCTGTGTCAGGCAGAAGGTTTAATTGATAAAAGAATTACGTACCAGTAGTTTCATATGCTTATGTGATGCGGTATAAATGACACATTGGATCTCAAACATATTTGAATGACTCAGAATACTATCAACCCAACTTCAAATGCTACAATCAAAATGCTTTTCATCAGGGTGATTACTTTTTTTAAACAGGAAGACCCTGCATGGTATATTCTGCACCAGTGACTAGAACTATAGCCACGTTGTAAGGTGTAACTGAGATCATTCATGGTCAATAGAAGACAAAGCTCACTCTTTTGAGTTTTCTGCATGACAACATTCAATTCTGTCAGAACAAGAACTTCCTGTGCAAAAAACCTTCTGCGCGAACAACTTATCATGGTGTGTCTAGACTGGGGCCCTCTCTTGGGACACTTCCCCTTAAGCCATCTTTCTTTAAAAGCAGCAAAAATCTTCAAACTGTCAACATGCAAAGTGACTCAGGGGACTTAATCTTTATCAATAACCATTATAGATTATTCAATAAATCGGACATTTGAGGCAGTAACAATAAATAAATCTACTTATTAGACCTCCTCCCTTTGAAATCATGTGGCAAAAATACTTCCCAACACCTATTGTTACAATAAAAGCATTCTTTCCTCAAACAATTTCAATTGTGTATGTTTTTCCCTCCCACTGGTGTCTGGGAAAAGCTACCCACGGCAAAATACAGCACGGTCCGTTAAATAAACTGCTGTTTATGAATTGCTTTAGTGAAAGTTTGTAGACAAATATGAAGTTAAATCTGCTTTGCGGTGGCTGTTGTTCAGTTTCTCTTTTTTCTGTGGTTTAAACCTTGCATGAAAACTCGAAATCAGATATGCTTGCACGCTATAAAACATGAAAGCACAAGCAAGATTCTCTGCTGTGTTTTTGTTTTTGCTGGTCTGTTTTTGATAATGCATTCTAGTCTCTTAGGCTAATGTTAACCATCATAACTGAAAGCCTTACACTGAACTAAGATAATCTAACCTGAACCATGAAATCAGGTTTTGACCATGAAAGCCTAAAAGAGGTCACTGCAAAATCTGTTAAGCCCACAATTATAGAGAAGGAGGTATTTGCAGGCCAAGATAAAGAAAAAAATATTCCGTGCAAAGATTTCTGGTTGGTTGACCTAAAACACACATTTTTATAGGACATACACCCCTGCTTTAACTGTGATAAAGATAAAGTTGATAAGAAACACTGAACTTCATCCTGTCATGTAAAACTCTTGCATAAGCGTGCAAATGCTTCAGTACTTTGAAAAGAATACCAAGAGTATGAAAACAGATTCAACAGTTGAACCAAAGAGTTTTTTTTTTATGTTACACTGTTTACTGCCTCCAATAGCTAGCAACCACAAATCCAGAGGTCATCATTGAAAACTGTTAATCAGTTTATCCTCTGACAGCGACTCTCCCTCATCATTCTGTACATAATGCTAGAATTTAGACAAGAGGAGCACAGAAAAGTGACAGTGTGTTTTTGCTCTGGGGCAGAAAGGCGTTCTCCTGGCTCAGGATGTTGCCTTTAAAGCTCAAGAAGTGGGTTTCCTGTGGAGGAAACAATCACAGAATAGACAAGGCTTGGGCGAGACACCGTGTTCCCAACATTTCTTGACCACAGGTCACTATTCTGCAGAGTGCGCTCCACACTTTTGAGAACTGAGCTCAATTGAGAGGTGAGTTAAAAATCTTCCTATATTTGAAGACCTCCTGCACCTGTTGAGAATAATCCATCTCAAACAACATATCACTAACTGATCTGCTTTGCAGGTGTTCATAGATGGATCCAGGGGGCTTTGAAGACTGGTTGGCTGACAGGACAAAATTTGAGCCAGATCTTTTCCAAAGCTGGATTTCTGAATGAAATACAGAGTGGAACAAAGACAAATGGATTAATCAAATAATGTTCTGTCTTTGTTAATCTAGTGGGTGTTTGACTGTTATCACTATTCTACGCACCAATCAGTTTTTGATTGAGGAGAAAGTTGTTCTGTGTCAGGAGTTTGACCAAAAGAGACATGTCCAATGACACCTGCAACCTCCCACTGGAAACAGACACCTTTGGTCTGACCTGTATTTATGGTGTTATCTTCTCTTTGGGTCTTCCCAGCAATCTGCTTTCCCTCTGGGGTTTGTACCACCTTGGTCGCTCAGGTGGGGGAGGCTGTCAGCTGGTATACATCCTCAACTTGTTGCTGTCAGACCTCCTCCAGCTCCTCACCTTACCGTTGTGGATCCTTTATCTTCAACTTAAACACAGCTGGCCCTATGGCCAGCTGACCTGCGAGCTGGTGGGCTATGTGTTTTATGTTAACGTATATGCCAGCGTCATGTTTCTTTGCCTGATAGCGATGGACCGCTGCCTGGCCATCGTTTACCCACTTAGCAGCCGGGGGATACGTACTGTCAGGGTGGCAGCTGTATCGGGAGTAGCTGTGTGGACGCTAACCTTCCTGTTTTGCCTAAGTGGACTGCTGCCGTCGGTGTTTGACTCTGACAGACTGCTCTGTCTCGAGCAGTACCCCGTCAGCCCCAGATATGCTCACTTCAAGATCATCACCGTGGTGCTTGGTTTCCTGCTGCCATGTGCCATTCTTGGGTAAGTTAACTTTGCCAGGTATATGTCAGGAAGTTATGTATAGTAACTGATATTATCATTATTATTATTATTATTAAGTATTCTAGTTTGCTTGACAGCAGATGTTAAGCAGGCTGTTAGTCCTAAGATGAAATACTGGTAGGAAATGTTGCAGATTTTTGAGCACTGCAACACTTAATGATTTCAGGGAGAAAGTTTAAATATAGAGTAAATGCAGTTAACTATTGCTGTGCACTGGAATGTTGTTAATATTTAACACTCAAAAAAAACATTTTTTTCCTCTTCTGTCTATGCTTTCCAATTTTGGGTACTGGGATGAACATTGTGATTTCTGATCTGTATATTTTCCTCCCTCTCAGCTACACCTCAGCCCGCATTGGTGTGACCCTTCGACGTTCTCCTTCTCTTTCTGACCATGAGCGGCACAAAATCGTTGGAATCCTGGTTGTAATAACTGTCAACTTTATCGTTGTCTTTGGACCTTACCACCTTGTGGGGGGATACAGGTTTGTGTCCTTGCTGCACACGGATGAGCCATGTGGATTTGAGCGTTCCATTTTCCTCATCTATCGCCTGTGCTACGGTCTGACCAGCCTCAACACCCTGTTGGACCCCCTCTTTTACATCTTCCTCTGCCCTGATGCTCGACTAGAACTGCAAAGGTCTCTGCCCTGTTTGGGAAGAGGGCTTAACGACCACAAAAACATGACCATGAGCACTAGATATCGTCTTGACACCCAGGGAGAGGGCGAAACCAACTAAACAACTTTCTGGCTGTATAAATGGATTTGATGATAACGCTTATTGCTCCAGCAAACTCAGAACAATTGTGCCATCCAGTGGAAATGCATGTGCTTGTTTTTGCAGCATGACCATTGACTTTCAGCACTTGTGCCTTATGAAGTTTCTGCATGATATATTGAAAAACTCTGCTTTCAGGTTTTCACAGAACAGTTTGTACAAATCTTTAAGTACAAAGACTTTAACTTGTGCAACACAATTCCAGTCCATTATTTTAAATTTACTGATTCTGCATGTTCACATTGTGGCATTAACAACAAACACATAGACAAATAGAATTACACTAGAAAGTCATTAAATCATCTGCCACGTTTGTGTGTTTGGAGTTTCAGAAGAGTATGAAAATAAACTATTGTGAATAGGCAGTTCGCAAATCCTTTTTGTTGTTTGAAATTCTTGTTTATACTTTCAGCCATTTAAATGAAACACATGCCTAACAGTTATTACATGGTTCTAAGTGATATGTCACATTGCAAGTGCAGATCTTTTTTATGTTATCAATGCCTCATAACACAGTCAAAATATTTCAAAAGCTCATGAATGAAAAAACATGTATTATATAGGTTTTATAGAGTTCCTCTTTGTAAACAGCAAGAGCATCTGCAAAGTACTTGCTGGTGACACACTCGCTGCCACTGATAACATCTTGTGTAATACCCACATCTAGTTTTGCACCATGTGAAACAAAGAAGAATGATATATCAGATGAAAAGTAAATGTTAAAGCCAAAATAATGACATAGAATACAGTCTGTTCTTTTTTTCAGCACAACATAAACAGTGTGTTCAGTAGGTTCAGCACTATACTCACTATGACTATAAGATGAGTTCATGTTGTTATGCGGGAATAATTTGGAGTTCAGTGAGGCCGTAAGAGTTAAGGCATATGAGTTAAGGCATATGAATGCAAGTTCACAAAACAGAGTCACTTTTTCATGAATGCTTATTTCATGCAAAGAGGTGAAAAGTATCACTGAGAGTCAGTTGACAACACAATAAAGACAGAACTGGAGGCAACGCAATCAACTTTACATTCTAAATGAGGCATGTGAATGAAATAAAGCTTAGCTTTAAAAAAAAGAAGTAGAAAACATTCACAAGGTTACAGTCTATTTCACAGCTTCTTGGCAATAATAAAGAAAGGATTATGTGCTTAATGTTTAAGAGGGACTAACACTTTAATTTAAATCCTGCTCATCAGTGTTCTGACTTGAGGTTGGAATCGACTTCTTCCGTTTCAATGCAAATTCTGAGTCACCGATAAAGCTGCGAGCAGTGCTGCGTCGCCGCATCAGCTCTGCCAAATCCTCAGCCAGCACGCTCTCCATCACTGCTCCGAGAGAATGTCGGATCTTACGGCACAGGTCGGGGCAGCTGAACACATACAGGATGGGGTTGATGACACTGTTTAAGAAGCCAAGAGTTGCTGCAATTGGAAGAGCCCTTGTTGCAAATTTCTGTGCAGGGTGCCCATTGGCGGATATCACCTCCATGATAATGAAGAGGTGATATGGCGCCCAGCAGAGAAAGAAGGTCACAACCACAGACACTACAAGCCGAACAAAGCGAAATGACGGCCGGTTGCCTCTGTGTGCCAGCCTGACGCTAACAGCTATGTAGCTAAGGATGATGATTAGAAGAGGGATAAGGAAGGCTAGAAAGAGCCTCATAAAAGCCAAGCCCTCTTTGCGCTGCTTGATTAAAGACTTCGCATCATAAGACCCACTTGGCAGAAACAGTTTGTAGTTGTAGTAACACAAAACCTTGTTGTTGGACAGCTCTATGGTGTCACGAAACATATAAAAGGGAATGGTAAAAAGAGCAGCCAGGATCCAAATCCCTCCACATATCTTCCCCACGAGTTGGATGCTTCTGTAGTTCTGGGCCCAGACAGGTCTCAGCACAACCAGGCATCGATCCAAAGCAATGGCAGCCAGCAGGAAGGCACTGACGAACATGTTAAGAAAAAAGACAGAGGAATGGATGCGGCAGAATGTCTGGCCCAGGGTCCAGGTGTTCCCGCGGGCCATGTAGAGAGTGAAGAAGGGCAGGGAAGCTGTGGCCAGCAAATCAGAAGCTGCAAGGTTCAGGATCCAGACACTGATGACAGTGCGACGAATTTGGAAGCCCACCACTCCGAGGATGAGGATATTTTCAATGATGCCAATGGAAGAAACTATTCCGTGGAGAGAAATAGTAAAATAATTCACAGAACTCATGTTGGCTATGTGGTCTGATTGGTTAACTGTTGAATTCATGCTCTGATCAGTAGGCAAGGATGTTATCTTGTCAGGAAAAGATTGTTCTTCTTGCTTGAGATTGCTTCTTTCTGCTGAGATCTATAACAGATATCAGAACATTATTTAACCATGTTGCCACAAATGTCAAGCAATTGTATCCATGACAGAAAAACTGAAGACTTTTCTAAGCGCATGAAAAAAGCCAGTAGAAAATCAAAAACTCAGAATATTTTAGGTGTGTATTTTAATTCTTTTTAAGTTAGGATACAGTTATATCATAGTTTATGGTTATTATTAATGTTTAATGAACTCCTTTTTGAATGAAGAAAACGTTTACAGTTCAGGCTGTGGGATTCCTGTCAAAAAGAGTCGTTTATAAAGCCAAACCAGTGTCTCTGATCCTGCTATCTTATTATTGATCGAGACTACATTTACAATGAAAAAGGTATTCTGCTTATAAGACAAAAACAAGAAAAACTGCAAGAAGCAAAATAGAATGTCAGATGTAATCACATTCCACTATGGTGTCTGTGTAAACAAGAAAGTGTTAAAAGTTATGGAAGACAATTGATGCATACTGTATGCTCTGGCTGGGGTCATTGTGTCTCTCGTAACATCAACAGCTCTCAAAAAGTTATCAGAAAGTGTAAAAAAATAGCACAATCTATTGTCTTTTGGGAATTCCTTTTACGCTGCTGTGTGACACATCTCTGCAATGTTCCTGTAAAAACAATTCCCACATTCCCGGGATGAGTCCAACTCTTTTTTTTTTCATTTGCAACAGCTTTGCCTAGAAAAACCTTTATCTAACTTTGCATGATAACCTATTTTTCATCATTAAATATATTTTTGTCAAATCCCAGCAAGTTTTTTTTTTCACTTTGTTTCTTATTCAAAAATAAAAAATAATAATCTGAAATGCTTATAAAGTTTGTACCAAACATAGTCTCATAGAAACACTCCTTTAAATAAACCTTTCTGACCCTTGGTTTTCGCACAATCCAAGTAGCATAAAAGACACTCGATTTCTACTTCTTCTATAATGTAAATTCCTCTTATTTGAATATAGAATGACAAAGGTTTGTCTTTTGAGCCCTCTGGCCTAATTCCCCTGAAACTACACGGTGTCAGGGGAATTAGGAATTAGTATAAATAAGGAAGGAAAAGTCACTCACCTGACCGCTTTGATAGTTTATTACTGACAGGTCCAATGACCGTCTGTCCTGTCATAGTACTAAAGCACAGGGAGGAACACACACTTCTTGTGGGTGTAAATGCACAGTAATAGGAAGTGTCAAACCTCAAGCGGAACATGTTTTCTCAGAAGCTTATGCACATGTGAGAAAAGCTATTCTCACAACTTCTTACAGCTAGTAGTTAAAAAAAAACTTATTTTAGATGTTCTCTTTCATGCGGGCACCAGACAGCTAACCCAAAATGACTCAAGATAAACCTTGTAGACATAAGTCGGGTTTGACCTAGGCCTGGGTATTCAGTTAGAAAATATTCACATAAACAGGTAAAACGTTACTAGAAAGGGTTGTCTTGCTCGAGATGAAGATGCATTCTTATTCTGGCATCATCACTTTTTGACACTGTGTGTTTACCACAACGACCTCTGACTCATTGCTCAAAGTGTTACATGAGTTGTCAGAAAAACACCATTACCATGTGAAATGCTGATGTGAAAACATCAGCAATTTGCTGTTTGCAAAGGAAGATGTAGATTTAGCTGGGGAGGTTTTAGTTCTTGCATAATGTGGGGTGATTTATCTGCATTCTTCACTTCACTCCTTTAGACAAACTAAATAAAAATCCAACAGGCGGCAATGGCTGTAAATGGAGCTAACAGGAGCACATTTGTTAAAAAATGTAACACAGCATATCCTCTTCTCTTTCTTCTAAATGTAATTTGAGTCATACTTCCTTTACTGCCTTTGAGACCTCCAGTTCCTTTTTACTCTTCGTTATGCTCGCATCAAGCCACTATATAATTCTTCTGAGAAATCTGGTGGTCTGTGAAACCTTCCTTTACTGATGTTATCATCTCTATGCAAAGCTCTCGTGCTCACGAGAAATTGTTTCCATCGGTGAGAGAAGAGACACTTTAGTTGTAGAAGATATGGTGGGCTCAGACATGTTCTCATGACTCAGCCAAACTGCTTTTTTGCCGTGTTATCGATTGGAAAACAGTCAGCCATTATTAGAGTCTCATATTTTAAAGGCCTTAAGATAAGGAAAAGCAAGCAAGAAACTTCCCTCTCATATCAGTACCAACCATCGATGCTGGTGAAGCACTCCACTATGGGAGGGTGTTCTGGTGTCGTAACCTGTCAGGTTTTATTCTATTCTGGGTTCACACTGACACCTGCTGGTTGCTTGAGACATTTATGTGTTCAGTAAAATGAGAAATAAAAAGTTATTCTGGTTATCTCCACACTTTCCACTTTGTTTTACTTATTAGGCTTCATGGAGAGACTGTGACACTGGAAGACTGCAGTTTCACATCCCCTGAGGCCGCAAGATTTTTTTCACAGTTCAGTCTGGTATCGAAACATCTGAGCCTATTTGTTCTGCGCTCGAATCGGTGTAACAGGAAAGACAAAAATAGGCAAGGGAAGTTAATTTGTATAGCACATTTCGTGTACAAGACTGTGGCGTTTCAGCCACCCTGGGTGCCTCGACAGATACTCACAGACCAGGGTTCGTTCTACTATGCTTTATTTTGGGGGCGCGCATGCACTCAAACATAGACGCCAGCGTTGAGCTGCTTGTTGGCAGGATATGGGTTTTCCTATTTGGGTATTCAGGTGTTTCTCCTTCTCCAGTCCTCCCTCCTCCAGGTCCAGCACAGTACTCTTTTAAAGACTGATTCCAGGTGTGCTTAGTCCCCTCCCCTGGCACTGCTCCCCTGAGCCCTCCCGCACCCTCCCTCCTGCAGCTGAGCGCCACTCTGCCTCCACAAAGACCATTCAAAGTGCTTCACAAAGAATTTAAAATTAGACAGATAAAAAGTAAAGGCTGCAGATAAAATACATTCAGTTTCCAGAAGCACAGTTAAACAGAACTGTTTTCAGCCTGGATTGAAACATTGTCAGACTTGAGGCTTGTCTCACATCTTCAGGAAGACTGCTCCAGAGTTTAGGAGCATGGAACAGAAATTAAGCTTCACCTTGTTTAGTTCTGACTGACTAATGATTGGATTAGTCTTTCTAGGTCTGGTTTAGACACTATTCTTCTGATTCTGGCAATGTTTTTGAGATGGTAAAAGGCTGCTGATGTTATTGTTATAATATGGATGTTGAAGTTCAGGTCTGAGTCCAGTTTTACTCCAAGATTCTGGACCTGATTTTTAGGTTCCAGAGAGTGTCTGAAGGTGACTAATGACACTTTCTCTTAGTTTTGGAGAAAGTTGTTCTGCATCCACAAATTGGTCTGTTCAACACAGCGACACAAGAAATCTACAGGCCCGTGTTCTCCTGCTGTCAGTGACACATATTTTAAAGGAAAAGAATAAAATTCATATCCAAGACTTTAGGGGTAAATAAGGATTTGAAAGCATTTAAAAGGAAGTTTAAAAAAAACGCAAAGCGAGAGGAGTACGCAAAGACACATCTGCACTCTTCAGAAGCAGGAAGCAGAGAAGTGGAAACTGATAACTAAGTCAGAATGGAATAGAAGTTTGTCTGTGAAGAAATTTATTGTTTGACACTTGGTTTGAAGCTGCCATCCTCTGTAACTTTTCAGAACAAAATCCAAACAGTGTTCACGTTTTCCTTTTGTTTCAACTGTTCTGTGAAAAATGGTAAGATAATATCCTTATGAAATAAAAAAAAAAACTGTTTAAAAATCAGACAGCAAAAAGGGGGTAACCTTCCTAATTTGAAGTACTGCAGATAATGAACATTGCACTTGATGATTTCCTCGTTTTGCTGGTAAATCTGTATTAATGTGTTGCATGTGTTTCCTTCTCTTACTCTACCACTGCTGTTTTTCTTTGAACTTTTTCCATTTCCGTGATGAGGGTGAGACCGTTTCTTTTTCATTTCGGCTTTCTATAAAATATCCTTTATTAATACACAGTTTGAATACATTTGTTTACAGAGGGAATGTTCCACAACTGTTGCCATATAGCAGCATTTTTAATCGCACATAAATGTAAACAATCATCCTCAAAGTTCATTCAAGTAAAGCATGAATTCAGAATGACTGGTGAGGTACAGCTCTCGCTGTAAGAAGAGTGAAATGGTCAGACGTCATCAATGAGTTCTGCATTCATGAGAGAGCTCCCTTAGTACAGTATAACTGGTAAACAGTTCTGCTTAGAGCTGGACCCAGGTTTCTGAAACCAAAGAGAAGAAATCATTCTCAAGTATTCCAGGCGCTCCTGGTTCAGTCACTAAAAAGTCATTTTAAACACAAAACTTTGTTTCAGATTTGCTCCTTTTAAGAAAATAAAGAAATATAGATTTTCTTTTTGTTTTAAACCAACCTTTTGAGCTTCCCATAACGGATGCAGGAGAGCAGTTTCTCTTTCTCTGCTTCAGTTGTACACTGTTCATACGCTGTCAGAAGACTGAGGCAGAGAGAGACAGAAAAGATAAATGGATCAAAGCAAACAAGACCAAATGTTTCTTTTTTCAAATGCCTGAAATAAATAAGCTAATGATGTTTTTCTGACAACTCATGTAACAAACACTTTGAGCAATGAGTCAGAGGTCAGTGTGGTAAACACAGTGTCAAAAAGTGATGATGCCAAAATAAGAATGCATCTTCATCTCGAGCAAGACAACCCTTTCTAGTAACGTTTTACCTGTTTATGTGAATATTTTCTAACTGAATACCCAAACCCGACTTAAACATCTACAAGGTTTATCTTGAGTCATTTTGGGTTAGCTGTCTGGTGCCCGCATGAAAGAGAACATCTAAAATAAGTTTTTTTTTTAACCACTAGCTGTAAGTAATCATGCTTATCAAAAACCTGTACCATCCCCCAAATAAAGCCATGAGGAAAAGCAACATTTAATACTGTATGTGCTGGAACCTCATAAAAACTTACCCACTCCCCATAAATGTAAATTACATGTCTGTGCTGAATTACCTGTGTGGAGTACTGTAATGCTCCAGAATAGCAGCGGCCTTGTCTCCAGACAAACCGCTAATCTGCATCAAGTGTCGGGCGAACACCTCTTTAACTGTCTGGCACTACACACAAAGAAAAAAATCACATACATGTATATATAACATAACTATTACTGAAAAGATGATTACTTGAAAAACTATTACTGAGTCACCTTGTTTTTGACAGCACCATGATTGAACTCTGCAAAGGACATGAGGGAGCAGGAGGGGATCCCTCTCTCTTCTTCATCACCCCTTATGTCCCCCTCCAGCTCTCTGGAGCGACAGAACAACGTACGGTTCTAGAGAAAGAAAAAAACAGGCCCAGCATGGGTGGTGTGCAGCAGATATTTTTGCCTAATTTAGCTTTTATCTCTAATAAATGATGGAGCTGTCTAATCTTAATGCATGTAATGAAGGGCTAGGGATAAATAATGAAGATGCACAGAGGCAGCAAGGGGACGGAAGGAAACTAAAGCAAAGACTCATTGAGAATTGCAACTGGGAAATTGAATAAGTTTATAGAGTTGCTGGCTGAAAACCACAAAGAAGACACAAAGTACATCAGCACTGACTGCCCTTAATCACAATAAAGTTCCCTCACTGTATTCTGATTATATTTGGATGCAAATGTAAATAAGTTTGTGTGGAAGGGAAGGTGTGTTACTTTTTTGTATTGTGATAAGTTGCAGTAAATGCAGTGAGTCATGTTCAGTGTAAATTTGGTCAAACAGCCTAACATGATACTGTACGTTTCACCTAAAAAACTATGTATGTTTGCATTCATGTTCCTCTACGTCAAGCAGACAGGGTTGGAAAAGGGTTAAACCAAAAACAAAAAGGGTCAAAAGCATAAAATGGGCAGGGAAAACCCACCAAATGTTTCTGTGAAAGTATCAGTTTTTAATCGTACCTGGTAGAGTTTGGACAAGGATCGTGTCATGACAGTAAGGTAGGCTGCAGACTCTCTCACATCCTGAACTCTCTTAACAAAAAAGCCGTCGACTACCTGCACAACACAAATGTAGGTACACACACTGTGTAGATCACACATACCATTAAGCTTGCTTGCTGTATACCTAATTTTTTAACATGTATATGCCATTTGGTTATTGTTTTCTATCAAACTTCACATAAAACAAGCATCACATCTCAGTTTATCCCACATACACATTTATATAATGCAGTTCTATTAGATACACAGTAACTGACCAGTGGGACCTGGGATAACAGATGGGGAGCTTAAATGAGCATACTCGCACCTGTGTGTTGACAATGGCCTGCTGCAGTGTAGTTTCAGGTAAACTCAGGTGAGAAGCAGCTGCCCCACTTCCCTCTACTAAATAAATGGGCCTACGAAGACCACACCTTTTCATTCGAAACTGAAAGAAGAAAAGAGAAGAATACAAGTATTTCAACCCCGGTAAGACAAAAAGGAGCTGGATACTGCTCCCTAAATATCGTTTTCTCATGCAATCCTCATATACACCAGGTTTAACAGCTTGCCTGCTGGAAATGTATTAGTTACACGGCTGGAAAAATACATATGCAAAAGTTTCAAGAAACTAGGGAAAAAGCCCCATACATTAAGATTAATATTTTCTCTTAAAGATTAAAAAAAGAAAGAACTTGTTCCACTGTTGTGCATCTTCCGCTTTAGGAGTGATTGTTTATCTCTAGTAAATCGTCAGTAATCATTTTTGTTGTTTCTTTGAATCAGGAAAACAAATATAAAAACTAAGACAAAACTATAACTTGTCTTGATATCTTGGTAAGACTATAAAACAAACTCGCCTTCTGTTCTCTGAAGCGTCCATCGATGATGCTGCCGCACAAATCATCCATCCTCTTCCTCTCGATTATGTAATCAAGCACAAGCTCCTTCCCTGCAGGAGCTCGCAACTGACCTGGAAAACATTATGTAACTTTACTTACTTGCATCTCCATCAACAGAGCATCTTCCATTTTTCATTATTATTGTTCTCGTTGTGAATATCGGCAACAGTATCTGGTTTCTCTTCTTGTACATAACCTGGGAGAGGTGTGACCTTTTCACGGGCCACCCACAGAAAGTCTCCAACGTTTAGCTTCCTGATGTCAAAGTTGACTCCATTTCTCTGCAGCTCCTTAACCAGCTCTTGTTTGCGGTGATGGCTTCCTCTGCACACACGCACAGATAAACATGAGCTCTAAGACAGATGTGTGTAAACAAAGTTCTTTGATATTTACAGATATTTAGACTGGTGTCATACCCGGTGGTCTCGATGAAGTCAACACAGAGGATGATGTCATAGTTTCCGGGCAGGAGACATTCCCCGCTCGGCTTTGTGCTGGTTGTCTGTGAATCCTGGAGGTCTCCTGATGAACGTATCCTGCCTTCATTATTCATGCAGGCAGCGCGTTCTGTAAGGCTGTTGGCGTCCTCCTCTTGTTCATCTTCACCACTCTCAGTGAGGTCAACTACGGCTTCTGCTTCCTCCACCTCCTCCAGCTCCGCTCTCTCACTCCTGACCTCCTCTCCACCTCTCTCCGCATCGTCTTTGGTCTCTTGTTCGGCTGAAGCCAGTTTCTCAGCCAAAGCGAGACCTTCTTCTGTCAGAGAAAACCTAAAACAGATACGGTTATTAATGGGTGTTTGAAATATCTGCCACAAACCTTCAACATGAGACACCTGTGAAGCACACCAACAGTATGTTGCATACAGAGCTTAAAGCTCTGCACTGACATACAACAGCCGGTTTTTGTGCAGGATTTGAGTTGGGAACCTTCCGATCAGTCTGAAATGCTGCGTAATAACCATACATAGTTATGCCATTCATTACACAAATGGAGTCTAAGTGAATATTCAACACTGAGTAATGATATTTGGATTAGAAAAACATTACAGGATTCTTATTTATTTATACTTTTATTTTATTTTTACTTTCTATTTTTTAATCCATTTGTTTATTTATTTATTTTTTGGCCTGTGGGTGGGGTGGGTAGTCAGGGGGGATCGGGGGTTGACAGACCGTGACATTAAGTTTGTATTGACACTTTACTTGTTCCAACAATGTCTGTCCAAAGTTCAAAATGTTCAATAAAAAAAAGAAACAACATAACAACATATAGGACCATTTACAATGTTACTAAACTTAACTTAGACAGAAATACCATAAAAAACAAGATTCTGTTCACCTTGCAGGATTGTGAGTCTTTATCAACAGATTCTTCTGGATCAGAGTGCTGACTGAGGACCAGGCAGTATATTTACTACCAAGATCAGGCTGCCAACAGATAAAATGCAGAGGAGAGTCAATTTTCAGAATAAATCATCATGAATCATTTATGCCAGGAAATTTTTTTAAACCACTTTACCACAGTGAAAGATTTGTCACAGAGAGGCTGAGCCTCTGTTTGCAGTTCCAGCTTAAACATGAAACCTTTGCTACCTGGGGTCTAAAGAGAAAAAGATGAGAGTGAAGACTGCACATAGTTTGACTGGAAGCCACATATAGGGCTAATTCTAAAGAACAAGGATGTACCTGTGTGTGTCTGTAAAGAGTGAGCAGTACAGCATACCCCCCAGATCTCTTCTGGGGCACATATTCCCTCTTCTTCCTCTTTTCTTTTGGTCCTCCTCTCTGCTTCTCTTCATCATTTGCGGCATTCTTCTAAAATAGAATTTGAATCACAAAATGAAGTTACAAATAATACATCCACCTTCAAGCATTAAAACCATCCATTTTTATTCCTTGTTAATTCTAAATATCGAAAAATCTTTTACTTGGTCAGCTTCATAGCAGGGCATAACTGAATGAATGCTTTGTCAGCAGAGCAAATTTTGAGAAAAAAATCCTCAACCTGCCCCTTTCATCATAGCAGAGAAGCTAACGTCACTTTTGCTCTATTTGGCAAGAAAAACATTTACATAAATTCCTCAGTTTGAAAAATGAAAAGACCGCTTAGGTCTAACTGTAGTGTTTACCTTTCTCGAAGGAGCCAGATTATTGCTGTTATCTGTGCTGCCAGGAGGGGGCGCTCCTCTTCGAACAGAGTGAATTGGAGCGTTTGGGCCTGTGGAGAAAAGGTGAATAGGGACTAGAAAGCACTGTTCCTGCTAAACAGCAGTGAAAATGCCCTTCTGCTTCATGAATGCATCAGAACATGCTGAGGAAACCAAACAGTTAGCTAAAAAACACATGGAAATGTGACAAGAAATAAGCAAAAGGACTATAGATGAAACTGCATGAGAAGATGGGGCAGGGGGGCCTGGACATGCAACATTTTCAAGATGAGAAATAAATTCAACTGGGAGAAAATTGAAACAAGTTTATTTATTTCTGTTGTAAAATGTCCACTTGAAATAAAAGCCTTTGCGGATAACTGCACAGTACTGAGCACTCAACTATAACTCCAGTGTCACTACCATCCATCCTTCCCCTGCCGGCCTCTCACCGTTCTCTCTGTAGTGCCGCTGCAGTTTGTCATCCAGTATTTTACAGATGCCGTCTCCAAAGTTTTGGAGGATCTTTGCCTCTTTGGCGTTTCGCAATGGTAGAGGATATTTATTTAAAGAATTGATTGCCTGGTAAATAAAACAAGCACAAAGTTTGCATGGATACATTTTAAGACACGTGAACAAATTGGGTCTTTTTGAGACGACAGT
Source organism: Menidia beryllina (assembly GCA_013363375.1). Classification (NCBI taxonomy): domain Eukaryota; kingdom Metazoa; phylum Chordata; class Actinopteri; order Atheriniformes; family Atherinopsidae; genus Menidia; species Menidia beryllina. The sequence continues at coordinate 4,493,621 of JABUIW010000018.1, read as the reverse complement.
TAGTAACAAAATTCATAGAGACAGTTTTGAATCTGATATTTTTTAACTTTTCTTATGTAACAAAAAAGTCAGAAACTCCCCTGCCTGGGGCATAGACAAAGTTTCTACTGAAATAATCGCTGATCAATGTATAACCTGTCAACAATTGATGCACAGACGTCTAATATATGATAGGAATGTCACATCACACATTCATAAGCTATTATCAAACAATGTCTAGGCTTACTATTGTGTTGGGTACATATCATTTAGCATAAAGTCCATTTGAACGTCCTATTCAACGTTTACCTTCTGATAAGTGTACTGGATCTTTAGTCCTTTCTCTCTAGCGTCGTCTCGGAGCTCAGTGAGCCACTTAAGAAACAACGGGTTCGGACAGGATGGCAGGTCACGCTTCCGACCCAATCGAACCGGCTCCGAAGCGGGCATTCCCGAAGATCTGACAAGAAAGAGATAACAGATATCTTTTCTCCTCTTTTCACAAAGACGCGTTCGGTTTAATGCATCTCATAGCCAGCAAAAGCTGAACAGCTTTGTTTAGCAAAAAGATCTTACATTTTACTTTTAAAAGTATTTATAACTAAATGAGTAATCACAACTGCAAGGGGGAGGTTTTTTAGCACAAAAAGATATGAGGATATTTCACTGAGATTAAACGGGGCTCACCTTTTATTTCAGAATCTGTTGCTGGCGCCTTGTTTTCAAAGTAAGGAATTACTTCCTTGTTGACATGAGTCACGTGATCCAAACTCGGCAACGGGCCGAAATCCGAACAGTGACATCTAGTGGTTAAAGTAGCACTAGCAGGACAACGTGAACGGAAACAAAAACTTTAATATCTGAGTAATTAGTGTATTGAAGAAGTAAAAGAATGGCAGATTAAAGAGATTACCCGTTACTATCTATCTATCTATCTATCTATCTATCTATCTATCTATCTATCTATCTATCTATCTATCTATCTATCTATCTATCTATCTATCTATCTATCTATCTATCTATCTATCTATCTATC
>JABUIW010000018.1:4407736-4492506 GCA_013363375.1 Menidia beryllina | reverse complement strand
TATCTATCTATCTATCTATCTATCTATCTATCTATCTATCTATCTATTAGAGATTGCCTGGGGTGTTTAAAAATAAACACTAGTGAATGGAGCAAAAATATATAGACATTGAAAACCAAGATAAAATCTGATCAGACACCTTCCCATATTCTGAATGCAGATTTTAATAAAAATTGTACATTCTCTGATGCAGTGAGTGTCTGTTTACAAGACCGTTATCTGGGTGTCACCGAAATCTTCCCTGGTGTATCCCCGGGCTGAAGTGAGTGGGTTGGAATCCTCCAACAAGACTAGACAGAGATCAGGAATCCAACCCTCCCTGCCACTGCTTGTGCTTTTATGAAACACACCCACAGCATTTTGCTTGGGGAAAGGTATCATAATGAGGTACGACCAGCAGGAAAACAAATAGGAGGTGTGAGGGAGAAGTGTTGAGAATGTCCGGACTGACACTTAAAATATAAACCTCTCAGGATTTTGAAAAGAAACTCATAACAAAGGAAGATTCTGGACAATAAATCTACATTCAGAGCACAGCCATTCTTATTCATGGTTGTTGGCACCCCAAAGGTCTGAATAACTGAATAAAACAATACCTAAATGTCCATACAGCACCTCAAACACCAAGTTAAGTTTATCCATTATCAGCATGTAAATCAATTGGCCTGTTGCACCATTACAGGGGTAGAAATTTATGGAAGTTTCATATGCTTAACAGCTGATTTAATTCCTTCTGTGAACTTGTGACAAACTATGGATTGCATTATTTATCTCTACCATGCTTAAACCAGATGTCTGGGTTGGCTATAAAAAAAACAGAATATTCGAATGAAATGATTTCTATGATTAAACATTTCCTACGCGATCTTAAAAATTATCCAAAATAAAAAGCAGAATTATGTGTGTTGTCAAGTGTTTATTATTAATTTAAATTTTCTGCATATGTTAATCAGACAAAACAGTTGCACTGTAAACTTAGGGGTGCTTGAGTGTCTCAATAGTCTTTCTTAATATGGTGTAATTATGTTTCCTAAAGAACAGTTTAACCATCTACATATGTCTTGGATAATCCTGGTCTATGTAAGATTAATGCATGTGTTGATGTTGAAATAATGATGTATTACTCAGTGGGTGTTTTGATCTGATTTGGTTCATGCTTAAATGGAAATATCATATCCCTCTAAGTGTACCCAACACAAACTGTTATACGTTTTGTTGTGCAACTGGAAATGAATGCAATGATATTTTAAAAGCACAAGCTTGTAATATCCGTTCAGCCTTATCCAGGAGTTTGTCAATATATGTACATATATATATAGTTTGTTAGATAGCGCCAAGTTCACAGCAGTACTTTTTTCTTCAGAGCTGACTGCTTTGTAACATCTTTCAAACCACTCATAAGCCTTAATTAACTTTTGACAATAAGGCCTCTGTTAAAGGCAAGGTTTGAGACAAAAACATAAATTCTTTTGTAATATATTACTCCCTTTAATGTATAAAGTATTTTTCATAGAAAAACACATCTGGACATGTCCAAAAAAACCCCACAGGTAACACAGTCCCTAAAAGAAATGCGTAGATGAACCAAGACATGATGACCTCTTTTGCTTTTTCAAAACAATATCACTGTTCTAATAGGTGGCTGGATGTCGAATTGTTGGGTAAGTTGCAAAGCTATAATGATCTGCTGCTGATGTCTTATTCCCAGATAACTAATGGAACCTTCCAAAGTGTATATCAGGAGATGTCTTAGCGTCAGTCAAAAAGGACCTGCATCATATCAGGTGGGGTAGGTCATAATGTTTTGGCTCATCTTTGCAAGACTAAGTCTTGTCTGGCAGCACATTATACAAACAGGTGTTATACACAGTAGAAGCCCAAATCCAAACACATACATTTTTAAATGTATGTTTATGTACAGTTCGTAATAATGATGACTTTTCTCGTATCTCGGGCATCTATCTCTCCATCACCATCATCTACACGTCCACGAGATAACACATCATTGCTCCATCCATCCCTCCTGAGTTCATTCCTATGAGCTCTCTTCTTCCTCCCTGCTCTATTGCCCAGCTGAGCCAGTGGTATCATCACTGTCTCCTTCCTGAGGAGAACCTGGTGTCGACCCGCCGGCAGAGCCTGCCTCAGCTCCTCTTGCACCCCCTCCCCTCCTGGCAGCCTTCCCCTTCAGCAGGGTGCTGTCAGGGTGGAGTGAGTGGAGGTGGACCAGCAGCTCGTCCTGTGTTCCCGCCGTGTGGCCGCACTCCTCGCACACGTACAGCTTGTTGCGACGCTCCTTGTAGGCGTACTTCAGGGTGATGCTGTGGATCTTCTTCATGTGGGACTCTAGAGAGCAGCGCTGGGTGAAGGCCTTGTCGCAGAGGGTGCACTTATACGGGCGGACGCCTGAATAGAGGTTAGAAGTTATCCATAAGCATTCAGGTGCCTCTATGATGTGCCTGTGAGTGAACGCAGGAATGAGCTGCTACCTGTATGTGTGCGCACGTGTCTCTTGAGGTCGAAGGTGTCATTGAAGCCTTTGCCACAGAAGCTGCACAGGTGTCTCTTGGTATCGTTATGGCACTTGACATGTCTGTTCAACATACGCTGGTACTGAAAAGTCTTCTGGCAAATCTAGAAATAGTAACAAACAGTGCAGTCCCGTTTTACTAGTCAGTAACATATCCTGACATAACACATGTCTGACATATCCAGACATGTGCGAAAAGATTCTGTGCCTTAAAGACACATTAGTACTACCGTCAAATATTAACCAAAGGTACTAATGACTATTCCACAGGTGTTTAACCATAACTGTTTGTAACACTGGACATTTCTAAACTTTTTCAAGTTGACTAGTTCTTTCATTTGTTACTAACTTTACATTTTGTTTTATTGATGATTCCTAAAATAATACCAATCATTTATTTTATATTCTTGAAAACTAGATGAGAATTTCTGTGTTGGCCGAATCTGGATCCACAGAAAACTTAAGGAGCATCATAGTGGTTCTTCTTCAGTGATCGCATTGTCTCTGTAAACTCACTGGCATACCTGGCAGACAAACCCTCCGGGGGCTGTTGTGGAAGTATTTTGACTCTGATCTGATGATCTGGTCGCCATGCAGACCGCCTCTGAAGGGGTAGCCGGTGGCATCTCAGTAGCATGTGATGGCAGAGGTGGTGGAGTGGGAAGACGAGGGACAGAGGGGGGCTCAGGTGGCAACTCTCCTGTAGTAACCTGAGATAGACAAACAGAGGTAGAGAAAGTATAAACATTACACTCAAATGTAATTTAAACACAAGTTTTAACCACTTTGGATCCAAAATTAAATTCTAAATACCTCTGTCACTCCTCATCTCTCACCTTGATTTTGGATCTGACATAGGTTGAGCCACCATGAGACCTCTTCCTGATGTCAGACCTCCCTTGCGGAGAACCATCTGGGCTCTGAGGTTGGCCGAGCGTAGTGCTGGACGGGAGCTCAGCACGCGTCTCAGAGAGGGAATGCTTGCTGAGGCACAGGGGAACGATCTCGGCTGGGCTCGCCTCAGCTTCCGACGACAGGGCCGATGGAGGAAAGATGGAGACTGGATGGAGAAAGACCAGGAGTGAATATGAAGCTTTAGTTCTCCTCTGAAAAGTGGAAGAAATTTGGTGTCGGGTTTCTGGCAAACAGGCAAAGGTATAACTCAGTTTTAGTTCTAAGCTTTCCTGCAGGTCTAATTAAGTAGTATCACGAATTCTTAATATCTCAATGCTTCTAATCAGCAGATGAGCGTCTGTATTGATTCAAGTTCAGGTTATAAAATGTACACCAACATTACAAGCAAATTATGCATGATTTAAGTAACTCACAAAACAAATTTCATTATTTCTTTCATACACAAGCACAGCTGCCAAGGCACAGTATTCATCATTTACTAATGTGCTTCGGTTCTGAAAAGATAAAAAGGATTTCATAAAGCGAGACGTTGGATTGGAGTTCTGGAAAACAAGGGAGGAGAAGAAAAGAATAAAGGTGGGGGACTATTGAATTTCACAACGGGCAGCCAGCCTGCATCGCTTCATATTTGCACAATAGCTAAATTAGCAAACATGCAAAGTTATATATGTGCATGTTTTGGTGTGTGCGTGGGTGTGCTCATGTTTGCCCTATTGTATGGTGTGACTTATTTTCCAAGCACACACATGCCTAGAAACACAAGTGCACAAAGCCATCCCCATTACAGTTAGACTTGTTTGACCAGACTGTCTTGCGGCACCAGATCTGTTCCTTCCTCAAACAATATACCTCCGCAGGGCTGGATGTCAGTGTGTGTCTGTGTGTGTGTGTGTGTGTGTGTGTGTGTGTGTGTGCGCATGCGAACACATAAGCAGTACATAACAAAATGTCAAAGAAAGACGGAGAGAGAAAGAGAAACCACTAAACTAACAGCACCATGTACAGCACTGGTAGCAGGTTTGCGTGTGTGCTCAGGTGGGCCATGTGCTGGTGTGACTGGCCTCGGCGAAGACAACGAATCGCTTGAGTCTGCCGAGTTTCAATCAGATAAAACCCAAATGCAAATGCAAATGAGGCCAAATACAGAGCTTTAACGATGAAAGGGGCATAATAGCGGCCCTGCAAACATGGAGTTAACGGTATGCAGCGACAGTGGCGGCTCTGTGCTGCCTCTGGAGCATATTTGATAATGAAATACCACTCACTGCGCCGCTGTGGATCTCGGGGTTTAAGCAAATGTAATGTTATGAATAAATATGGTCATAACCATATTTGGACATGGGACCAACTGCTAACACCAAATCCGACCTCAGAATTTCCACTGTCATGTTGTTCTCATCACCATTTAAAGCAAACAAATCTTTGATTTTTTAATTGTAAATGGAAAGTTCTTGTGAAACCTAACGCATTCTCACTATTTCTCACTGTATTTGATAGGAATCAGGACCAATAAAACTTGTGAATTTTTTATTTGCTTATCAAACCTACATCCCTCCATTTATCCATGTTAGGCGTATCTATGTCAAATTTTGAGAAACTTGGACTGCTCTAGCTTTAACTTTTTTGACCCCATTACTGGATGGATAGGAAGTGTTCTCCTGATATTTATATAAATGCAATCCTTAAATTCTTTTTTTTAATTTTGTTTCCTAGTTTAAGTTGAGTAACTTACAATTCATTTACCTGAACGTAATACTTATTTTGAGGAATACACAACACAAATCATTCCTACTGATAGTAGACCTTTCTTTTAGCCAAAATCCCTTCTAATTACTCTTGCGGTGATAAGATTCTATGCTGACTGCTGCTAGCTGGACATTTAATCTCATCTTGAATTGTTTGTTCACTCCTCCTTTCCCCCACACCAGTGAATGAGGTATGTGTGTGAGGCTAATGTTGAGGGGGTTACAAATGAACCTAAGCCTCGTCTTGTAGACAGCGAGAGACAAAAATGTGGGTAGAGGGGTGGAAGAGTTGGGTTGTTTGCATAATTCTTAGTATCTTATTTCTATCATTCACATGGCTCAGGTGGTAGAGAGCCAACAATCATTAGATAACTTAATAAAACATGGGGTGTGAGTTTCAGTTTTAGTGTGCGTGTGTTTGCTAAAGGAGTGTGGCGTGCAGCGGTAGACTGTTTGTAAAGGTCCGTTACGTTTCCTTCCTTCCAACAGCCTAAACATTAACCTTGACAGACCTTTAGCACAGATGGTTTGAACTTGTCCACTGAACTCACCAAGAGAATTTGGGTGGATTGGAGGAAAATCTGCTCGTTCATTTTACCACATGTTCAAAACAGCTGAACTAACTTTCATATCTCTTAGCTGAGAGTACTGCACAGTATGATGGAGCCAGAGCACCATCTTGAAATGGAGGGCCTCCTCTGATCTCTTTCTACTGCCTGTGAGGTCAAATTAGTTCCTGTTTACTTTCTCCAGCATTTGCCTATGGTGGTCAGGAATTGATCGGACACTTTAAAGAGGCTGATGCGACAGGCTAAGCAAATACCAACTTGAATTAAAAAAAAATTGTCTGAGCAGCGTCAGAACAAACAGAAATACAATTCTGTTTACACAAACCAACAGATGTGGCCACCGTCCCATTCACTTAACTCAGTTTAGCTTGGCTTAAGGGCACCGGTCCAGGGATAGACTGCGTGGCTTACAGCAAAAACGTAAATATACGTAAGATTAAAAGAAGCATTTTAAATCAAAGCTTGCAGCTGGTTATCTCTACTTTTATATGTATGGTTGGTCTAAATTGACCCTAGGAGTCCACTTCATGGTTGTTCACCTCCCTGCGTTTTGACTTGTTGCACCAGAATAGGCTCCAGTCAAGTCTTGCTGCCTTTTGTATATAAATCTGCCCACTGAAAAGTGCTCAATTAATGTCCGCGTGTTGAACATCCAGAGCACCAATATCTGTGTGTGTGTGTGTGTTGAAATGGCCGAATCATGACTTAATCTTCTCTTCTAAATTACTCCAAAGAGAAACGTACAGAAAGAAAAAGCAACAAGTTTCTCAAACATATATTAAAAGTTTCTCAGGCTATTTGTGGCTAGGCTGAAATGAAAAATGCTTCATAAAATCCATTGACACATAACTATGTTTTAAGTTGCTTTCCATGAGTTTCTTAATAATTCATTCAGTCTCTTTCTTCTTTTTGTATGTTTCTATCTGCTACACCCAGGTTTGCTCAAAAGACAAGATACATACAATTGCAAACTGCACTTATAACGGAAGTCGAATGAATTGCGACCATATATTGAAATATAAAGCTAAAAATAAATGAGTTATTACTTAATGTACCGGCAATCAAATGTGAACTTATATAGTCCTTCTCTCGTAGCAGTTCTGTTTTGAGTCATGCCCCAGTCAGAGCCGACCAATTTCAGATTCATGACCCAACAGAAACAGGCCCTGGCACATGTTTGTGGATTATGGGCTAAAAATAAACCCTGCACACATAAACGAAAATGGAAAAAAAATGTCCTCGCTGATGGCATCAGGCGTTTCATAAAAGCATTTGACACGCCTGTCTCCGAAGTAATTATCATACTTCTGTGTAAGAGGGTTTCACTGTGCGTGTGAGTGTGCAAAAACAGGACACACACTACTACACGCCAGGCAGGTACATCAAGTAACGGCGCATACCAGAAACCTTAACTGAGACCGTTGCTGGGTTTGGCATAATTACGCACTTGCGTTCAATGTTATCTTCTGATCTCTTAGATGTTTTCCAAGTGTATTGTCTATTTTAAAACTAATAGCTTGACTATTCTTGTTTGGAGTCGATACATTCGAAAACTATTTTCCAAAATTGCCTGGAAGTGAAAGACATATTCACCCGAACAGAGATTTATTGTGGGGTTCTCGATGCGTAAAAATACAGCCCAACGTCATGGGAACCGAGAAAGACCTGAAATTCCTGTATCTTTGTTGTACGGTTATAGAATACGTAATGACAAAAAAACTTTTAAAAGGTTGTTTTCAAAAATGATAAAAAAGCTTGAGGGCATTCTACTTAAAGCCCTATCTCCACAAGCATCCAGGAGGATGTAAAAGTCAATGATTAAGAGTTAACGGTGATGAGCTGAGGAGGACACACACAGTCAGACAGAGATGGGGGAAGGGTCTGAGAGGGGGTTTAGGGTGTAGTCCGTTACTTGTTATCTGATACCGACGTGGTCTCACAATAAAACTCCGCCGATGGCAACAATAGGGATTGTTCTCAAAAAGTTGGGAGGAGGTGAAGGGGGTAAGGGGGGGGGCAGTTATTGGTACGAAGTGGACTCCCTGGGCTGGTCATTTAAATGTAATGTCAGAGACAAATACTGGATGCAGTCACCTGATCGGTTTTGACAGTCTTCGCACTTGTCTGAGAGGTTATGTCAGAAGTCTAAGTGGGCCTTAAAGTCTTGGTTCAAAGTGCTAATTTGGTTTTGAAAGTGTGAATGAAAATGTCATTTAACTTAAACAAAAACAGTTAAGGCTAATTGCGGAAAGCCACTGGGCCCTCTGTATGCCTTAACAGGCCAAGACTGGCGATTTATGAGTCTGTGCGTAACGAGGAAGAACACTGCAATAAGGGGCTGAAGGTCGATTAGAAAGGCAACGGGCTTTCCTGATAGCGACAAACGCGGTAAATAACAGATAGGCCGTGATAAAGACGGCGAAATGGCCTTTTGTTCGTTCCTTAAACTTATTCCCTTTGGGCTACACGATTTTCTCAAAAAAAATATAAAATCATATGATATGGATCTAGAATTTGGTTTTAGAATGAATCATTATGAATCATAAAAACAATGAAAACCATTTACGAAAGCAACTTTCCCCCCCTCATCCACGCAGTGGATCACAGAACAGGCGGTCTGAGGCCCGCTGTTCCCGTTATTCCGTGGAGCTGCAGTTGCCCCGTTACAATCCCTACCGGACCCCTCCCCACCTGATCCACGTCCATTTCTCCACGACTCAAAACCCCCTAGAATCCCTCCAATCTGTGCGGCTCCAAAAAAACGCCTCGTTTCCAACCACAGCCTTAGATATTTGTACTTTTCTCCCCCCCCGGACAGCGAGTCCTGCTCATTACTGCAGCTTGGGCTCACCTGGGATGTAGACGTCCCCTCGCTCATGGTCAGGTAGTTCACTCCAGTTCCGCTTTCCCGGCGAAACACTCGCCTTTTTCACCAAAAAGGCTCTTGGCATTTTCCTTCAGCGACCGAATTGTCCACTTTCTTCCCTCTGAAGAAGAAACCGCTTCCCCCGCGGCCGGGCCAGGTAACAGTTGCAAAAGCAGGAAACGGGGAAGGAGACCAGGTGTCGGTTATCCCTTCTTCCTCCGCCCGGGCACTTTTCTTCTCGTTCCTCTCGTTTTCTTGTCCCTCTCTAATCTTCCGTTGCTTCAGGTGTTCAGCTCTGGAGAGAAGTCTTTCGGTGTCGGGACAGGTGAGTCGACTCAGGTGAGCAAACCGGACAGGTAAAGTTTCATCAGCAGCGCCCCGAAATAACGGGAGTGTCTGAGGGAGGAGGGGGGGTGTCAGATACTCCCCGATCAAACACTCACACACACACACACGCAGTCGGCAGAGGTGGGTCAAAAACTGCACACACTCTAAGAAATAGAATTACGTTTTGTTCAAGAAATTCCATATTCACAATTGAATGGACAAGGAAATGTGCATAAGGATTAACGAACTGAAAAATCCACATCAAACCAACAGGGTTCACCTCAATGGTGTGTAAACATACAATACTGAATAATCTGAATGGAAAACACAAAATTGCCACAGGTGTTCATTCAGCGCATGCGCTTGACGGCCAAGCCACACCTCCAGATCGCAACGGTTTTCCCTCTCATTTTGCCTCCACTTGACTTTCAAGATGGCCACACTTTGAAAAGGTACGTTATGTTCTTTCTTTTTACCGGACTGTAAGCATGTATATAGTATGTAGGATATGTATATGTGTCCTGCTCAAGAATTAACTTAAAAGGTCTGTGTGTGTTTTTGTTTATAACGAAGTAGAACATTTTGATACACCACGTGCTAGTCAGCGTTTGCTAGTGGGTTAGCTCTATGGCATTCACGTAAGATACATTTCGAAGCAAATTCCTGCAGGAATGTTAAGGAACATATTTTCTTTTTACTTGGCGGTGCTACTATCTAGGGGGTCAGAACACGAACTACAGTGTTTGGAACTCAGATACGAAACTCCAACTGCAGTTGATAAACGTGACATCTATAGTGGCGGTCTAAGGCAGTGAAAGTTTGGATACGAAATGGTGTCTTTAGATGTCAATGGAAGTTTAATGTGTTAACCAGTTGGGCATTTCTAATTTTCGGTGTGCATAGGGTTGCCAACAGTCCCGTTTTTAGCTGAACGTTACGTATTTGAGGCGAAAGAGGTCTTGTCCCGGCCTGAAAAGGGAAGATGCATAGTCTACTTTTTTTTTTCCTGCTTGCGCGCCATGCAGTGTGTCAGAAGGATGTGCTGTACATGGTGGAGGAGATGACGACCACTCGGCGCCGCTCACGTGTTTGGTTGTATACGTGTGTGCGCGTGCCCGCTGCCAGGCAACGGCTTAAGTTTGTTGCTGTGCATTTCACGTGTGTGAAAATGAACTCTGCTATACGAGAGCAGGTGTCAATGGACGTGGAGAGGAGGAGGATGTGGAAGAAGTTGTAGGTCCCTGCCTCGCTAAAAACAAAAAGGCTAGTGTTGACTTACATCTTATATGGACAATTGAACATTCATATTGACATGGTTAAAATCAGCCTTTCTGTTGGAGCTGCATGTAGCCTGTATTTATATAGCTCTATTTTATTTTGTAATTTGAAGAAACTGCAGATATGCTTTGTTTGCACATAAAAAAAACAGTCCTAAATGTGGTTTAAGAATACAAATTTCAGGTGATAATGGTATGAATAGAAGCTACAGTGGACTAGTGGGGGTGTAAAGTCAATTTTTCCAAGCATTTAGGCATTTTCTAAGCATATCTTTCGCCTGAAATCCTCACAATGTTTTGGCCCAGCCTGAAAAAATGGGAGACTAATATTTTATAAGGGACACCACCACCAAAGGCGGGGGGCCAGAAGGTGTCCCTTATTCCAATATCTGGATGTTGGCAACCCTAGGTGTGCACGATGACCATGCGCTATGCTGCGTTTGTTAGCTCAGCGCACCGTTTCAGTACTATGCTGCCTGTCCACCTAGCATTAGCCCTATCATTAACTAGTAAAGCTAACATTTAAAGACTCAGTCATTTATGTTGTCATTGTCTGTATAGCTGTTATGGATATGATGTAATATGGATAGTAGCGCGATTCAGTAAGGCTGTATTGTCCACGGTTTTCTATTGGTTTTGCTCATGGATTGATGTGCAAAAATTAGAAGTCAAATTAGCTTGCTATTTCATAGTAATCCTAAATGTATTGTAATTTTATTGTTATATGCTATGTGGTTCCTTGCACAAGATATTTTCTTATGGATTCCAAACTTATTTTTAATCTGATTGTATGTTTCAGACAGGTGCATCAAATCTCCATGTTCTGCAAGTACTGTGGTTTCTCTTCAGACCAGGACAATCTCGTCAGACACCAGCAGCTTCACCACAGGAGACCCCACTATTGGCCCTGTATTCACACCAACTGTCCTTGTGTGTTTAAAACTAAAGGAGCTTTAAAGTCACATCTTTCAAGATATCATCACAAAGGTGCACTTGTTTATGATCAGCCTAATTTCACGTTTAAATGTGAATGTTGTGATTTCCAAGAAATATGTTCTGAAAGGGATTTTTTAAAACACCTGGGAAATCATCTTAAAATTCAGGAAACCGTTCAGTGTCCTTTTTTAGGCTGTGACTTTAAAACAAATGCTTACAAAACATTCAGTTCACATAAAACCAGAAAACATAAGCAATATAGTACAAATGACTTCAGAACTTTGATTCAGCCTTTTGCTGTAACTGCACCTGGAAGTATTGATGATAGCGCTGCTTCAACTTCCATTCTACCAGAATCGAGTCATGTTTTGGAGGAATATACATTAGATCATTTTGAGGGTACAACAGTTGAGCACAGACTCGCAAGTCTTTTGCTGTCTATGCAAACTGTCTTGCATGTCTCACGAAGTGCTGTTCAAACAATAATTGAAGGACTACGTGATGTTTTGATTTGCTCAAAATCCAGTGCTTTTGAGGCAGTTTCAGAGGTTCTGGCAAAACACAACCTTACTTCAGAGAACGCACTAGTTAAGGAGCTAGTTGATTCTGTTTTTGCATCCGATCCGTTACTGTCAACAATTTCTGAAAAGGGCTGCCTATCTACTGACTACAGAAGAAATTTATATTTTGCACAAAATTTTCCTTTGATTGAGGCAGTAGAATATCAATACACACAGGATAGTAGAAACAAGTTTGTTTATGTACCGTTGACTTTGGTGCTTGAAAACTTGTTGAGACGCCCTGATTATTCAGGTGCATTAGTTCTGTGTCAAGAGCACTTGCCTGGTGTTTACAGGACTTTCCAGGACGGTCATTACTTCAGGCAGCACGTTTCCCTCCATAAAGAGACAGAAATCAGTATAGCCCTGTACATAGATGAATTTGAGGTGTGCAACCCATTGGGTACATCCCGCAAGATTCACAAAATAGTTGGAGTATATTGGGTTATCCTAAACTTGCCACCAAAGTTTAGGGCAGGTTTGACATCCATTCAGTTGGGAGCTTTAGGAAAAAGTGTTGATGTCAGGAAGTTTGGTTATGGGAGCTTTTTAGAGCCCCTGATAAAGGATCTTAAGGTGGTTGGTCAACGTGGGGTCTTTGTGGAGAATTTAAAGAAGACAGTTAATGTAAAGCTGTTTTGTGTCTGTGCAGATAATCTCGGGGCACATAGTTTAGCAGGATTCCAGGAAAGCTTTATTGTGGATAAATTTTGTCGTTTTTGCTTAGTCAGTCATAGAGAAATCGCAACTGTTAAATCAGGGGATTTTGATTTGAGAACTGTTGAACAGCACAATGAGTTTTTGGAAGAGCTTAAGCAAAATGAAACCCTTCAGAGTGTAAATGGTGTTAAACGTGAGTGTGTTTTGAGTAAGCATTTGTCCAACTTTCATCCTGTAACTGGGTTCCCCCCTGATATCTTGCATGACACTTTTGAAGGTATTGTTCCGGTCGAATTAGCATTGTGCCTTTCAGACTTGATTTCTAAAAGATTTTTCACATTGGACCGACTTAACCACAGCATCAGATCATTCCCCTATAAATACACAGATAAAGTCAACAAGCCAAAGGTCATTGCTCAATCAGCCCTTCGGAAGAGGTCTATAGGGGGGAATGGTCATGAAAACTGGGCGCTGCTGCGACTGCTTCCTCTCATGGTTGGTAGGCTTGTCCCAGAGAATGAACCATCATGGGAAATATTAATGGACTTGAAGGAGATTGTTCAAATAGCTGTTTGTGACAAATTCACAGAAGAAACATTAGGTTATCTGGCAACTAAGATATCAGATCATCGCTTACTACTTAGAGCCACGTTTCCGGATTTTGTCTTAAAACCAAAACATCACATAATTGAGCATTATCCACACCTCATACGCTGTTATGGTCCGTTAGTGGAACTATGGACCATGAGGTTCGAATCAAAGCACAGCGTCTTCAAGACTGTTGCTCGGAATGTACATAACACAAAGAATGTACTGCTTTCCTTAGCTACAAAGCATCAACAGTTAATGGCATACAATTTGGCTGGACAAAGCCTCTTTAAGTCTGACTTGTACGTCAACAAAGTTGTAGCTGTTAAGGTGGGAAATTTAGACACTGCACAGAGATCTGCTGTGTCAAGAAAACTGCCACATGTTGACACGGTTTCTATTACTCGTAAACTTGAACTGTTTGGAACAGAATATTCTCAAGGCATGATTGTCACAGCTGGGCATTTCTATGGGCAGCCAGAGTTCTTCAAAATTTTGAGCATCATCATCTATGGTGACAAAGTTTTATTCCTGTCGAAGAAGCTGGTTGCCTGGTACTTTGAGCATTATAGGTCTTTTCAAGTAGAGGAGAGTGTCTATGGTGAAATCCTGGTTGTTGATGTCAATCAATTGAATCATTACTACCCTTTGGCAGCTTACCTTGTTGGAGGAAAGCTCTGGGTGACGCTGAGGACACATTGTTAGACGGATCATGGTGAGTCTTGCAATATTTCAAATGTAATTATATAAATTCCACTAATGTATTTGTATTGTGTATAATATATTAAACAGCCCCATAATAAAGGGGGCTCATAAACAACTAAATGCAACTTCAAGTTGATCATACTTCTGTGATACCAGCCTGTCCAGATAAAAAGCAACACATATTGTAAATTTCTTACTGACATGCAAATGTAACAAGCAATATTTTTGATGGGCATATTTTTGTTATCTGTAATTTTTATCCATGACTTGTTAAAGATTACCAAAAGTAGACAAAATGGATTCATAATGAGTTGCTTTTTAACTTGACAGGCTGATATCACAGAAGTATGATCAACTTGAAGTTTCATTGCGTTGCTCTGGTGCTCATTTTATTTTTTTGAGCACTGTATTTTCTTGAATCTATATGTATCCTGTTTCATAGGTACTGCTGCTAAGGGTAATACTATCTGCTGATGAAGCAAGACGTGTCCAACTTTCTGAAGTGCCAGAGTCTGTGGATGCGCTTGAGGGTGTCATAAAAGAAAAACTACAACTTCAGGGAGCTTTCCAATTGCAATTTGAAGACCCTGATTTCCAAAATGCCCGCTGCGATTTGTCACATATATCAGAACTTCCACCTGAACGTGCTATTCTACACATTAAGTGGAAAGGGCATTCAGCTTATGAAGATCCCTTGGATCTATCTCAGTCTCTTGGATCCATCTCATCACTCGACACTGCAAGCTTAAGCTCCAAAGGCCCTTCACCCTCCACCTCACTCAGCCCCTCGCCAACCACCTTGAGAAATTTGCGTAGTGCATTCGAGTGGCCCTCTCCGTTCCCTATCCCTGCACTGTCCCTTGATGTTGAGCTGAAGCTAAGAAAAGGCAACGAGGCCTACGAGAAGACGAAAAAAGGCATTGATGTTACAAGGGACATTAAGACAGACATTCTTGACAAAATTGCTCATGCTGCTTTTGATATAAAAGCATATCCTGATCCTCACGAACTAGAATCCATTGCAATTGCTTTGATAACCAAATACCCATGCCTCAAAGATGTCGACGGCAATGGTTATAATGGATGGCTTGGCAGTATCAGGAACAAGTTCAACAATTTCAGAGCTAAGCTGCGACTGGCTGGTTGTAGTGATGTTTCCCTTAACAGCAAACGAAAAATGGATGGAGAGACTGGACCATACACACTGAAGAAGGCCAAACGTGGTGAGATCAACCATTTTCCTGAACATCCAGTTCAGCAGGATGATTCCTCACTTGAACAGCAAAGAAAGCTCTTGGTGGAAGCATCAAAGAAAGGAAAAAAAGATGAGAAATTCATACGAGAAGCGATGGATATAACCTTTTCCCTGAGGAGAAGGGAGGTTGTTGATGATCAGCCGATGGTGATCGAAGTGCAGGATAGATGGCCTGCTTTGTTTTTCAAAGAGCAGGTAAGAATTTACAAATTTGGTACTGCTGTTAACCTCTGTTCACATGTCTGTATCCTAAGAACCCTTCCATTGTTTGACTTGTGCCTTTTTGTATATGTTGCTTTGTGTATTTGACAGATTGATGCAGAGTTTTTTCGCATCACAAACAAGATGTTGTTGACAACATTCAGAGCTGCAGTGGACAAATATACTCCCAAACTACTTCGTCTGTACCGTGCCCGAAAAGCAGCCTTTGGAAAGGCTATGGATGATGTCATGGCGAAGCTTGATGATGAGGTATGTTGTGGTTGAAATAGTTAACTTTTTTGAAGACTGCTCATACAAATAAAAAAATAAAATAAAAACTCAAACGCACAAAGGACATATCTTGCACTGTTAAAAAACATATAAAAGAAACACCAATGCAAACCCAGGTCAATCATACTTCTGTTATCTGCCGGTTAAGTTAGGAAGCAACATTCATTATGAATAAGTTATGAATTGTTTTGCAAATTTAACAGGCAATGGATAGAAATTTGAGGTAATACCCAAAAAATGTCCCATAATTATTCTGCTGTGGTGGCCACAGACCATTTCACCTCCATTCTTGGTGTTCTTTTTTTTTGCTCAGATGTGCATTTTGACAGTTAGCAACCCTGTAGGCTACTGTGAGGTAGTGTCAATCACCCACTGAATTTGCTCTGGTTAGTTCTACTTATCCAAGATGCCACATCAATATGCACTGTTGAGAACATAAGAAAATGGCAAATTCACCATTGGTGCTCTTTACAAAGGAGGTTGTAGGCAACATAATTCTCTCCTTGGCATCTCCAGACTTTGTCATATCTGTCACATGTTCAGCGAGAAGCTGCTCTCATATTTGAAAGGGCACAGGGCATCGATGGTAAAAGTGCCAATAATGTTGATCTCTGGTATATGCAAATAGCTCCCCGCAGTGCCGCTTTTGAAGCACAGGCCCAACGTGTAATGGGGAAATGGGGACATACTTGTCTGGCATATGGCTAGCTGAGCTAATTCAGTGGGTGATGCACTGCCTTGTGGTAGCTACAGGGATATGAAACTGTCAGGATGCACGTGACCAAAAAATGTCAGATTTAAAAAAATTCAAATAAAAATAATCTGTTGATACCAAAGATGAGTAACTACTTTTTGGGGCGTTTCTTGGTTATTACCTCTAATTTCTGTCCATTGCTTGTTAAATGTGCACAACAGAAGGCAAAATAAATTCATGAGTGTTGCTCTCCAACTGAACTACCTGATATTAACTTGATCATGATTGACTAGCAGTTGTATTGCTTTGTTTTTTTGTTCCCTTTTTTGGGGGGGCAGTGTAGTTGCTGGGGAAAAAATGTATGGGAGTAGAAAGTAAATGAAATAAAAAATTCCCCCATTGCTTTCCTTTTTTGGCAGACTTCTGACATCCTCAGGCACCGTAAAGAAGCTGCTCTTCGAGGACTTCCTTTATTTCTCCGTGAGGAACCCAAGGATCTTTTCAGAGAATGCCTTGTAAGTAGTCATGAGCAACTGTCCCTACACAGAGGGCCACCAGTCCCATTTGTTGGGTCATCATCAAACCTCACAATATGGATACTGTTTTTTCAAGTCTTGATGCTACAGGAGGGGGCAAAAAAGATTTGTAAAGTCAATGTGAGTGTTAAAATCCTTTTCTTTTTTTTTCCTTTTGTTTTCCTCAGGAGACTGATGCAGATGGTGTGGCTCTCCAGGGCATGGCTGTTGGCATTCTTTATGTCTGTGAAGACTGTGGTCTGGGGACTTCTCCACAACTGCAAAACATTGCCATCATCCTCGAAGAGACAGTTGTTTTACAAGATATCCCAGATACCCCAACTGCTCTGGCATACCTTTTTGGCCTCCTTTATGCCCTGAATATTTCCTACCCGAAGGCTCTGAGGTATACTTTCGATACCTTGCAAAATGTCTTCCTGGAAATTGGTCCGAAATGCACACAGCGTGTGCAATCTCTGAAAAACAAACTTGCACAGTAAGACTTCAAAAGACTGAATACAAGGTTTTGTCTCGGATGGCCCATGTCGCCACGGTTTTTGAGTAGGGTCCTGTTTCAGATAAAAATGAGGATGAGTGGACATTTTATTTTAAACTTAAAGCATGTTTTTTATTTCAAACTCAGTGTTTACCTCTTTGGGCCAAAGTTGCCAATCATTGTGATTTACACGGTTGTTTTTACTCACCAGACATGTTGAACCTTATGGCCTTGTTTGTACAGGCCCATGTTACAAGTGCACTTGTTATTGTATATTATATTATACAAATACTTTAATTTTTGTTTAAAAGTGCTTATTTAAATAAATTTTTTCTAAAAGCATGAAGTCTATTGTACATTATTTAAGTTTTGTAATTATGTAGAACAATTACAAAAGAAATGTATAGTTGAATGAAAAATTGTGATGACCTAAATTGTCTTTTTGTAGTACTCTGAATGCCACTGTTAAGCGAAAACAGAAATCTGAGTTGGTAGAACAAGGAATTGAAAATTGGCTTAATTAAGAATTCTTAATAGAGATGACAGTGTAATGGTAGTTCAGATTATTATGGGCACATTGTTTGCAAAACATAGAATTCTAAATGCAGACGGTTGCCTGAAAATTTTAAATATTCTCAACTATTCTTTTCTTACAGTGCAGGTACTCATTTAAAAAGCAGGAAACTGGCAGCAGCGCGCATGCGCCACAGAAATAACGGTGACAACAAGCGTGAGGGAGCTGGGTAAGGCCTCTACCTGCTGAACCGGTTTACCCCTCCTCGCTCTCTGACTCTCTTCTCCTCTCTATCTCCACCTCTTCACCATTCCCCTTTAAGGTGGGGGCCGTGAGAATGACAAGAAAAACACAAGGGGAAGAGAATGTGTGGAAGAGGACGACTAGGGCAAATGTAAAACAGAACAGCAAATTGTTTAACATTCATCAGTAATCATTATGTAAAAGGCCAAAGCAGGGATTCATTTAATACTTGAAATATGCTAAAATTCAAACAAATGAGAGACTGTATGAAAATGCACTCCATTTTTATTACCTTGGGATAAAGAGCCCAACATTTTTTAGTTGTGGAAAATGTTATAAGGGGGAAACAGGAAACGTTTGCCTCTTTGTGAAGCTGCCATCCATCGTCTTGTTACAACACTTTAAAGAAAACTATGAAGCATTTCAGCCTCTACTTTGGCACAACGGCATATTTTAAGACATTGAATACTACAAGGTTGTTTTTGCATATTTAGGTTCAAAGTTCCTCACCCAAAATCCCCAACGGGGTAGACCTGTCTACAGGTGGGTCAATCCATTCTTAATCAGCCAGGCATTTGTAATGTTTACAGAATGTGGTGGTACAGATGTTCCTTCACCGTTGTTTTAGCTTCTGAGAAATGTCAGTTCTTCATGCAGTGCTGTGGGAGGAATCATAGATCATATCAGTCAAATTTAAGCTTGCCCTTAATGCACTGAAAATCCACCAAATGTTTAACAATATGTGAAATAGTGTGAAAAATATGGAAACCTTTTTCATTGTGAACTTTTACAAGCATTGTTTTTAAAGAGTTCATGCATTTTTCACACAGTAGAGATCCTCTGGGGTCAGCATTTTCAGCATGCTTCTTACCAAATCATTATTACAATTGCCTGTTTGTGCCTGTTTGAGGTAATGTCAAAGCCCTTTAAACCTCATTCCAGCCCTGAAACTGCTCAGCATTCCAACTCTGAATGTTTCAGAGGCTTGAAGTGCAAAAAATGGATGTGCAATAGCCAACTTAATGAAGCAGATGTGACGTTACATGAAATGTCCTCAGGTTAAACTTTGCAGTGGAGTAAAAATGGATTTAGGTTGGACAGTTATCTCATTATCAAAGGGCAGTTACTACTCATCACACAAATGATCACATTTATTTTTATAATCCCTTTGTTTGATGTATTTTGTTATATTTCGCATGTATTCATTATGACACATGCTAAAATGAGCCTGCAAATATGCAAATAACTCACTGAGAAAATCCCTGTTTGCTCTACAGTTTACTCTCTGAACTTTTACAATGGCCATCAATCACAAAACACACAGACATCATCCTCAAAATGCCCCTTTAAACACTCGAAACCCAAATTGGACAAATATAGAAAATCAGACCACTTCTTAACTCCCTATTTCTAAAGTGTCTACAAAGAGAAAATTCCACAAAGAGAATGTTACAATCAACAGTAGTGACAGGGGAAAAAGTCCCTGACTGAGACAGAAAGACCCACAAAATCCTCAAAGCTTTGCACTTTTTAAGTTGAATCCCACTAGTTATCCTCCTTTTATGCTTAAGAGTTATAACATTAAAAGCAGAAACTTTGACTTAATAAAAATTTAAACATTTTAAGTAAAAGAAGCTGAGGCAGAGCTGATAATCTCAAAAAGTTCTGTTGGAATAGAGCAAGACACTTCAGCTGACGTGATCTTTATCAAGTCTTACCTGAATCTCTAAGTGACTCTTGGGTCAAATGAGATCCTGGGGGAAAATAACTTGTTCAATTGTAGGTGCTGCTGTGCAAAACACACCGTTATATAGATAAAAAAAACTTATTTTCAGTTAGACTGTTTCCTGAGCTGACAGATTGAGTTTTTCTCTTTCTCCCTTTGCAAGGGGGCAGAATATATTGTGTCCTTTTAAACAAACTAATTTCTGTGGTGACACAAATGACCGAACCTTGCAGATATACAGCCTTGTAACCTTGATTCCTGGACAGAATTTCCCGCTCACTCAATGTTGTAGATGATAAACAAGTCACTTTGACAGGTAATCCTCATTTATCAACATGGACATGACGGGACAAAATACACAGAGAATAACTCCCCTTTCTATTGCTGCATTTCAGATAGAGACTGGCACACCCAGGCTATAAAAAATGTCAGGTAGGACTTCAAATCACTTAATGACAAGTGTGCATGAGTAAGCAACTCCCATGGAGAGGCAGAAAAACAACAGCTATAAACCATACAAACATAACATGAGCAAAAAGTAGCATGTGGAATAGTGAATTAACAGTAATGCTGCCTCATATTGTCACACCAAGAGACCAGATAAGCCACCCATTAGGGGTCGGGGGCTGTTTTGTTCAGTGTAAAAGTGATATAAATCTTAACCGTTAAAGCCTAACTTAGGAAATAATGGGCATAAGATTAGGTTTATTTTATCTGTCTGTGAAAGTCATTCTAAAAAAAAGCATTTGTTTTGTTTTATTTAATTTGATAAATGTTTTCTGTGTATATTTACTATGAACTAAAACACAAAAAAGTAAACATTCTGTACAAAAAGTCTTTGTATAGAAAGTAGGAATACAGTTCTTAGAAATCTGTATATTAAAAGATGGTACACCCTGCATTAAAGGGCTAAACTGGGCTTAAAACATAATTGTTTAAAAGACAGACAAGAGACTAATTGGATGTTCAGATTTCTGAGTTACTGAACCTGTTCAGAGTAAAATATAATAATTACATTTTGTTTTCCAAGAACCCAAGCTGTTGGATTGTGTGCAGGAAAAAAGGGACAGCCCTTGTGTTTGATCATTGTGAGTTTTAAGCATCTTTTCAAAGTCTCTTGCAGATACTGTTGGAGATAAATGCGGTGTTTAAAGTCATAGAAATCTTGCAGCAGCCATTGGGCGAGGGGAACAGAGACACACAACCATCCAGACTGACGCTTATTGATGGAATTTAATAGTGATGGGAGGTCTATTTTGTGGGTTGTTTGAGCTGATGAATTAGTGAAAGTTTGAAAAATACATTTCTTAAGAAGCTTCTCCTTGAATCACATCTGACTCGTGCACTGCAACTACTGTATATGGACTCAAACATCCAAACAGTTTGGCTCTGTGATAGATGCAGCTTTTCATATGTTAGATTTGGATTTAGTCCAAAGACTAAAAAATGTCAGCAACCTGTGTAATCATGTATGTTGTTTGGATGTAAATGCTTCATTTTGTTTTCTGCTCTCCTGTTCATGTGATATTTACATTAACATTATACTTATAAGTAGCTTCTGTAAAATCTAAGAAGTGCTTGTCCGCTGTTGATAGGTAGGCCTACCAGGAAGGAGGGGGTTATGAGGGAGCAGCGCAGTGGTGCAGCTGGAATGGAGGAAAGGTATGTTGCCGGAGCTGTTGGAGGAGTTCAGGCAGATGGGTAACCTGCTCCCTCCACTATCTGCTTCATTATATCTCCTTTCTAACTGTCATCGATACTGTCATATACAGAGGGATTACTGTTGCCTGCAAGGCATAGGCTGGAGGGACCAGAGGATTAGTGCCATTAAAACCAGTTTCGATTTCATATGTTAAAGTTCTTTTTTCAATTCAACAAAAAACATAAGGGAGACACAATGTGAGTGAGAGACTAAATGGTAATAGAGACACCAAACAACCAGAGGGTCATACTGAAAACAGAAAGGATTAATACAGCTATAACAGGCAGTAAGAGTGAGAAACCACACAGATTAACAAAACAACCAACAAGAGAAATGAAGTGAAATTACTCCAAAGTTTAAAATAACATAGTCACAAGATGAGAAAAGGAGCCAAAATATCTGCATGGCAACAACAAATGAAGGAAATGGCAAAAAGAAGATCGATCCAGTTTAGGTGAAATATGAGATGGCGCAAAATCTTTACACAAAATGAGTCACATGGCAACAACAGACTGAAGTGTGTACATGAGAGAAAGTGATCATAGATGAGCAGAAATAAAAAAAACGGTGGTATAGGATACAATAAAACACAAACAAGTGTTGATCAAAAAAAGCCCAAAACATCAGCATCAGTAGTAGAGCATCGAGACACAAAAAGCAACATCTCAGATGGTTCATTTGTCTTTTATTTAGTATCATGTCATTGTTTAAGTTGAGGAAGAGCTTGGACCCTCTGTTCATGCTAGAATGATTGTCAGAGGAGTCAACCTCAGTTTTCGTCAACCAAAACATTCTTTGTTCTTCTAAAGCCTCTCCTCAGTGTTCTTCCTGCTTTCATATTCCTTTCAAATGGCAAAAATAAACAGATTAAAACGAAGAGAAAAAAGTAGAGAGAGAGAGAGCGATAGAAAGAGAAAAAGCCTGAGTAACAGAGCCCCACTCCTCCTGTTCAACCAGATCGACTGCCTGGTCTCCTCGACTCGCCACGTAGGTGAGGGGATATGACGCTTTGACTTATAACCTACTTCCTTTACAAGTAAGTTAAGTGAAATGAAAGTTAAATGAGAAAACTAAAAAAACAAAACAAGAGGAGTTCAGTCATCATATAAAACTATTTTTGATAAAAGCAGATTGCAGCTGCTTTTTGCTTTAAACTGATCTGTACAAATCAGGTTCTGTAGTATCCTTTTTTTCTGCGAAACGTCACAGAAGAAGAAAAAAATGGAAATGCTCCCATAAAAACTGCCAAATGACGAAAGATTGGGGGGAAACTATTCTCACTCCCTTCCGGTAGATGGCAGTATACACTTTTCCCCAAATACAGAAACCCAGAAGAAGAAAACGGAGTCTTCGGATTGGGACTCAGCTGCAATGTTGGCTTGTGTTCTGCAGAGTTGTTCCAGTCTGTGCTGTCAAGGGGACATAATTTAAGGCCACAATGAAACGAAATTATGAGAATGAGAACGACAAGAGAGGCCGTGTCGTTTCCATGGAAACCTGGCGAAACGATGAGAGTAACCAAACTGGAAAGAAGAAACGAGAGGATGGAGATGGAGGGAGGAAAAGGCATTTAACCGCATTAATTCTGGCCAGGGGTGGAAGTAAGGGGATCCCGCTGAAAAACATCAAAATGCTAGCCGGGGCTCCCTTAATTGGCTGGGTGCTGAGGGCTGCAATTGACTCCAACATGTTCGACAGGTACGTTGAATAAAGCCTTGCCTTGTTTTACTTCCATGCTTCAGTTTAAACTGCGACTGAAAACACGAATGCTCAAATTGCGACTGCAGACTTGTTTCGAGATCTGACAGGAGAAACAGAAACAGTTGTGAAGAATACGGCTGTATGATTACAAAAAATATGTTCCAGGGAACGCATCGGCCATTACAGTACACTTATCGATTGGTGCGTTCAAGTACACCTCGGTGACTTGTGAGGCCATTTAAACGCTGGTTGTCTCTGCCGGGATGGACCATTAAAGACTAAGCTTAAATGATCCGTATCGGGAAGATGCTAGAACCCCCTTTTACTGCCTAAAAGGAAGATAATGCAGTGACAACATACTGACATTGTGTCTTCCCTCTCCCAGTGTGTGGGTATCAACAGACCATGATGAGATCGAAAAAGTGGCAAAGTCCTGGGGAGCCAAGGTGCACCGAAGAAGTCCCGAGGTCTCCAGGGACACTTCTACTTCACTGGAAACCATCCAAGAGTTTGTGCGCCTTAACCCGGGTTTGTAAACCACACATGTGTGGCGTTTGGAGACGGGCAGCTGTTTACTCTGAATTGACTCTCTTTGTGTCAACAGATGTGGATGTGATATGTAATATCCAGGCTACATCACCTTGTCTCCACCCATTTCACTTGAAGAAGGCCATGGAGATGATCACGCTGCAGGACTACAGCTCGGTCTTCTCTGTGGTCCGGAGGCACCAGTTCCGCTGGAGGGAGATCAAGGAGGGATGTAGGTCAACAGATGTTACCTGATGTTTCTAGTTGAGATGGTTTCCATCCAACTTTGCTGGATTCCCAGCTTGTTAACACTCGTTGTTGCTAGCTCAGAGTGTTTTGTTCTTCTTTGGGGAGTTTGATCCTCTAAAGACCTTTAGTTTTGTGACGTTCTTGGGTCAATTTGCATGCACTACTTCTGAGATTTATCCATAGATGTTTAAAGATCCTAAGATCAGGTTTAGCTTCTTGAGGTTTTCTGTGTTGAATTTTGAGGTATTTTCACTTCATGATCTCGCTGCTGTGACAGCCTGCTTAATAGACTTTGGTTTATTCCGTAAATGATGTACCTGACAGCTGAAAGTCAGTGCAAATAGGCTTAATGTTTCTCTTGTTTTTAATGAATTATGCTTCTTCTTAGCTGGTGAGGTAACTCACCCTGAGAATCTGGACCCAAAGAAAAGGCCTCGACGACAAGACTGGCGTGGAGAGCTGTGTGAGAATGGCTCCTTTTATGTTACCACCAAGGACCTCATCATGAATGAGGGGTGTTTGCAGGTAACTGTGCCATTGCTTTGAATGTGTATTCTGATGGATCCTGTCCATCAGCTTGTTTTTGTGATGGCACGCCTGTGTTGACATCTTTTAAGGGAGGTAAGATCGGCTACTATGAAATGCAGCCCGAGTACAGTGTGGACATAGACGTGGACATCGACTGGCCCGTTGCAGAGCAGAGGGTCCTCAGGTGAGATTTATGAACCACACTTTAAACCAGATCATAGTGAAAGCATGTTATGATGCTGATTTTAGGCTACTTCCTCCTTTATGTGCTCCTCCAGTCTTTCATACATACTCTAAAGGCTTCTTCTCATATTCTTTTTCCTGTTTGGCCCCGTTTGTGCATGTTCCTACAGGTATGGCTACTTCGGTCAGGTCACGCCTGAGGTGGTGCGTCTGATGTTCTGCAAGGTTTCAGGATGTTTAACTGAAGGCAGAATCTTTTTATCCGCATCCCAAGAAGAGATGGTGTCCATCACCACTAGAGACATAGCAGGCCTTCGCAAGCTGAAGAAAGAGAATGTGGAGGTTTGAATCCTCAGCTGTGTGTATACTGTTATTTAGCTGGAATGTATATCTCATGAACCTACCAACGACGATCTGTCTCTCTTCACCAGGTCCTCCTGCTGACCTCAAGCAACTACCCCGTTCCCAAGCCGCTTGCTGACAAACTGAGTCAGAGGACGGGATGCCAGGTGATACAAGTGGGAGAGGAGCCGCTGAAGGATCTGCAGCCAATTGTGGAGCAGAAGAAGCTGGACTGGAAGGACGTGGCTTACATGGGTAAAGTCAGATTGTACTCAACAGCATCCTTTCCTGTGCATGTATGCTGAGATGATTAGATAGTCAGGCCAAACTCTCACATTCAGCCCATCAGCTGTACTTGTAAAGGTACAGGATGAGATAAAAACCAGAACATTTTCATGTTTCTCCTCTCAGGCAACGATGCCGAAGACACCAGCTGTCTGAACCTGGCAGGTTTGAGTGCTGTGCCCGGAGATGCTCCTGCGGATGCCATTAAGGCCTCAAAGTACACCTGCCACCAGGCGGGGGGCATGGGAGCTGTCTGGGAGTTCAGCGAACACATCCTCCTGCAGAAGAAAAAGGCTCAGTCTCAGATGGAGCAGGACCGCATCGATCGCATCAACTTCTGATTTGAAACAGAGTGCCAATGGAATGTTATGTCAGGGCGTAAAAGTTGAAGGTGCAACAACAGTCAAAAGATGAGCTGATTTATACCAGCTGTCAATGAAATGATGGTGTGATTCTTTCAATATTTTGAATATGATAACTTTTTATTCAGACTCTCATAGGGGTAATTTGGATTTGGGAAGAAGTAATGGTTGAGGGGAAAAAAAGTTCTGTTGCCCAAAGTAGATGTTCATATAGCATCTCCCTGTCACAGGTTGGTAGAGTGTAAATGATAGATACATATTTTTCAGTTTTTCTACCAAAAAATCTGCTGTGAAAGAGCTGCAAGATGCTTTAGACGTCAGCTGTGGTGCGACTGTTCTTGTTTGGAGATGGATTTTTAAATCATTGCTACCTGGAAATTCTCTCCTCTGTCTGGATAACATTCTCCTGCTTTTGGGTTTTATGTAGGACTCCTGATTTGATGTGACTTATCAGGACTAATTTTGTTGTTCAAATTGGCAGCTCATCTTCTACTCGCTTGGCTTTTCGCTACAACATAAATTTGACCAATGTACCCAAAAATCTGCACAGAAGTCTAAACACGCATCAGAATTTAGGATTTATAGAATAGGAACAAATATGTTTTCACATCAAGCTGGTCCTGCTGGTTTCATGCTTTTCCGTATGTACTTTATTTCACGTTTGGGGGTCACTACACTTTCGTTCTGATTTTTGTGATGCATTTGTGTTAAAGTATCAAATGTAATTTTCTGTTTGAATAGTTGTTTTTGTTTGTTTTTTTACTTTACAGATGTGCATAGTTTTTTTTTATGTATTTTTTTATTTAAAATGCCCCTAACACAGAATATCTTCAAACTGTACTTTGGATTAACATTAACTACCAGAAAAAAACATTTCCGAATGTATGCTGGAAACTGCACTTTTAAAGTCATAATTATTACTCATACGGAAACCTGATATTGGAGTGGAAAGCCTTTTAAATAATACGAAAGTGTGTACGAGATATACAGAGAAAAAATGTCAGTAACATCTGTTTTCAGATGATAGATTTGCAGAGTTGAAGCATTTATGTCAGTCAGTCACGTCTGTTTGGGTCATGAACACACATAGTTATCTGTGGCGTATGCAGTTCTGTGTGGATGACTTTGATGGACCTAATCTCACTTTGGATTTTTTTTCTTTTTTATTTTATTCAACATTCAAACATCTCTTGGGAAAGGAAATTGTCTCTTGCTACATCTGGAACTGATGATTTGTTTTTGTTTTTTGCCTTTGGTTCCATTCTCATCAACCAACCACACAATAAATTACACTCTTGATCAAAGTCTGAGGAAGTTCTTTCTTAGAATGCCTCTGTGTGCCTTTGCCCAAGTGACTGCCACCCAGTACATTGATTCTTAGGAGAATTACACAGTTCTTTGATGACGTTTGTCTTAGGAGCATAGTTATGAAAATGTGATACAGCAGCCATTACTGCAAACATGTCCAGCTCTGACAAATACTTAGAGCAGACAGCGGATCTCACAGATCCCAAACTAAACTTTGGTGGAGCAACATGACACAGGGAAAGGGCTCTCATGTGAACTGGACATTTCAGATTTCGACATACACAAAGTTATAAATACTGTTATGTGTTTCAGGCAAGAGAGTATCCTAAATTTTAAACTGCAATTTAAGAACAAAAAGGGTAAATGCGCTTTAATCACCAGGTGTTACACAAAATTTGTGTTTGTGTGTATAATTCAGTCAGAATGCGCTCATAGTGGCATCTCATATAATTGATGCAACCACAAAAACGATTTCAGCACTTTTGCAGATTATGGTCAGATTTGTATCATTGAGATACCTCGTATGGTTATCATTTAAAGGGCGATCATCTAATAACTGCCATTCAGGCTAGTATAATCCCATATTTCAAGAAAACCTTTCTTACCCAGCAAATAAACAGGCATTTTAGTCCAACTTTTAACATCACAAATTTCTATTTCATGAACATCACTGAAATGCTCTGAGAAATAGTATGTAGCTGCAGGAAGATACAAATTGTGTGTGTAAAAAAAGAATTTAGTAGTGAATATGCATCTTCCCCACAGGAGATACAAATGGGAATAAAAATGTAGATACAGGAACGTATTTTTCTCTCCACAATGTGGAGAGAATGTGTGTCCAACTTGTAATCGTATATGTTCATTTTATAATAAATATTTATACATTTCACATCTATTGCATGAAGCAGTGCAGACAGCAGCTGTTATTATATCTTAGAATGATAAAAAAAATATAAGTTTAAACAGTGTTGTCCCTTTAATACACAGAAAAACAAAAACACAGAACTTACAGTTGGTGGTGTGTACAGTCTTTTAATAATCTCAGTATCTGGATTTACAGTTGCTGCTGTAATAGCAATATTCCTTCTAAACAAAGCTTAGCTGCTTCTGGCTTAATTTTAGCCGTCGGAGAAAAGCAAATTTCAAACCTCTGTTCCTTTGGGGTAAACATCTAAGGCAGTGACAGCAGGAACAACATTTTCTCAAAGATAGACACATTTATCAGTACTGGGAAAGATAAAGTAACAATTTTATAATAAATGATTTGCTTAAAATGTATGTATGTACATGTCAATTATTTCATAGCCACTTAAAGCTGATTTTCTTCAACACGCTCAGCGGTTCGTTACTCTGTCATGTTAACTGGTGTGATTGTCAGTGGTCCATCATTCTTTCCTGATTTGTTAGTGCAGGGACTGAAGAATGGGTAGAGATTTTCAGTGAAAATGTCATTGAAAGTGTAGATGTGGACTTTGGCATCAACATTGTAAAAAGACACCTGGAGGGAGGAGAAAAAAATGAGCACAGGCAGACAACCATTGATCAAACATGGATGTAAGGGAATATCTCAATGTAAAAACTGTTCCAAAAATGCAGAATGTATTCAAACAAGTCACTTATCCCGTACCTGTCCTTTCTCATAGTCCACAAATATTCCTATCTTATTAGGTCGGAGGTTCAGATGGACGTCTGTGGATGGCTCACTGCGAAATGCGTATTTACTCCTGAGGGTAAAGAGAAGGAGCAGCACCGAAGAAAAAGAAAGAAAGAATAATGCAAGGCATTTTGAAAGTATGATCAATCGCCAGGATTAAAGGTCGGTGGAAAGATGTTTTCTGAAACATTTTCTAGAAATCTGAAACCACCATGAATTGTAGGTAAAAGTCACAAAAAAAGATAATGAAAAATGTTAAAAACTTGAAGCAATAACTTGTGCGTAGAGTGGGAAATAAGTGGACATTTAATCTGTGTTCATTTAAGGTTGTGCTATTAGCCCAATAGAGTTAATCAGGCAAACGTTTTTTTTGTGTAGACATGCAAATGTATTTCACGCAGCAACAATTCCAGTCTATTATGTGTAGCAATCTGTAAACACTCACTTGTCTCTCAAACTAAGGAACCAGAAGCCATTGTTAGGGGTATAATCAATCTTTCCTTTTCTGCTGACTGATTGCCTGGCAACGCCCAGATCCCAGTCAGTCTTTCCACCCACCTCCACCTGTTCACCAGAGCCAGAACATGGTTGAGATGAAAATACAGAAACCTTTTCAAGAAAAATAAATCCAACCTGAAAAATGCTGAATTGTCAATATCTAAACGGTTCTGTGCTAACTGTAGATACCGGGGAGAGTGGCTCTTACCTCCCAATAATGTCTACCAGAAGATATGGGCTCCCTCCCCAGTACACACACAACTCGATCAAACCTCTCCGGTTTGTCCAGCACATTATGGTGTCGATCTCCACACTTCACCTGCAGAAAACAAGATTATCGGTGCCAAATGAAGCACGCCGTACGCCTCCGACAGAGGGATCATCTGGGTGCAAAACTATTGAATGTTGTAGTGTCTCACACTTTTCATGTCCTCTGACAGCATCAGTCTGGGATGGGCAGTATTGGAATCCAGAGTCACATCCACTGTTGTTGAAGAAATATTTAAATATTTTTACCTGTCTTTCATTTGTTTTGCAAGTTATCTACTGAAAAGTGTACCTGTATTCAAACCTGTGATATAGTAGGTCATATTATACGGAAGATTGTTGTCCTACATTCAATGTTTTAAAAAAAAATCTTTAATGAGTTCAGTTTCAATTTATCCTGAATAAATAGTTTCACAGTTAGAATTTTGAAAATAGATATAATATCTAAACATATCATTTGCAATTAAGCAGAACCAAAGGATATGTAATAAAGTTAATCAAAAACAAACTGCAAGCGATAGGAATGTTACATACATGCATACTCCTGTATTCTCTTCACTCCTGGAAAAAAAAAAGTATTTGTCAAAATGAAACAGTAAAGACAGGAGCGGGTTTGTTTTGAATGGCGGATAACTCACTGGGCTGAGTTCGGACTGGACTAGGCTCTAGCACTGGGGCGGGAAAACCTGGGCACACATGACATTGCATATCAAGAACCAAAACAAGAGAAATCTATCACTTAGAATATTTAAAGTTGTAATATATTAGGTTTGACCTATGTCAATGTTCTTTATGATGAGCTTGAGATCAGATTTACCACTAGAGGACAGTGTTTTGTTGTGTATCAAACCGTAAGTTCCATAGCTTCTAAATACCCCAAACTGCAAAGCAAAGTCAGCTTTTTCCACACTCTATATTAGTAGGTCTACACTTTTCAGGACAAATGAGGACATTTTTCCAATTTTCTTTTCTTTCAACAGACTTAATTGCTAAACAAGGATTTCCTTGTGTCAACAGTCTTGGTGTTCTTCCTGGTCTGTTCTGCTTGACAAGGAGCCACGTGGTTCATGCTGCACTGACCAGTTTCTAACACATTCTTCAGCTCTTCCTGGAATTTATCCACCAGAACTGCAAGCGATCTGTAGATGGTGGCTGTTCCCAGGTCAGTCTTTAAAGACACTCCAGACCAGTCTTTGGCATTTGGGGGTCGAGACAGTGTGGGGAACGTCTGAGAAGAATAATGAAACAAATAAATGGGTGTCTCAGCTAACTTTCCCCTATCCCATTCAGTCTCACTAACCTTGACACAGTGTACGTGGTCATCTGATTGGCCGAGCTCAACGAGAGCCTTTTCTCTTTTCCGGAGCTCTTCAATCTCCCGTTCCAGCTGTCGCGTTATAGTGTCAGCTTGGTGCTCTGCCGCCCTTCGACTGAGCTCCATCACCTCCATCAGCTCTGCCTGAGAGCGTTCGATGGCAGAGGCCAGCGTAGAGAACAGACACACACTGCCTGCTGTTTCTCTGTCCACGGCCATCTGTGAGGTTTAGATGAACAATGAGTGTAAACATTTTGACTGAAACATATTGTGTCAAGAAACAATCCCCTCAAATTAGAAAATCAGAAACCTTAATTAGAAACGGGTTAACTTGCTAATGTTTAAGTGGGGGAGGTGTCTGATTGTGTTCAAAAAGCAAAATTTTTAGATTAATAAACAAAGAAAAATGAATAAATAATTTCCATTGAAAATGTTCAACCAGAATTCTAGTGAAAGTCAATGACCAAAATATAATTATCCAATTACCGTGCATGTGAATTAAGAACAAACCTGAAAATCAATTTGAGCACACACAAGAAGCTTTGAAAGACTTACAGTTTTTGGCAGCTTTACAACAACAAAAATGTGAGGGGACAGGCATGTGCGTTTACCTCCATTTCAGTCAGTGACATTTTGATCTCCTCAATTTTTCCCATTCTCTGTAAGATCATCTCTTGGATCTCCTGTTCCGACACTCTTAGCTGTTCCTGCAAACGCGCACACAGAAATTCAACTGTTGATCTGCAGTGATTTTTATGGTTACTTGTGTCAGTAACTGCTTATTTATGGCATGTATGAATTGAACAAAACAGTTTTCACTTTTCTCTGATTCAGCCTCAAATATCTTGATGAAATTTCCATGAAAACTCATAACTTTGGAGATGCCCACATACGATTGAACATTTTTCTGACCAATGAAATTAATCAAATTAAGAGAAGACTGTGAGCATAAAAAATCTTTCTTGATAAAAGGTTGATAGGAATAGCCAGACTTTTTCCAACCTTAGTTTTCATCCATTCTGTCTCAACTGTCACAGTGTCATGATCGTAATGCTCCTCGGTCTCACACTCAGGACAGATGCACACCTGGTCGGTTCTGCAATAAATCTAAAAGCAAAAAGAGAGTGATGTACATTATTCTCTCCCTCAGTGGGGATAGTGATAACCGCATTTGTGGTGAGGCTCAATCATAAAGCATGCAAAGGTACATAATTGCATGAGAGCAGCTGTATCTTTCAAAGGTATTTTACCATAAGTCCCCTCTGGTGGGTGTCACACAAAGGTATGTTCTGGCTGCTAGCGGCCCCACTCAGTGTGAACCTTCTGCGACTGCTGGAGCGGGGGAAATGGCTCAGGGGTGGAGGAGGAGCGGAGGTGTGGTTTACATTTGTTGCAATGTGGTTTGGGAACGATGAAGCTAGTGAGTTTGTGACCTGTAAAGGCAAAGCTGAGATAGGCTCACCTGCAAAAAAAAAAGAAGATATGAAAAAATCATTGTAGTTTTCAGCTGTTGTTTTTTTAGTTGGCTGTTCACCACTTCAGCGTTTTGTCACAGAAAGGCACATAAGTCATCTAACATATAAGTTATATGTCATCAGCTGAAAATGTGACTGTTGAACTTGCAGTTGGCACTGCAACGCTAAAATATTAGCTCATCAGTGATCACGCAAACTGTCGAGGTGAGCTCAGGGAGCAGTGAATGTATTTGAAGCCTCGAGTCAAATTCAACCCAAATAGCCTCCGTCAGTGTCTTCTGTCACTTGCATAACATGACGTTGCTGACAGCATGCCATTTATCTCTGTGTGTCACAGGCATGTTTGGTGTCATTGTGTTCCTTCAAAGCAAAGTTGGAACCAATCAACTGACATTATGAAACCACAGCATGACGCTGGAAGATGGAAGAAATATACACCATGACTGAGCATGACTTTGCTGTCTTTGCAAACCAAAAATATGGTAGAGCCCCTGGGGAACAAATTTAGATATTTTGTAGCCTCTCCTAACTTCTCTGGTGTAAATAATAATAATACTGAATAATGATAATACTGAACTGTTAGAACTGTTGTTTGCTGTCAAATAATGTTTATCTACTGTTATTGCTGTATGGAAGACATACACTTCGATTATCACACCTTAAAGTACCATTTAAATGTAGTTCACAGCTATGATAACGTAATAATATTGATTGAACAAATAATATCATCCATTTTATGACATATTTGAATTATCATTCAGGGAATGTCACCTGGAGGAGGACCATCGGTAGTGGAGATGGGTAAGTTTGGCAAAGGCCGATGCAGCTTCTTCCTCAATTCATCATACAAGTTATGTTGCATGCTTTCATCTCCTCCTCCTCCTCCTTTTCGTCCTCTCTTTTCCTTCCCAGCCACTCCACCCCGCATGGATTTGAACTGCTCGGTGATCTCTCGTAGCGTCCTGTTGATCTGGAGGTCCGGTCGCTTCTGGAAGGTCTTCTTACATAGGGGACACTGGCAAACCTGTAGGAAAAAGGCTCGAAGAGGTTATAAAATGAAAAAATAAAACATTTTAGGCAATCGAGAGAACACAGAAACAGCAGATGGTAGAGGAGGAAAGAAGGAAAGATTTTCTGATTTGGAAGAGGGAGATAAAATAAAATACAGGATAAAGAGGATGGGAATGTGTAGAAGGGAGCCCTGTTACCCACACACCTTTGCTCCATCCCAGTATCTGTTGATGCAGGACACGCAGAAGCTGTGGCCACATGGAGTGGATGAAGGGTTGGTGAACACATCCAAGCATATGGAACACTGGAACTGCTCATCAGATAGAAAACTGCCAAACAAAGACATCCTGTAACAGAAGAGGAAGAATGATTTATGCTAAATCCCCTGGAGAGACTAAAAATGTGGGGATGACCCTTCAACACAAGCCGTACCTTTTCCTTTATTCTTAATCCCTTTGACTGCTTTGTATTTCAAGATGAAATATCATCTTTAGGTCACAAGTCGCATGCTTTTGCTCCACACAGCATGCTCAGAAAACTGTTGCGGCCCTTCACATATGCAGTATTTAGCTATGTAAACTGACTACTGCAACAGTGAAAGAACAAAGAAGATCTAAAAGCGATGAATGATTATCTTAGGAGCATTTTATCTTCTGGAACATCAGCAGCCAAATCAACCGGTCAGCATTGAAATGTGGTGTTTTGTCAAGAGACCATTTTTTTATTCATACAATGCATCTTTATAGCAAACAACTAAGCTTGACCAAAATCCAGCAAAGAATCAAAATACAACAATGATACAGGCAACAACAAATAAGGAATCAGAAAAAATTGAAATTTCCATTGATCAAATTACTCAGCTCAAATAGAGGGCTTAGACGGAGAGAACGCTCTATACCACTGATCTAAATTGTTCAACAATGGATGCAGCTCTAATATGAAGAGCTAGGCTGTTCAACACAGATCAGTTAGCTGGCTGGGATATCTTACCTGACCTCTAAAAGTAGATAAAAAGGATCTTATTTGTGGTTGCATTTAAAGGTAAACAACACCATTAAAATTGATCCAGGAAATCATTTGAAAATAATGGAAATAGTTAGACTTGATAAGTGAAGATATCTGCTCCTCAAATGTACAACAGAAAAAAACAAAAATATACACCAACGTTCCCCACCGCAGAATTGATAAAACAAGAAGATTTTCAGGACTATTAAGACTAGTGTCTTTGCAAACAAAAGCGAGAACTTTGAAGTAGGGAGAAACCGGCTGAGAAAAAGATTTGAAAGGAGGGCATCCTGAAGTTATGAGAACTAAAATGAAAATTATGCAACCAAACTTATCTCCCTTTGTCACCACAAATCAGATTAGGATGGTCAGAGGACCTGAGGAATGAAGTGGTTCCAGATTCTGTCCTATACTGTCACGTACAGTATGTTCAAACACTTGCAGAGGTTTTCATGAGGTAACAGTTACATGAGGCAACGCATAATGAACAGCTTTTGAAAACATAGATTTCTGCTTATTCAGTTTAAATGTCACAGAGGACTGAAAACTGGACGATGGTTTTAAAGCTATTCCAAGGTTGACATGAAAATTGTTCCCCTGAGATAATTTAATAGATGCCAAGTGACTTAAAAGAAAAAATATGGCAACACAGAATAAGATATAATAACTAATGAGCTATAATTTGAAAATCTGAGTTTCTGTGGGGGAGTATTGTTTACGTCCCTGGATGATGTCCAGAGAGGAAAAAGATTGTTCCCTGACACAAAAAATTAATTATTAAAGATTGAAACCTGAAGAATATATGACAGGATATGACAGAATATATGTCAGGAAATACCTGACTGGCTAAGTGCTGTATGTTTGATATGAATGTGACCAAGACTGCCACAGTTAATGGATTTACCTCATGACTGGAGATGAAGGTGACCGTGTGATGATGCACTGTTCCAACAAAGTAATTTAGCCAAGTAATACTTTAGGGTTTCATGATCAGCCATATTTTCAGACATCAACATAAAAAGGAGGCATCTAAAATGGTTTTCTCAGCCCTTGGAGACGTTCATTTTCCCTTTCTCAATATCGGCTCAGTAAACAGTAAACATCTTTGCTGTGAGGACCAGAAAACAGACCTAAATTGAAAGTATGGAAGAGATTGGGCAGACAAATTCTCTGATCAGTCCAGCCACCTGAATAAAAAACAAACATGACATCACAGGTAAAGTGTAAAAGCTTCTTATTATTAGGTACTTTCAATGCATTGTTTAGATTGAGATCATTTAAAAAGAAAACAGCCAATACCATTTTTTTGTTACAAGTTTTCTGGTCCTCTGTTCATTTGTGACAGACATAAGAGATGAGCTGCAGGCAGCCTTTGTTCAGTTGTATCTGTTGCATTTGAATGCACTTCATGTGACACGTGCGAGAGCAGCTGTCCCATTACATTCTGAACACCACATCAAACAAAGCCCGCAGTTTGGCATTAAAAGTTCACATGTTCTACTTTGGAGTAGTGTTAAAAACAAGAGGAAACAGGTACCGAGAAAAGGCTGATACCTTTGAACAGGCGATGCTTTCAGTCCAAAAAGATTCACAGCTGATCGAACTCTTCCCTTCTGCTGTAGTTGTATCCTGACAGCAAATGCTGTAACTGTGTTGTGTGTCCGTGTCTTAAAGGTGCAAAAATGTGTGTGTACGTGTGTGCGCGTGTGGATGTTTAGAAGGGTAGTGATTTTCCTCTCCACAAGTAGAGAAAAACCACACCACACCCAT
This sequence comes from Menidia beryllina, assembly GCA_013363375.1. Taxonomy (NCBI): domain Eukaryota; kingdom Metazoa; phylum Chordata; class Actinopteri; order Atheriniformes; family Atherinopsidae; genus Menidia; species Menidia beryllina. The sequence goes on along the minus strand of JABUIW010000018.1, from coordinate 4,456,710 downwards.
TCACCTGTCTCTCCATTTCCTGGGTAAATGTGGAAGGACTGGTTAAGTTGGGGGAACACAACAGACTTATGCTGTGTTGTAGGCCAAAGGGCATCAGATGTCATCTTCAACGTAAATATATGAATACTCAACATTTGTTGTTGCGTTTTTCTTGCTTTGGTCAAATTGAAAAAAAGTCCCTGAAGAAGCAGGAACAAATTATGTTTTTGATTAACAAAAAATAGAACAGCCATCGTCAAACACACTGAACACTGGCTTATTGCAGGTTTGTGCCTCACATTGTGAGGATCTTGCATGACAGTAGACTCAGAGGTATATTTTATACATTAAACATGATGAAACCATTCTAAATTTGTAAACTTGGTTTACAAATGTATTAGAATTATCCATGAATCTAATATAACATCCATCTCCTTCTTATTAGAATCCTGAGAAAAGCTATATTAAAACTTATCCCCAAAAGATACATTAAAGAAGTTTGTGAATCCTGAAACTATGTGTTTCTGACTTGAATGGACTTCCTGAAACTTTCTTGGGGTGTCATGAGGCTGAAGTACCTCAGTTTGCAACTTCAGTTTTTTGCCTGATGACATGATGATGACTGGACATGCTTTTGCAGAAATAAAACGGTGGACTGACATGCATTGGTTACAAATGAGAAAAGTACTATGTGAAATTACAGCCGTAAAGAAGTCTTTGCAGCTCTAATCTGGGCTTCAGCTTTACACAGCTCTTGAATATGAACAATGAGTTCTGACTCCTTGTTGGTACTGACTATAAATAGTGCTGTTATCATGTCATCCGTCTCATCTCAGATATCCTTCCTGCTACAATGTGGGCGTGAGACTGTTCTCCTTTTTTTTCTTACTGTTTACGTGTGTATGTGCACTTGTCATCTTGCCTTCACCGCAGTGACATTTCTCCCATTTGTCATTCAGTTTGGCTAATGATGCGCACAGACCACGATAAGACGACTGTCTGATGGTTTGTACCCAAACACCATGAAGAAAATATTTTCCTGTACCGTGAGCTGATTCATTTTGTTCTGAAATTTCCCACGCGTGGTCTTTTGGTGGAAACTTTGCTGACCAATTCTGCTTATTTCTCACTGATCAGTACAGCTGGGAAAACCTGAGCTATAAAATCTCAATCTAAGACATTTAAGTTGGGGGATCTAGTGACCAGAGGACTGGCATTATGAGGTTCAAAGTGTTTGTGGTCAAAACAAACTGATACAATATGATCGAGTATTAACGAGTATATAAATTATAAAGATTAATACATGCAGTACTTCAGTAATTCACTCACAAACCCCTTTCATTGTTTTGTGTCCTTGTTTTTATATAACTCACTCCAAAAAAAGGTATAACTACAAGTAAATTTCCACCTTAATATGCAATTATCTACAGATCAGAAATACCAGCAGGGCTCTTTCTCTCGTACATTCCATGCTTGTGCTTCCATAGTCTTTCGTTGCAAAAACAAATGCCTCACATCAACCTACAACTCTTCCAGTTTGGCATCAAACTGTAACACATCAGCTGCCAGAGCTACAACTCCCTGCTTTGGGTTCCAGGTTGTGCTCAACCCATGTGGAAAACAGTACCACAGAACGTCTGTGTACTGTTCTACATGATTTAGATGCTATGTTCTGTGGGTCACTAGACTGGCAAACAAATGCTGACATTTGATTTTAAATATTTGTTATGGACACTTGAAGACATCAGAAGGGAGCTGTGATTAATCCCACTAAACGTGAACAAAGAAGTAATTTATCACTCAGGGGATGTCCTCATAATAACATGCAACACTTTTCCTGCTTTTTGCCATGGGGTCTGGTGGTGTTACCTAATAACCTGAGAAAAGGAAATTTATGTTGAAGAACTGTATTATAGCAGGAAAATGAATGGCAAACTTCCAAAGCACTTCTCCATTATCAAATGACTTTCTGATATCAAGAGAGGATACATCCCAGATATCTTATGGGTTAGAGGTGCGGTTTCAGGCAGTTAAAGCGGGAGGAGACAATGATTCTTATAACAAAAACAAAAGTGTGAGCCTGAGACAAGAGTGTTGTGAATCAATGTAGGAAACAAGTGATAATTAAGCAGGAAAAGGTGGGAGTGCCAGAGTGAATATAAACAGAAGACAATGGCCTCTAGTGGATTGATGGGGCAGCACAGAAAATGACTGAACATGGCTCAGATGAAAACCAAAGAGGAAAAGGCAATAATCTAATGTGCTGTGCAGAGAGGAATGTGTGTGAAGGAGTCTAATAATGCACACATATGTCAGTTGTATGCACAACATAACTGCACAACATATGCGTTATGTTGTCTATGACTGCAGCTATGGTCTTAGCTGTTAGGCTATTTAAATGTTTCAGTAGGACCTATATGGGTTAAAAGAAGATTAAGAATATCTCCTAATGAATCTTGTGATGAAAATCTCTTGGTTGGCCTACAGCATTACCGAGAAGTTAAAAAAGACAAAAAAAATGGCTGAAAAATGGTTATGTTATTCAACATAAAAACACATAGCCTGCACTTTTTTCTTCCTTTCTTTTTTATGAATATGCCTCCTGTAAAACAGGATTTTATAAAAAAAAAACTGTACAAGACAACTGTGTGTTACAATCTGGTTAAGTATGCTTTGGCAAAGGACATTATAGATGCAGGACATGCAATCCTTGAAGTTCTACAGTCTAATGATTTCCTTTAAATCACAGTTAATTCTGGTAAACATTTTCATTCACCCTGAGCAATTCAAATGAAAGCATTTTCCTTCATTCTTAGAACTCACAGTATTTGTTTTACCATTATTCAAAATGTCTAACAGTACATTCAAAAAGCTTCCATGGAGGCCTTTTTCTTCCTCTTTGTCTTCTTAGTCTTAGTTGTGGTGCTGTAGTAGTTGTTGCTGGTGGAGCTGGCTCTCCTCATCTGGTACACCACCTCAGCTGCATCATCAGACAAAATCTGGAAAGAAATAAGATGATAAAAATATGATTCTTCTATGTTAGATTCTTTTTAGTTCTGTATGTGCTGTGAAAAAGTATGAATGTTTATCTTAGCAAATCTTTATTTAGCTTAGTAGCTTAGTAAATCTTTATTTTGGTTGAGATCTGCTACAGATAATCGAAAAGATAGATTCTATATGTTATTTCAAGTATCTGTTTCTCTTAATGGCACTGCTTTTGAGATAGAACAGTTGGTGTTTAATAAATAATTACAGGTTGGTGCTTTTTGACATATGTCCATGCTCTTTCCATGGCTCACTATCTAACTTGCTCGTTCACATGTCTTTACCTATGTACAACTAAAAAGACATTGACAACTGTAAATATACCAGTACCTTTGGATATAAAAGAAAAAAGAAACAATTTTACGAAGGCAATTTTTTCATTATTATTCAATTAAATAATGTTCACCTGGGATTCTGTTGTGACGTCTCCACATATTGTTGTCATTGTTTCCATCCAGTTGCCATAAAGGCTCTCTTCTTTTTGGATTGGCCTTAATTTACTGAAATTCAGAAAGCCTCAATATGCTCATCACACACAGAGACAAAGGAAACAGGGTCCAACCACTTTATAAACACACTATTCAAACAAATCAGTTCAACTATTTGCAGCAAGTTCATTAATCTTCTCTGACCCACTGAGATTAGATGAGTGGGTTAGCATCACTATTAAACAAATTGAAAATGTTTCAGATGTAAAGATGTTATCTTTTTCTGCCCTCAAGGGGAAACTCTGAAAAGCCTTTAACAACTCAAGCGTTACAGCATCAGATCGATTTAATTGCAAAGACTTCGTAGTTTTATAACTTATTAAACATTTTTTTTAAATTATGGTCAGTAAAATTATGACATATCAGATGTTTTTCAGATCATATCTAAAAGGACTCAGGAATTCTACCTGATTTGATTGAGCAGGTCTTGTTGTGCTTTTAGCTGCTTCTGTGCTTCCTGCACTCGACCCTCCATTGTTAAGCTGGCACAGAGCTGAGCACAGTGGACGCCGAGTACAGCCATGTTAAGTTTACCCACAAGAATTTGGCTGAAGGAAAGAATACATAACAGGCAAGTAAATAACCCACATAGGAGACAAACTAGAATAGGACTGAGCATCTAAGAGGATTCAGTTTATGATCCTGTTTATTTACTGTCATCTGTCTGGTTGTTGCTGTTCAGTAACAAGCTCGGGAGCTTCTCACCTGCTAGCTGCAACAGGTCGTTGTTCTGTGATGATGCGGGTGACTCTTTGTTGGTCTCTGGTCTTGAAGCTCAGCTGAAGTTGGAATGGAAGTGATCCTTTCTGGAGAAAGGCTTGCAAACACATAGTACTATTCACACAACAAATCAGAATTATATCTTTTATGTGTTCCTGATTAGTTACAATGCGACAGATTGACTAAAACCAATATCTGGGTTTGAGTTCCCACTATGTTAAAGGTAGGACATGTAACATAATGATGTTAAGATGTTAAGCTTACCTTCCCAAAAATCTGGTTTTACAGCAAATTGAAAGGTTATCTCGAGCCCTTTTGTTACATTTCCTATCTCTCTCACCACTCTGTAATTGTTTTCATCCTCATAGGGATAATATCTGCAAAGACAATAAACAACTATTAAATAGCTTTGAAAGAGTCATTCTTTACAGGAACTTACAAAGACATGGGTAAGAGTGGAAAAGTTGAGACTTATAACTAAGAAGAAACTAACTGGTGTTCAATCCAATCAAATGTTAATTACATCTTCACTTACAAAGCAAGCTAAATATGATGTATGTTTCTGTGTTTGTCACCACTCACACTCCATCAGGGGCAAGCAGGGTTGCTGTGACATCAGTTGCCAGGACGTTGTCTGCACAGACTGACTCGATCTCTGTTGCCACTGTAGCAATACTGACAATGTTGACCTATGCAGGTGAGAGAAGGCAAGATGAGAGGAAAACATGATTTGCCAATCGAGTTTATTCAGACTCTGTCATGACTTACGTGTTCTACACTTTACTTATCTGTTTAAAGTTGGTTTTGTACCAACATACCATTTGTACCACACAACTGTCATGTATGATATCCAGTTTCTCAAAATCTAACGTATATTTATCAGGAACATTTGGACAATGGGAATTATTGTAGTTGTTTCCTGAAAATCAGGTACCACTTGCCTGTCCTTTCTTGACATATTTGTGTGTGTGTGTGTGTGTGTGTGTGTATGTGTGTGTGTGTCTTACCCGTCCTCCTGTGACATCAGCCAGTCTACCGATATCAGCCAAGCGACAATCTGTTCCTTCAAAGGTCATTATAGATATTATGACACTAGAAAAGAAAAAAAAAGTCTACATTGTGAGTTTCTTTGAATAAATGTCATTCACACTATAAACACTTGCATTGCGAGCAATTCTAGTGTTCGTCAAGCCAAGCCAGAGACATAGTGTTTCAATTTGAGCTCTATTTAATAATTCTCTTCACTATGCGGTTGTTTGTGTCCTCACCCTTTCCCCACAGCCTGCACAGCCAGGTATCTATAGAAATGTGGAGGTTGGAAAGAGGGAGACAGAATGGGTTCCTGCTCCATCTCACCGAGCCCGATGTTAGCTTTTCCATCCGTGCACAAAATTACCTGCGAAACAACAAAAATGTACCAAAGTCTTTCTTTTATTTCTTGCAATTTTTCAGACCCACGTGGGTTAGAGAACTTAAACATCAGATGTGACAGGGTTCAGATTTTACCCACATTTAACTGAACTCTGCTCATTTAAATATGTGTGAGCAGTTCCATTTTTATGTAATAAACGCATGGAAAACTTCCAAGTTCTCGATTTGCAATTCAGAAACAGAGATAAACATAAAAAAGGTTTCCTTCTTCAGTAAATACAAACACAAGGAAAAAAAACAAGAACAAACTATTTTTTTGGGTGAATTTTGACTGTTTATGTTAAATGTACATCCCCCACAAGTTTCACTTTTGCTCACTTTAAAACGTCACCAACACAGATCAGCAACACTTTATAGGAGATCTTATGCCTGACCTTTTGCTGGTTATCTGGTAAACTCAAGACTGCAGATGTCCAAACACAAAACAATGTAGTCATGTCAGATTTTGAGACTTTTTCTTGAAGTTACTTGCTCACCTTTGAGCCAGGGTACCTTGATGCCATAGCAACGGAGGCTAAAGCTGCCGGACCAAGAGATGTAGCCCCGTGCTCTCTGAGGCTGGAAACATAGAAGTATTAATTATGCTGAATCAGCTTAAAGAGCATTTCCAATCACTGAGGACACACACATATACACTTACTCTTTAACTCTTTTTATCAGTTGTTGGTATGTCTCAGCGATACAATGAGGGATGCTGTACGCAACAGCTTGTTGCCATATATGGTCATAGTCGAACAACGCCCAGTCTCTGAGAGTGAGAGGAGCAGCAGTCCCATCACCGTATATTACAACCTTTAAAATTGGATCAAAATCATATTGTGTTAAATGATGTGTTGGTCTAACATGTGATATGTTAGTCCCTCAAGTAAATAACAAGCAACAAATGGACAACAAGGATCATTTAATCTTTTAAAGGCATAATCACATCTCTTCCACAAACATTTAATATCCAGTTTTTCCATTAAAAATGGTAAAGCTCAGACTGTAACAACAGCAGATTTGGCCTTCACTGTTGTTGTGGACAAACGCTTCCAGAACGGTTCTCTGCTTTTGATTGTATCCTGATGGATGAAGTGTCACATGATGCTGACTGCGGACCGAGAGCAACAATGACTATCTATGAAATTATTGTATTTCATACATTATTCCTGCTACCTCATCATTGAAGGTCACCAGTGCCACTCTCCTGTGAGGCGACTGCCGGAGTATAGATGTTAGCGTCCTCTGGAGGGCATCCTGGATACCCTGTAATAACATAAAAAGGACAGTACTTTAAAAACATCTGGTTTCACTGATCGAATAAAGTGCAAGATTAGTTCAACATCCCACCTCTAGTCTGGATATATACACTGTAGAGCCACTGCCTGATGCAACCTAAAGGTCAAAGGTGATAGAACATAGACACAAAGACATTCATACGAGGACATTACTGTCTTTGGAAGTAATACTTGGTGAGTGTGTTTCTCTTAAAAAGCAAACTATAGTTGGCAAAATTCAACAGTACCTTTTCAAATGCATTAAACAAAGTAAAACTCATTTTGGTTCGCTCTATGCTTTCACTCAATGAGGTTATGAGTACAAATGTATCCAATCTTAAATCCTCCAGAGCATATTGACTTTTACATATCTGGAACATTTCTATTCCCACATACCTCTGCAGTGACGCTCATGCTGCCGGAAATGTCCACACAGAAAATGACCAGCGTGTCCTCCAGGTTCTGATAGTCGTCTTCGCTCAGGTTTGGCAGATAAAGGTCGTCGCTGCGCACACCTGCGCGCTGGCCAACGCAAACTTGAGCCAAACTGTTGTCAACACTGTTTTCATGTCCACAGAATTCACAACCCCAAATCTGTAAAATACAGAAGATATGGTCAGGATTTTTATTTTTTACTGCTTATGCCACCTATATAAAAAGAAAACTATCCTCCCCCCAGGTGAGGTACAAAGAATCTGGACTGTGAGTGACATAAGTTACTACTTACATCCTTCTGTATAGAGCTCAGGCATGATAGCGTAGCACAACATTTGCCACAAGTCACTGGTCTCTGGTACGTTTCCATACCTACGTCTTGAAAAAAAAGGTGAGTAACACGTTTAGAACAATTAAAAAATGTAATATTGTTTTCCTATGCTCTCTGACCTTGGCTGATGTCGACCAGTTTTCCAACACTAAGGGAAACAATATTGACATTTGCTTTAAAACTGCTTCCTCCATCCAGCTTGTCCACTGAAATAAATGAAAAGAGAAAAAAGTCAGACAAATTTTAGCATTCTTAACTTCGAACACCGCTGACATAATGGGCAAAGGGCACTCACATCTTGGAGGGACGGGGGGAGGGAGGGAGAGAGGGATGAGGGGATGCTCAAAGGAAGGTAGAGATGGCAGAGGCAGGGACGTGGGCCGAGGATTCCTCAAACGTCGAGGGGGCAGGGGTGGAGGGTATGAACCTGACAGGGTAAACACACAATGCGTGCAATGGGGCATAGTGTCATGCACACTTCAGGTGTGCTATGTTTTGCTTATCTCAGGACCAGAGACAGTCAGATTTTGTGGACACCATTAGTTCAGATTCACTTTAATGGAAACTCAAACTGTTTTTCTTCACAACAAGCATTACTGGTAAGTGATAAACAGCTGTTCTTTCTCTCTGAATGCATTTCTGTTTTATTTATTTCTTCACTCTGATGACAAGAATAGTGTAAAGCAAGCAAAAAGAAAAACTAAAGAAAGTTGTTTTTCCTTTGAAGTTACATCTCCTTCTCTGTCATGCTTTTGTAACTGTGCAAATTCTGCAATAAACCTGGCTGTATGGACTTTCCCTTGTTGAACTGCTATCACTGCATCTCTTACACCGTGTCTCTCTCTTGCATGTGCAAGTATGCCATCCCCCCACACACATGCACACACATTGCCTCTCAGAATGTTTTCCTGTTACTCTTCAGAATGTAATGACCCTTTGAGAAATAACAAAAAAACAACAGAAATGTACCATCTCGTTCTTTAGCGCCTAGTGTGTTGTCATATTCTGGGTGGATGAGAGAAAAGCCTGTAGTTGGGAAGAATAAATAATCATTATAATTCTTATAATGTAATATTAAGGCTAGATAATTGGAGTATAACACAAAGACTCATTCATTATTGGTTTGTATGAACAGCAAAAGCAAACAATTCCACTTTTTGGAGAAAAGAAAAAAACAAATGTCACTTTTAAAAGTCTTCCAGCTATGGAAATATTTTAAAATGTGACATTTGTAGCATGTGACAGTGTGGAGAAAATGACTCACCTGTTCCATCAGGCCTCCAGTTACACACAACATGACTGCAGGCAAACTCCATCTTAAACAATTAAATAGAAACAAAGTGAAGAAACAAACTGCATATACTATGTTATTCACGGGAGTATTTCCCTTTTATCTTCGCAGAAACACGGGAGGCAGGATGGTACAAATAATAGGGACAAGAAAGAGAGAACTTGTGCTGTGGCACGCTGAAATGAGATTATTCAGTACATTAACAATCACAAATAAGCTTCTTGGTAGTGTCTTCACATTATCACCAGAACATCTGCGGTGTTGAATTTGTTATTTTCTATTCAGCAGGTGGCTGAGTAAACACATAAAAGAATAGCAGCAACATTTCCTGTGTGAGAACAGCCTAATAAGCCCAACGACAGCAGCATAAACAAGGCTGATTAGCATTAAAAGCTGAAGAGCATTGGCAAGTACGGCCCTGTAAAACTTAAACTCTTCTTCATTTATAGCTTATATTCTTTTTTACTGATCACAGAGGTGCAAATCTGACGGAGGTCGGCGTCAAACGAGTTCAAGCTTTGACCTTTTATCAGGGCTCTATTATCAGGCGAAATAAGTTTCTCTTCCACATGACCCAAAAAATCCCTCATTTCAATGAAAAGACTCTTTTATTTAATCTTGTTGCTTGCAAACTAAATATGCTCTGCTCAATTTAGCCTTAAGCAAAGTGTTACAATTTCCTGATTTTTGTTTGTATGACATTCTGGAAGGGTTCATATAAAATAAAGGAGAAATGTATTTATGTCAAGGGCAGATTTGGATTCTCTTTGAGAAACAAAACACAAGTTTTTTAATACTATCGCTTGCGCTAGAAAAACAGAAGACGAGTTTCTTTAGTGCGAGCTGAGCTGTTGATGCTGCTCTGTTATTTCTATAGAAAATCAATCATCCAGTCCATGTTTTTTAGGTCATGCAGCTGCTTCAGCCACTCTGACAGCACATTTTGCTTGACCGGTTTTGAAAAAACACATCCAAAATTTACTCACTCCTGTAGTTTATGAGGACCAATAGATATTTATGAATAATAGTTCACTGTTTTGTAAAAGGCCAATATGTCTTTCATATTTGTGAGTAAAACTCTCATCAGGGGTAAAAAACAAAAAAACACTTGAATTGGAACACACTTGGGAAAGTAGTTGACACAATTCATTGATACAATTTTTAACCTGTGCGGAAATTGAAACAGCAGTTGACTTAGACTAAACTTTAATGGGTTGATGTGTTCTGGCAGCAGTAAATAATACATAGGCTTACCGTTTGTATTTTAAATAAAACTGATATTTTGCATGAGGGAAACTATGTCTGTTGTTCTCCGATGTTATTGTTATGCTCAGCTAACCTTCTCAAGGCTTTGATATTTTATTTTTTATGTCCCAGATAAAGCACATACACAAAAAAATATTGGATCAATTCTAAAGATTGCTTTTTATCCCACTAATCTGTGAGTCAAAATATACATTATTCTGATCTTCATGCTCTCAGATTGAATTATTAAAAGAGCTTGAAGATAAGTATAATCAATGTTAGCTTTATTTTAATTATTAGCACCAGATGCCACAAGCTACTGTCTCCTCTGTGCGAGTAAATAAAAGTTGAATCTCATCTGTCATCTAGCTGCTGGTCAACATTTTACCAAAGATCCATCCATCCATTATCAGCTGCCATTGGTGCACCCTGGACAGGTTGCAGTACATCACAGGGCCACAAAAAGATTAACACACTCACATTCATCCAAATTGACTTAACATGAATGTTAAGCAGGAAGCCAGAGTACCTGACTAGAAGCCACGTAGACACATAACAAAATGCAAACTCCCCAAAGGAAGGCCCCTATGGTTTCACATCGGGGACCCTCTTGCTTTGATACAAGAGTACGAGCCACCACACCATTGTGCTGCCTTTCACTAAACATAAGCTACTTTAAGGTCTGTAAATGCATTCCAGTTCAGAGGGGGGTAGGTTTGCAAGAAAATATGAAAAGTGGGTGAGTATTTCAATGTTTTTTGGGCAAATGGTTTGTATAGAATAATAGAAAACAAAAACAACAGTTAACAACACTGTTGCTAACAACTGTTTCCCTAGAGGAGGAAACAAGCTGTGAAAGCTGATAGTTATCACAGTGGTTCCTAGCAGGGAACAAACACACACATAAATTCATAAAGCAACAAAGAGAGATTTACCTTTCGCTGTGGTTCATGTGCAGAGATCGTTATAAAACAGAAAGCAAGTGCAGCGGGTGTGAAAGACGTGTGGATGTGGGTGTGCTCAAAGTCTGAAAAAATGAAACTTTGTGTGTCAGGAAATAAGAAGATGGTTGAAAGAAAGAAAGGAAGGAAGTGAAAACTAAAACAGAAGAAAATTCTGTCTAATCTTATGTTATTAGGCCAATATATAACACATATTACATAGTGATTTATGTGATTGTGCATGTTTTATAAGTCAATTGACCTCTAACCTCCTCAAAGTATATTCTTTATATTTTCAATGGGTTTTACCATTGTTGAAGTGCTGACAAAAGAATACAATAAAAAGTTTTGCATTCAAAAGTTATTTTATTATTATAATCAACTAAGAATAAAAATAAATCATATTTACCATACTGTCCAACACTGAAATTGAGATAAGGGGAAAATAGAAACATTTACATACTATCTGAGATGATGGTGGCAGAGAGGTGAGTGTTCAGTGTAAAGTCCAAAGTCCAAATTTCAGATAAAAATGTTCTTCTGATTAACAGTTGACAAAGAACTTTGACCCAAAACAACACATACACTGAACTGTGTTGCATTATGAGAAACATTGAATCTTTGGGAGCTTTCCTTTTGGATTGAAATATTTGAATGCATTTTCCACATTTGACTTTTGCATGGTGGTCGGCTTCATGGATGAAAGTAAACATTAGAAAACTGCTGCTTATGCTCATGTTGGATGATTACAAAAATCTGTAGATTATATAGATTATACTATATTTGTAAACATGGCTTTCAGTGTCACAAAATTCATGCACAATATGATGTAAAATTACATCATAACTTTTTGTATAGAATTAGCTTAATATGAATGCGTGTGTGCTAAATCTTTCTTGATTATAAAAATTTGGGAAATTTTAAAGTTGTGAAATAACATATTTGATAACCTATAAAGGTTTATTTGCCATTGAATACTTTTGGTTTTACTGTAGCATGTTGGTGCTTTTTAGTGGTGTCAGGCACAACTCAGACCAATGTCTGTGCGTTTTTCTTTTCTCTATTAAGCTTCCCATGAATATAAACACAAAGGATAATAAACCTTTATTCAGACGCCATAGCCCAACATCTCTCCAAAGTTTCCACCAATAATCAAATAAAATCTGTTGAAATAAATGACATAATCTTCCAAGTGCCTGCATATATGAGGAGAGGCCTCAGCTACACAAGGGCTCTGCTAATAATGTGGCTTATTACCACTTTTATTTCTGTTCCTCGAGTGTTTCCACAATAGCTCCCAAGATGGCGGCAACAGCCATGGCGCCAGGGTCAGGAAGAGTGACCCGGTCGGTGGCAATATAGCTTGCTCTTCCAGCTTTGGCTTGGAGGAGACGGGTCCCCTCCGCCCCCGTAGCCGCTTTCTGATCAGTCAGAGCAAAAAGAGAGATGAAAGGTGACATATTGATCATGAGGCAGAATAACATCTCTACTTGAGGCTTCATAAATGATAGTGTTACTGTACCTGTACAGCAGCCTGCAGTACACTCATCTGTGCATCAGGTGGTGCTGTAACTAGTTTCATGAGTTCATCCACAGCAGGGCACAAAGCATCCAACTACAGAGTGGAAAATAAAATAAAGACAAGATGAGGCCTGAGGAGATAACTGGACATTAAATTCCTTCTCACCATTGTTCTGTCTCCAGGGTCTGCGCCTCCATACCTGGAAGACAGTTAGTATTTACATTTGTTTAGGCCTGAAGTGTGTTTCCTGAAACCATACATACGAATAAAAATAAATACATGCTAAAAATAACAGTGGTGAAAGCATGACTTTATATATTATATATAATGAAGTTGCTTTCATCGTCTTATGCAGTTCCAATGAATGAATCGTGTAAAAAGACAACAGCAAGTATTCACATCTTATGAATGCAGATCAAAAATATCAATGCAAACCTGGCTGTAATTTAACACATTACAACTAATTTTATTTAAGAGAAAATGTCGCTTTAAAGCACATTTTCATGTCCCGACCTTGTGTTCCACAGGATGGACCTTATTATAATGTTAACAGCTGCTTGGCAGCTGAAAAAAGAATTTAAAATTTAATGTTTTAAATCAACAACCATTTCTAAATTTGAACATATAAAAATTCCACCCCTTGAAAACTTACATAAATCAGAAGATCAAAAGCTCTACGGAGGCTATGGAGTGCCAGCAGAAAAAGTCAACAGAAAAGCCTTAGTCTTATCTCGACCTGTACCTTCTCATGGCTTGTGTCCCAGCATGCATTGCACTAGCCCAAGCCACTGCATTGCTCTGCCCCTCAGTCACATGACTGGCCGCCGCAGTGAGGAACAGACTGTAAAGCTGGGAAACACAGAAGATGAGCTGGTGTGCTTGTGAGGCCTCAAACTACGTGACAGTATGAACCAACCGCTCCAGAGGAGCCGCCCATCTTCTCCTGGACCAATCCGGCAAGGACCAAAAGCAGCCGCCCGGGGCAACCGGGGACCTTGTGGTTCTGGAGCCACTCCTGAATGGCTGTGCAAGAACAAGGTAAAGGTCTTTTCAGAACATTCTATTACTGGCCTTTTACCTACGCCACTCATGATGCTCCTCACCGTTTCCCACCTTTGGCAGCCTGTGCGTGAGTGTTACCGCAGTCTCCGTCCCCACAAGCACGGTCCAGAGAGTTGAGCTCTTCTTGCCTTTCCAGTAGGGTGGAGCAAACCTTTACCAGCACTTTATGCATCAAAGGACTCAAGGGGCCTGATAGGGACAAGAGGGTCCACTATAAGCCGTTTACTTTTTAGAAGGTTAAATAAAAGATATGACAGGAACTCTTCTCTTGTCTTAGGTCTATGTAAGGTCCTCTGGAAACATTGATAAATGAGAAACAGTGAAATACTAAACATATGTAAGCTGTGTGTACGCTGTATAGCAGAAGCTAACCTTCAGAGTATGTGCTGTCCTGTGGCTGGCTGCTCATCACTGGAGCTTCTGTGACGTAGCTGCGTCCACTCACACACTCGCTGCTGAGGTTCGGCCAGGCGGGGGCGCTAGTCTTTGCATCTGGGGGACATGGGGGAAGTCAAGTTTGTGCGTTTTTCTGTTCATGTTTTTTTAAGACACAACTGACGCTAACATGTGAAGCTAGATATCAGCAATGCTCATGTTTGGGGGAACGTCTGGTCCTTTTCTAGACAAAAAAAATAAATAACATTTTTACTGTTCAGGATTGTACTATTTTCACACTAAAGGGATATTGCAGCATTTTTAACTTTGACCTCATTTGGGTGAAAAAAAAAGGCTGAGACTGCTGCCTTTTTTGTTAAAGACAGCAGTCGAATTTCTTCAGGTAACAGTTTACTGAAACACTCTTCAGTTCGTTTTTAGATGGCTCCACACTGAGTTGCTTGTTGGACAGGCTTTTTATCTTAATGCAATGCCAAACCGCATACCTAAAGACATGAGATTGGTATCACAGATCCTAATCTAAATATGCAGCTCAAATGGTTATGAATTGTTTCTTTAACATAGCATAAAGAGTCTGCGTGCTCGAGCGCCTACCAAAGAGTCTCAGGGTTTCTTGGTCTGCTCTCATCAGGGTCAGCGAGACTCCTGCCATCTCCAGTGATGTCATGAACGTCCCGGACATCACCCTGGCAACCACAACTCCGCGGCTTTCTGTATCCGGAAAAAAACATAATATACATAATATAATTATAGATATTGCTGGTATGCATGCACAATCTATCTCTCAGCTTTAATAACAACACTTTAGCTTGTTAAAAACTATATTGTTTCACTTTCTAGTTAGTTTACTTTGCATCCATACACTCAAACATTCACAATGTGCCTCAAATGAAGGCATAAACACACACACACAATATGCTCACCCAGGCAGATGACCGAGGCTCTTGTAACCACCGCCATCTCCAGGTACGACAGAGCCCCGAGGTTGTTCACACACAGAACAACACTGTCGCCTGTAAGAAGCAGGTCAAACAAAAGGCCTCTAACAACCAGCACACACACATCAGTGTCACAGAGCGGATCTTTAATGGACCTGATTTCAGGGGTAGATGGGATTGGCTGGCTGGACAGGTCATGTGATCTATCATGGTCTTTACCACCTCATCGGCAGATGCCACCTGAGAAACACCATAAAGTAGAAAAATGAAACCAAACACACTGAGTTATACGTAAGACCTACTCTGACTATTATTGGTTGAATCAGACTCACCTTGGACCTCTTGATTCCGGGTTCCCCATGGATCCCTGACGGATGGAAAGCACAAATGGGTAAGTCTGCATTTGAAAGCATATATGTGAACAGAAGAACATATTTTCCATAAAAAAAAAAAAACAGAGAAAAAAAACAGCCAGACTTTGATTCTGAAACACTCTGGTGAGGACATCTTCATGTCAGATGTCCTTAAACACTTCAGACACTATGAGGCGCTGCTCTGCACATTCACAACCCTTATAACCCAAAAACAGTCATATATTATTTTAAAGCTGATCTAATCAAAACAAGCAATTGAAATCCTCTGTATACAAATGGCGATATCTTGGCCTGGTATCTCTCTTCTCTAATCTCTTGCACCTATCCCCCTTTTTCCTCATTCCTCACCTAGTCCCAGCTCCATGTCCCCTTGGGGCAGGTCAAATGACGGCAGGCAGCCCGGAACACTGCATGGAGACAGACTGACCCCAAGAGTACCTGCGATACAAGAGCCCAGAAAATCACTTCAGCCTCTCTGGCAATCGTTGAGGGGTGGAAAAGATTGAAGAGAGGTTAGTTTACCAATCCCCTTCAACACTTCTGTTACTGTGGAAACAATCCGGTCCAATGGGCAGCCTTCTTCTGCAAGAGCACCTGCCAACTAAGCCCAGAAAATTAAACAGACAAATTTAAATTAATGGACAGCAAAAATGAAAACAAAACAACAATTTATCATGGGAATTGGGAAGAGTGTTTGTGGATGCTTTTATTTAAATCTGTCAGTGTTAATGTGCTTATGACAGATCAGTAATGTGGCAACACAATAACAAAGGTTTTTGTAATGCACCTTGTGGATGAAGACAGTGCCACACAGGCCTCTTCTTCCAGCCTTACTGGGTTGGTCAAAGGCGCAGTCCTCTGCGACCACCACCATGTCCACAGCGATGCCCTGGTTACGGGCCTGCTCTGCAGCCAGTCCAAAGTTAAGGCGGTCACCTGTATAGTTCTTCACAATGAGAAGGACACCAGCAGCTCCTGAGGATGGACGAGTGTTGTTAGTCTTTCTCATTCAACTGAACTTGAAATGAGCAAAAACACGCTGAACTAAAAAAGCCATCACCTGCATTGTGCAAGGAGAGAATGGCAGCCAGGATGCTGGTGGGCGGGGGCGATGCAAACACTCCTCCTGCCACAGCCGCGGACAACATACCAGCTCCAATGTAACCTGAAGACACAAAAAAAAGGGTTCAAACCATGTGAGAAGAGGGCAGAGTCAGTCAAAGGTGTTCGGGTGCCATTTTACCGTAGGGTAGACCTACCCCCATGTGCTGGCTCATGCCCTGACCCCCCTCCAGACAGCAGTGCCACCTTGCCCCTCAGGTTGTCCAAGTCTGAGCGAAGGACAACTCTGTGGCCCTTCAGCAGAGACAGGCCCCCAGAGGCCCTGACGATGCCGCAGAGAGCCTCATCCACACATCTGTCCACTGAGTTGATCAGCTTTCTCTGAGGCTGGGACGCAACAATACAGTGTCAGTGTTTTGCAACGGGCATGGAATACTGGGTTCCAGTATTTACATATGAGGCAAATCCTACAAAACGCGATTATGTGAAAGTTTACACAGGCCCCACACATAACATTTGTATTTGTATAAACAACAGGGAGTAAAATGGACGCTTTACAAGACAGCTTTTATCAGTGATCGGACTCTGATCCCCCCAGGTGACAAGTGTGCTAGCTGTCATAAGCTAGCAAAACTCTGTCAACCTTCATCTCGCCTCTAATTAACAATTGGGCAGACTACGACTCTTCAAGTCTTCTCTTACGAAAATCTAAAATATTTTCTTTGAACCACTTTACCTGCATCTGGATTTTCCGGATTCTTTTCTTGTGTGACACCTACTTAACTTAGCCGAACTAAGTCAGGCACATTAAGACAAGGGCACACCGGATATTTCTATAAATTGGCCTAAAATAAAAGCTTTTTGGTTTTGGTTAATTTATAACAGCAACAACAAATGAAGTGGCTGATATTTCGTAGGTTTGCAGTGTAATGTGATACAGTATCACAACAAGTAAGCCTTAGGTATAAAACCAAAAAACCCTTTCTATGAGCTAGACTTATGAAAGCTTCTAAACTGTTGTATTATTTTGAAAAAAAAAATATTTTCTTATTTCAGAAATTGACTAAATTGGGCTGGACAAATCTGAGCAAACACTTGAGAGCATTACGTTATGTGTGTCTTATACTCAAACACAAGGTAATAGACAACATGTACATTGTAATTTCATATAAATTCTGCTTAATATGAGCCTTAATTAAAGACATCGTAAACATTTGTGTAGGTCCTGTACAAGCATGGCATCCCGTTTATTTTTATGTCGTTTTTTTCATTAGACCAAAAAAAAGGGGGGGGTGGGGGGCATTTTAGTTCATTTTATACGGTGCAACATGAGCTGCCTTCCAAGTGCATAACTGACCAATCAATTTACAGTGAAGCAAAGCACCGCAAACACCTGATAATAATCAGCACCTTAACAACATAATGACGTGGGAGAGAAGTAATGGAGTTGATTTAATAGAATGCAAAAATTTGGATCGATTTAAGTTATTCAAAAACAATATTTTATCTATTCAATTACGGCGGACATTTTCGACTGAGCCTTAAAGCAAGGACATTAACGCTAGAAAGTCTCGAGAAATGACGAATCCCCGCTCGCGAGGGCTGTTGGGTGTAGACATCGAACCAACCCTCCGAGTGTGACGCAAAGAGCCCTCAGTCCACTCAGCTTAGCTCGGAACTGTCCAGAGCAACATGCAGGATGGCGAGCGTGGAGACAGCTGCCGAACACGAACGTATTCTGCGGGAAATCGAGAGCACAGACACCAACTGTATCGGGCCGACGCTCCGGTGAGTAATTCCTTCGAGGCTGTCCCTGTCAGATCCATGAAAACAGCCTCACTCTCGGAGCGCAGCAAGCTGCGACTGGCTCCGAGAGCTTGCTCAAAACTTTAACACACATGTATCCATTGTCGGACAGCTAGCCAGCTAACTTTAGCAAACATCAAAGCTAGATAATTTCCATCACTAACACCGGTGTCCAAACTTTTAATACATACTGCTTGTTGACTGAACTGGCCGGATATTTTTTTGCCATGACATTGTTCTACCATATTTCGATAAACAGTAAGAACTTGTCCACAGGTATTTGACCAACTTAGGCTAATATTAGCGCCCTCTGCTAACTAATTGGCATTCTGCTCACAATGAACTGTTAAAGGGAGGCTTGACGCTCGGCTTTTCATGTTACTATTGGATTTGTCACTTTTACCATCATTTTTTCATTTCTCTTTTTTAAAGTCGCTTTTAATCGGTTAGCAACAGCTACCATTCAGTGTATCAGGGAGTGTCAAGTGCAGCAGCCTTGACAAACCCTGCCTCTGTTTGCGTTCTCAATGAATGAGAACTGTCGTTGCTTGTGATTAATTAAGCTAATTTTTTTGTCGGAAGACGTGACAAAAAGCGACAGTCAACGGCATTTGTCACCTGTTTTAGTTTGAATTAAGCAGATAATCATTTTTGTCAGTTTTTGTTATTTAATAATTAGGAGAGAGAATAGGGTGTAAATGCAGCATGAAGTGTTTGCATTTCCACGTGAAATCTCTCGCAGACTTGGTTCTCCTCAGTTGAAAATTCAAATGACAAACTGGTTTGCAATTTTTTTTACTAATTTCCCCCCCCCTAATTGTTCCTATATGTAAATCAGTTAAATGAATCATGGGCAGGCAGCCTTTAGGAATAACCATGTAGTGCTTGTGAAGACACAGAGCTCTTGGCCAACTGTCTTTGCACCGATTGTTCAAAGAGGAAATGGGGAGTGAATGAGGAGGGGAAATGCAGCAGAGGAACTGGGCTATAGAAGGCTTATCAAAGGTGGTCTGTGTTTACAGATGTGTTTGTCATCTTATCCCTTTGTGCTGGTTGTTTTCTGGACATCGTAAGTTGGTTTGTTGTGGGTAATTGGGACAGTCTTTTTTGCTGTGTTGAGATCATTTGGCTTATAAATGCAATATGTAAATAGACAAGAGACTGACTTCTATTTAGGCAAACAAGTTGAAAACGGGTTAAAGAATCTGTTGATGAATATCCACATCTACATTCAGTAATTCAATGTCTAATTTGTTTGGCATGCATGCTGTCTAAATAAATGGCGTCAATAGTAGTGGATGAGAAGCCCATATAGCTTAACGACAGCACCTACTATTCATTTAGATTTGCCATTTAGGCCTTTTATTGGCACTGATGGGAGGCTGCATCGAGCCAAGGCCAGAGTGGGCATGTCAGCGGCCCTCTAAAGATCCAGGGTCTAACATGGGTTGACAGCTTCGTGTGACACCTCTGGCTGCCACATTCTTTGAGTCTTTGCATGCTGTTGGGGGCTATGTTGAACCAGACAGGCAGACAGCAGGATTATTATTTTTCTTTCCACAAACACTGTTATGTGATGTTTCGTCTTTTCCAGTGTCTATCTCCTGTCCTCCTTCTTTAGTTTTCTACACGTCACAGTGCACAATTACCCGCTTTGAATATTTTGGGTCAGTTTATATTTGGAACTGTCTGGTACAGCATTGTCTTCATTTTTGTCACAATAGATGTATGAAGGAGTTTAATAGGAGGCCCCTTTGGCTTTACAGTAAAATTCTGTTTATGTACGTGATTAATCTGTTGTCTTTTGCCTTTGTGATTGAGTTTTTAAGTAATTTATTTTGTGACTGTCTAAATTCTTCTGACCAGGGGATTTTTAAAGGAATGCTGCACACTTTTAGAGGTAGGTATAAGGATCCAATTGCATTCCATGTTATCCTCTGGTTTTAAAAGCAAAGTTACCATTACATTAGATGCATTTCTACAAAAATGAATGAATCCTGCGAGGAAGTAACGCTGCTATGTGCCAGCCATCATTTGACTTCCTGTGGTTTAGCACAGCCAGGTACAAGAGCAAGTCTTTTGTCAGAAGCTGTTTAAAAGGTAAAAAGGTGAGATAGATATGTAAAGGAAAAAAAAGGCTTTTTAGTGTTGATTCTTCACTTCAGAAACCAATGAGAGACCAGAAACGTTGCCAGAAAACTTTGAGTCACACCATGAGCTCGTTACACTCAATGCAAATGTGTGAAGATAGAGGATTAGACACGGACAGGCGTGCTTCTCTAAAGTCACAGGGAACTGCATTCCTGGTTATTGGACTGTATGTTTTCCTGCATGCTGTCTGTGGTTCTTTAAACCAGTCCATCTGACTTACTTTAGACTTTTCCCGTGAAACGTAGGTAAATGATGTGAAAGCTGAAGACAAGCTGTTTGTATTCTATTTTGTTCAGAGTTTCTTGTTAAGATGGAGACTTATTTATGTTTGTCATGAGATTTCTTTTGTTTTTTTTCAAAAATCAGCATTAGACTCAAGTGATGCTGATATTGAGTATAAATGTGACTAACCTGTATAGAAATATTTAAATCTCTTGGGATGGGCTGCCTCTTTCCTCATTAAACAGCTGGAGGATCACAAAGCAGCATACATGGTCCACACTGAGTCCAGAGTAGAGTCATTTATAATTTATATCCTCTGATATTCCTTGGGGAACCTGTGGGGCCCTTTTGAATTCTGCTGCTCTTGCCTGAGATACTTAGAAATTCAGATCCTTCAGATCATCTGGAAGCAAAGCAGCTGAATGAATTCTGGAGTTTTTATTTAAATAAGGTACACAATTAATTTATGTCAGTTATGCATGCTGACTTTTTCACTGTAGATATTTAATTTCTAATGTGTCGAGGGAGCGTCAGTGATCGATCAGTTAAATGCAGAAAAAAGAGTGTTAATTGTATCAACCTATGAGAAATGAAAACGTTCAACTACATATATCAGGGTTAATCTGAGCAGTCAACAGTTACAGAAGACATTGTGTGCAGTTTCTAAAGGAACAACTTTCTGCTGAGGAAGTGGTGTATGTTTGGACTGTCTGGAGTAGACTCATAGTGTGACCCTGACCTCCATGAATAAGCCCCCCCCCCCTCAGAAAACCCATTTTAGCTGCTGTTGTGAACAGCAGCACAAACACCGCATTAGTAGATAATGGAGGTTTAGAGTGCTAGTCGTCATTTAGGTAGAAAGTAGTTTGGCTTTCAGCTGCAGATCAACTGAAGCATTCTTTCCCAACCATCACAAATAACAAATTGTACAAGAGGTGTTGGTGAGAATGAAGAAAAAAAAAAGTTTTTTTCACAGGGTTTTAAACTCCTCATCACTCTGTTTAAAAGCAGGGTGGCAGTAAGAGTTGGTTGAGTGTCTGTTTCCCCTCAGCAGTGGAGAGCAGGTCGAGGCTAGCTGCTAAATTCCTCCCTGATAGCAGAAGAACCTGGGATCATCAGTCAGCCAACTCCCTTGGATTACAACATTCCCCCTGACACTGGGTGTTTCCTCCACTCACAGCTATTATTGTATATATTTAACAGCTCACATTTAAACCACTCGATTATTTTTTTTTTAAACATAGTTCGCACTTTGTGCTTACTTCAACGCTCAGCTCTTCTTTACTTAAAGTTTATGAGTTGAGTTTGACACTTTCTGTGTTAAGCCAGATTCGAGGTTTGTTTAACATTCAACAAGAGCTCTCATTGTTGTGACACTTAAACTTGCCTCTCTCTGTTTGCCCTTGTGACACCCACTACAGATCTGAGGGGAAAACGTTGGCCCTTCCTTCCACAGATGCTCTTTTCTGTTACCATTTCTTTTTACGTTTCCCATTTAAACTTAGAGACTTAACTTTATTGATCCCTTTTGGATGACTCCCTCAGAGGATTTGAATTTCCATCAGCTTCTAGCGCAAGGAAGCAGCACACGACCTGACCAGACTTTTTTGAGATAAACATAGCTATCCACATCTTTTTTAAGAGAGCATGGTTTCATCACTGTCACTCTTAATGAGTCCACTTGCCAAGTACTGTTGACGCTGCATCATCTGCAGTCAGTGATCAGATCTGTTTAAAAGTACTTGAATAACAGTAAATGATCCTCAAATAGTCAGTCATCATTTATCAACCACAGAAGGTTCCCCTTTTGTCTCTGTGTTCTCTCTCTGTGCCTCCGCTTCCTAACAGTCAATGAGGGAGTTATTTTTCCACTCATCAGCTATTATCAGCAAAAGCACTCTCTTATTACAGAACAGAAACACAGGCCAGCAGTTTCAAGGGCAGAAATTTGTATAAGCACAGAAATGTTCTAGCTGTGAAAGCTTGGGTGATGACTGGCTGTTCAGAAAGTCAGAGGGGGCTGTTGTGGATGAAGCCATGACGGAACACTTTTACAGAGCCATCCCTGCTGTTTCACACTGAAGATGCTGACAAATTCAGCCACGCGGTAGATTAGTGTCATCTGATCACCGTCTGACAGCTCTATCTACACTATTGCACACATCCAGAAGTGACTCAGCTGTTCTTCTCAAGTGTTCACTGCAGATCTGCATTTTCCAGCAACTCCTCAGCCTTTTTAGTCTGCTAGTCTGCTATATTTTTAGGGCATTCAAACAGATCCCATGCTGTCTCTTTGCCACGCAGTTTGGCGCAACCATGCCTAACCAGAGTACAGTCATGTTTGATGACATCACATTCACACCCTCTATGGTTCCTTGATGATAAATGGCTATTAAAGAGAACCATATGGAAACACAGCGCACAAAGAAAATATAGGGTGGCATTGTAATGCACTGCTCAAAGGAGAGTATATATATTTTATTCATTCAAGTTGGATTTAGTTCACCCATTTCCAAACTTGACAACATGTCTTGTGTTAAGCAAATGTTCAGTGAATGACAATATAAAAGGTTAAAGAAAAAGCTCATCAAAATCCTGTTAACTTCCGTTTCTAGATACTGATGCTTGAAGACATTTTTCCAGATGTTGAGGTTAGTTTGCTCATGTTGACTCCTTTCCTGATTATTATGACTCTGGCGTTTACCTCCTTTCTACATGTGCTCTGTGCCTCATGAACAAATTTTATCGGCCAATCGAGAGGCCCGATCACTGTTACTAACTAACAGTAAAAAAAGATGTATGAGTGTGTGTATGGAGGTCCACCCTGTGTTAAACAATGTGCAGCTGGTGCGTTTGCACAGATTTAGCCATTAATGACAGAGGGCATTACGGTGGTGCTCATTTTGTGGGTTTCCATTATAGTGACCATAAAAAATTCTCAATTCTGATTGGCTGTCTGCTTTTCTTGAATCTTTCAGAGCAGCTCAGAAATTGTGCAGACAAGTTCCATCACATAAAAAATGCAGCAGGTCACCATAGAAACAAAGCACATGTTTTGTGCTTACTTGTGTAGGCTATGCTGACAGGAAAGGGAAACTTAAGTTTAAAAAAAAGATTAAAAAAGCAATCTGACAAGGTCTGAGGTCTTATGGGATGTCCTGCACTCTACTAGGCTGCTGAAATTAGGCAGCAGTTTCATAATTGCAACATTAGAATATGAAGTCAATTGGCTACCGCTTGCAAAGTTTAATTGTAGCATAGAAAAGGTGTGTTTGAAATCTTCAGAGATCGGTTGGTTGGCTGTTTGTCTTTTTTTAACTTGGCTGATGACATTTCACGCAGCGTTGGTAGATCACAACCAAGAACCCCTCAATGGATGCAGTCAGCAGACCTACCTCCAGCATGCAGACATGCTTTCTCTCTATAACATGCTGATAATGACACCATCTGTTCACAAGACCTGCACTCTATTCTCTTCTACTCGTCACTCTTGATACAGTATCAATGTGGTGTAGACGGTTGGAATAATTCCTGCTGCCATGTTTGAAATAACTGGATGTTACAATATTCATACAGCACATTTGTTAAACTCTTACTCAGGCATGCATGCACACATACTTTCACATTGTCTCTTGGTGTTTGATATGGTCTATGATGACTTGAATATAAAAAGAGCCTTTTGTAATTCAAAATTGTGCATTCACACAACCCAGTCAGGGTTGTGTGAATGCACATAGCAATTAATTCACCCTTGGTGGTCGGCGATCTCTTAAGTGGGTTAAGATCCTATTTAGTGAGCTGCTGAGTAGTCAGCAAATTGGCCTCAATACATGCTCACACACGTGCAGTTGTTTACAATGATGTCATAACTGAGCAGTTTTCTGGAACATGTTTGTGGCAGCAGTGTTCTTTTCTAACAGTAACCACGGCACTTATAGAAATTGCTGCCTTCTTCAGCTATTACTGTCGAATACTTTATGAAGGATAGAAGTTTATGTCAGTACAGGAAGAAGTTCCTAAAAGTAGCATTTGTTAAAACTAGTCATTCTTGGTAAGCACAGGCTTTAATTAACTGTGTCTCGTCCTTGGTGTAGTTTCTAATCAAATGAGCAAATCGACCGCGATGTCACCCAAGGGTTTGCTTTTCTGGGGTCCGTTTATGAGCTTGGGGTTTGGTTCTTGCCAGCCTGGAACCAGGAAGAACCATGAGAATAAGAGAAACTGAAGAGCTTTAAAGGTGACAGAATAAACTAGGACTGTAAAGAATGTGACACCATTATGATATTGTGTGTGTGTGTCCCCAAATGATGACCAGCCTGCCGACATTTTATGTTTTGACGTTTTATGTGACATGGCTTTCTCTGAGTCAGCCCACTGTGTTTGTGGCCTCCCATGCTTGTTTGTGGCTAAAGAAAGACCTCATTGCTCCCTATTGTACAAGTTGGGCATTTCCTGGTTTGAGGGAGGAAGGGTGGGGGAGTCCTAGCTGTACACAGGTGTGTGTTTTTAGAAAGGGAAAGAACACAGGAAGAACTGTGATCGCTATTACAGCTAAGCGTTTCCCACTCACACCAGACACATTTGGCTTTATCTCCACGTATGTTTCTTTGTGTGGCTGCTTTGGAAAACTGTGCAATAGGACACACAGCAACACTTACTTTAATGATACTTTAATAATAAAAAAACAAACTGTCATATTTTATAGACAAGAGAAAGCTTTACTAGTAAAAAAAAAAACAATCAGTTTAAAAGTAAATTGATTTAATTTCCTCCCCAGGTGAGATTTCGGTCAGTTAAACTCGTAACTCTCTTGCTCTGTTAGTAATTCCCAGTCACCACATGCTTTTCTCTCTGTTTTTTATGTCAAGGCAACAGGCTAGTTTCAGAATTGACAGAAAACACTCAAGAAGAAGTCTGAAGATGATGCTCTTGCATAATCTGTAGCAGAACTGACGACCAAAGTAATTCTGTAACAAAACATGTGACTTTCAGGTTGTGTCAGCATTTTGTATCTGATATGGGGAACTCAGTTTTTTCCATATTGAAATATTTGTCTAGGATAATGGCCAACATACACAGAAAATGACAGGATTTGTGGAGGTGTTGTTTATCATCTTTTTTGCAAGAATAAATTAATGTAACTTTTATCACCTGATGAACTGGATTTTCAAGCATCTTCATCATTCATGTGTTAATTGATGGTATGATGTGTGAAGATGAAGGGCACTCAAACACTGCCCTCTAGTGGACGTATATTGTAGTTGCTGCTGTTCTCTACCCTCCATTTTCCATATTAGATACAAAACAATTGAATTTTAATCAAACTGATCAGACTGTCGGGAGGAATACGAGAGCTGAAATTGAACTCGAAAAAGGCAAAATGACAATTTTAAAGGGTATGGGGCTGTTTATTTCGGACCTTTTTACCCTAAAGACCTCTCTTCCTTTTCGTCCAGGTCGGTGTACGATGGTCAGGAACATGGCCTATTCATGGAAAAGCTTGATGCACGCATCAGAAACCATGACAGAGAAATTGAGAAGATGTGCAACCATCACTTCCAGGGCTTTGTCGACTCCATCACAGAACTGCTCAAAGTACGAGGGGAGGCGCAGAAGCTGAAGGTAATGGGGGTTGTGGGAGAGGGTGTGTATGAGGACACTTAGAGTAAAAACTGATCTTATCTGACTGTTTGTCTCTTAGAGTCAGGTGACTGAAACCAACAGGCGTCTGCAGGAAGATGGGAAAGAGGTAGGCTGCCTCACTACTTTAGCTTTTCAAAGGAGAAAAAAAAGATAAAAACTTGCCCTCAGTTCTTGTAATGCACACGAACCAACTCATTCCAGTCGAAACGGACCTATGCTGCAGAAAAACTAAATTACAGTTGTTCTTTTCGGTCCTCTGTCTCTTGTCGACAGCTCCTGAGTTCTATGGAGGAGCTCAGACAGTGCCGTGTGCAGCAGAGAAACATCGCTACCACCATAGACAAGCTGACGCACTGCCTGCCAGGTTAAACCCCAGACTTAGTCTTTTATTTTATTTCAGCTATTAAAAGGAGGTAGTTTTGTGCCCGTTCTTAAACATTAATGAACCTTTTTTTTGCTCCTCAGTTCTGGAGATGTACAGCAGACTTCAGGAGCAAATGAGGGCCAAAAGGTAGGTCACTTTTTGTTTATTTTTTACAACCAATTGTCTGTGATGTACGAAAAATCGTCATTTGCCATTTTGTGTCTCAAAACCCTGTAAAAAAGGACCTGCATCATTTGGATCATCCGCATCAACTTTTTCAAAATATTTATGTACTAACAAAACGCAAATGCATTACAAAGCTATTTAATTCATAGAGGATTTTGGCTTTGTAAAAGAAAAAATACACTGAAGAATTTCATTAAATGGTTGTTCGTCTATTTGCAGATGAAGCACATAATTAACTGATGAAATGTATGAGGCCAACCCAGATGCTTTTAGATAAAATGAGGCTGCAGCTCCAACAGCTGTTCTGTCACTCTTGGCTGAGTGACGGGAAACATGGAGATGAGGGCCATTTTTCTGGCCTCTGCATGAATATAGGCATCTGCATGAATCACATGGGACAAACTTTTCCCTAGCACACGCGTCCACCCACAGCTTACTCTGACAGCTCTGGGCAGCAGCTGTAAGTGGTGCACCATGTTCCAAGTCAAACATGCATTCTCATCGTTGCTTTTGTTTTCAGCTTCAGGTCATGCGCTTTGTTTGAATACGTGTCTCTCTTTCTGTTGTTTTTTTTTTATTTCATTTTGATTTCATTAAATGCACCGAGATGATACTGAGACACTGATTGGCAGGGATAAGTAGACAAACTGTGATATGTGCAGAAGTCAAACTCTCTCTGGTCTGCGAGGAATTCAGAATATGCAAGAAGGGAGTTCAAACAATATAAAACCAGCCTTGAAATCATATTTTTAGTCATGGATGGATTGGCAGAAAGTGGAACATTGGAAGAGTAATGCTTGTATGTGCAGTGGTCAAACCACTACCGCTCAACACCTCATATACCAACGTTGTTTTCTTTTTTTTTTAAGCCTGAAACAAAAACACGACTGGTTCTCATTTTCCATGAACATACAACCACCTAGGGCTCAGATCCATTTGAATCAACTCCATTTTAGTTATTGTGGAAGCCAAATGAGTGAGTAGACCAAAAAATAAGTAGTCTACTTTTTTCCTCAAACATTTTAGCAAGAGTGATAATCCTTTTTTTTCTTTTTCTTTTCTTTTTGTTTTTTAGTTTTAAACTACCAACCACAAGGTGGAGCCATTGCAGTTTAAAAAGGAATTTAACTAACAGCTGTCTATCTTTTTCCCTCCCTGCCCTCACCCTGACCTGTAGCCCGGAGTCTGGTTGGTCATAAATTAGTCGTTTGTTTGTGTTTTTCTTCTTCTCCCTGTCCTGTGGCTGCTGCTCTGAGAGCATGGAGAGGTCAGCCAACACCGAGTGCTCCTAGAGAGAGAAAAGTGTTTGAGATGCAGTGAAGTGTTTTGGGAGATATTGTGTTTCTAAATGTCCTTGAGGTGTGTTGGAGTGTGTTTATTTATTTGTGTGCAAGTGCATGCAGATGTTTTTTTCTCTGCGTGTTCTGCCTGGCAGGGTGGTGTATTATTGTTGTGTGCTGTTGGTTTCCCACGTGTCTCCTTCCATATCCAGACATTTTGAACGTAAAGTGTATACTTAAAGCTTAATCTGATGTTTACAGGCAAAAATAAACTTACTTAGCCTTGGACTGAAACGATCAACCCAAAGTTTGACCAGGATGAATATATGCTGGGTTTTTGTAATTATTTTTTATTGTAGGTACTACCCTGCATTGCGAACTTTGGAACAACTGGAACAGACGTGTCTTCCCAGGGTGGGGCAGTACCGGTTCTGCTCCATCATGGCAGAAAACATCCCCAAACTGAGGACGCTGATCCGGGACACGGCCATGACACAGCTGAGAGACTTCCTGGAGAGCATTCGGAAACACTCGGACAAGATAGGAGAGACTGCCATGAAACAGGTACACCGAGAGGGCCTTCTACATGAGCTGCGCCATGCCGCAGACTGTTACACAGGACTTTTACCCACACACTGTCAGACTTGCAGTGTGGGCTGTCCTCCTCTGCCCATCCAGATACATGGCTGTATCTGAGAAATGGCCTTCCTCTCATGTTGGTGGTAGACTCTATGCCACTCCTGAATACATTGTTTCTCTCAGGATGCCAGGGAGACGTAGTCTCCTAACTACTGGTTGCTAGACTGGATTGAGGACCTTTAACTCAGGGGTGGCGAGTGGCCGACCCCTGCTCTAACCGTTAAACATGGGTCTGCACCCGTCTGATTTAGCTGCTGAAATCGGCATGTTCTGCTGGCTGCTCGTGTCTCCACCATCGAGCAGTTTTGGTGACTTCCCCCTCTCACTTTGTACCACAAGTTGTTGTTGTTCGTGTCTTGTCTATCAATCAGAAGCTGTGTCTGTCTGTGTGTGCGTGTGTTTGTGTGTGTGCGCGTAGCCCTGTGGTTCCACTTCCAGTAAACAAGCATTATGGCGCAGCAGCGGACGCCGAAGCTTCTCATTTAAACAGCAGTCACTTCATTGTTTTCCAAGACCAGAGACGTTTTTAAGGAGTGTGTGTCTGTGAGCTTTTGCTCTTTGTGGTACACATAGCTCAAATGGAGGCCTCTCATTTATGTGCATGTCTTTAATTTATTTATTTCTTTTTGCAAAGATAAAGGGCTGCAATTGGAATAAGAAAGGAACAGTTGATGGCAGACAGATGAGCATATGAAGAATGGGGAAAAATAGCCGCACGGCTCTTCAGTGTTGTGTTCTGAAACTTATTTAGTTGCTACTTGCACATTAGAGCATTAATAGAACTGTGGATGAGAATTTTGGCCCCATGGTCCAAGAAAAAAAAATACAATCCTTTTGTGTCACTTTCTGAATCATCTTTTACTCAGCAGTAAGACTCGGGGTTAATTGTCTCAGAAGAACATAAGTTAAAAACATTTTTTTACAATTCAGATAGAATTATTTATGTCTTGGAGCTCACAGATAGTTGTGACAGAAAAGTGGAAATAAAATGCTGGATATTAAGACATATCCCAGAAGACTCCAGTAAGCCTCGAATGTGTAAGCTCTCTCGGGGACGGTTTTTGGAAATTAAAATCTTTTCACTGGAACTCTTTCTAGGCTTTGGTTCCTGCATTGAGGGATGGAAGGATTGTGAAAAGGATGTATGGATACTGGAGTAGCTTCCTTTGGAGAAAAGTGGTTCAGAATCCAGTGGAGAATGCAGTAAAGGCTTAGAGTTACTATAGAAAGTATAAACATCAACATTAATGTTGTTTTTTTCCTTCCCATATCTGCTTGAGCAAAATATCTTGTTTTACTTACATTTCCAGATGGAATAAACTGATCTGAGAAATTGTTGGTGTTGTGTAAGATGTGTTTTGGGTAGAATAATTTTGAGCGAGTGATGTTCTTTAAAGCCTGAAGAAACATCTTGATTTGACCAGCGTTTCACCTGCAGCTGCTCAATGCTCTGGCTGAGCTCCCTACTTACAGATGGTTTAAATGCAAAAGTGGGATTCCTGTGTTTGTTCTTGGCCGAATAAGGGATTCTTCTTCTTCTAATGCTGGCTGTGTTTGCTGCTGACCACTGAGGATTTTGAGAATCTTGTGAAATATCACATTACTAGATGCTTCTAGCCATTCTAATCTGTCTTTTGCTGACAGTAATGGTAGGGAATATGATACCGTCTTTGGAGAGACAATCTGTTGTTATCACCGATATTTCACTGTTCAAGTGTAGGTGCACTGAATATTCCTCCTCTAGATGTCACTAGCAGATCGCTTTATTGAGCAAGCCTCAGTTTCCTATTGATGGTGGCTTTTAAAGCTCTGTATGCTAACGTTTAGAGCAGCACAGCAGATGCAGATCGGGGTTAAAGGGAATGATTTAAGTTTGAAAACTGTGTCATTCATGTGCTGTGGCCTTTGCAGTCACCGCATTCACACTTACTCGATGAAACGTGTCAGATTAAACACTCCTCACCAACATCACAGAAGGCACAAGCAACTTTTGACAAAATGACGTGAAACACCTGGGGGAGAGCTTTTTTTCTTGTAAAGATCCTCTGTTTGTGGGCAAAAACACGTTTTTACTCGGCGCATCTTGTTGATGCTGTGATGCCTCTGAACTCTTGAACATGTAAAAAGTACAGTTAATAAGCAAGAAGTCTTCTGTAAATACCCCCCATATGTGGCACAAATAGCTCCCTGGTATCACATGTGCAGACTAACAACCCTTAATTGACCCTTAGGTAGGGGGTATCTGGGCCACAGTTTGAGAAGCAAGGCTCAGGAAATCCACTTGTAGTCACTGAAGAAGCTAACCACTAACTGCCCTGACCACTAATTACAAGGGAGATTACGGAAGCCCCAGCAGACCTGATACTGATACTTGAATTGTGATGTTGTATCAGGTTTTTCGGCACAGTGTGCACCCTCGGTCGGATGCCTCAGAGCTGTGTGTGTTAGGGAATGTAGTTCTTCTTCCTTTCATTTTTGCCCCCGCCTTCCCCATCTCCCACTTTTCTCGTTCTCCTTCGCTTTTTCTTCCTCCTTGTGTCTTTCTCTCAGACAGTGTGTCTCTCTGGCCTGCTCTGTTCCAAATTAGCTCCAACTCTCTGTACCCAGCCTGTTACAGCTCCCTCAACCAAGGATGTGAAAATAAATAGATTGGGGGGAAAAAAAGGAGGAAGAGGTGGAGAAGGAGATGGAGGAGAGTGAATGGTTCACAATGGAGCTATTGTCTGCTGCCACATGTCCATGGAGAAGGAGAGGGAGAATAAGAGGGATCAGGGGCAAGTGGGGGGGGGGGGGGGGGAGAAAAGGAAGCATCAAAGGATGAAGGAGAATATGTGTAAGGAAGAAAGAGGATGGGTGGATGACAAAGAAGAGGTAGAGTTAAGAGATTTAGATGTATAGAAAGTATTTTTTTAAAAGAGGAAGAGGTAAATCTAAAATGAGATCAGATTGGAATCACATTTCAAACCACTTCCAAATGTGGTGTGGATCCAATTTTCAAAAATTACATTTCATGTGGCTTTTGCTGTCTAAAGCTTCTCAGGGTGTTTTGACACTCAGAAGTTCTTAAAGTCTGGACTAAAGTTTGTGTCTTTAAGGTTTAGATAACAGATCTACCTGCTGTTGGTCGGTGATAACAGCGTAGTTGAAAGGGCTTGTTCAAATCCCTCAAATGATGTCATCATCAAACACAAACTGCTGCTTAAAGGCAAACAGGTGAGTGCTGAGCCACCCTGCACACAGCAACAACTCTGTGGGAGACCCTGCAAAGGTGAGGGGGAGTACAATATGGAGGTTGAAGTAAACCTGGTCTGTGCTCCTCATCTAGTGCCTCCCTGTTCTGACAACCGTACCTTCTTGAGATGGGTCAAGAAATCTGTTGGTAGATATAAACTGAGATGGTCATTTTTCGGGAACCTGACTCATTTTACACTCTTATTAGTTTGAATCAGAGATGCTCAAAGGGGCGCGCATGACTAAGATCCTCACAACATTGATCCTTAGACACTGTCTGAGCTTAGATTAATTTGGAGGGATCCTATGCAGAGAATGATCATAAAGGAGCCAATAATGGCATATTGTTAATTCCGATCTGTGCAGGTGCACTTTCTTGCGTAGATGAATGAGTTCTCCAGGGCGGAATTCTTCTTGTCTGTTTTTTTTTTTTTTTTTTTTTTTTTTTTTTTTTTTTTTTTTTTTTTCCTGTGTATTTCTTGTCCACTTATTCTTAATTATACTACTCCATCTGGCTTCCTGGATCCTCTTTCATCAAAGCGGGTTCTCTGAAAAGGGTCAGAAAGGTCAGAGGAGGAGATGGGTGACAACATGTCGGGAAAAGGATGAGAAAGAATGATTTAAGACTTGAAGGATACGGAAATGAGAGAACTTTATACCGAATCATCTCCCAATGTCTATCTCATTGGTTCATATCTCCTCGGCCATTTGTCAACTCGCCACTTTTATTTTTCCCGTCACATTACATTTCCCCCCCACTCAAGATCTGTCATTTTCTCTCTTTTCCACCCTTTCCATTCCTTCTTCTTTCCATCTCCCTCCCTCCTGTTTTTCTTCCTTGTGTATTCAGGAAAGGACGAATCCCGAGCTTCTGCTGTGTGTTCAGTGAGACGCACAATCTTCAACACACACACACACACACACAGTAATGGGAAACAGATTGCTGTGCCTGTGAAGTGGAAGAAGATTGATTACCTGTATCTAGTTACTGAACACACACATGCGTGTGCATGCAGCAAGGGTGGCGGAGGGCACACGCTGGGTCGGCGTATTGAACCATCACAGGGGAAACTAAAATAGACTGTTAGGGGTTGCTGTGTCACTCGGCTTGTGTGTGTCTGCTGAATAGAGCTCCACAGTTCAGTGCCAAACGGCGATCTATAACAGGCATGTCCCAGTCAGCTTTTTGCTGCTGATTCTGATCAGACTCATTTCAACCAGGTCACATATCTATATTTATTTATCTCTTTTACTGAAAGCAGCTGTGAGTGTGGGTCAGCTTGATTTTCAG
The DNA here is from genome assembly GCA_013363375.1 of Menidia beryllina. NCBI lineage: Eukaryota > Metazoa > Chordata > Actinopteri > Atheriniformes > Atherinopsidae > Menidia > Menidia beryllina. The sequence goes on along the minus strand of JABUIW010000018.1, from coordinate 4,423,381 downwards.
CAATGGCATGAAAAAAGTTTACCTTTGTGATCTTTGAGTAAGATCAGCTAATATCTGATCAGCAAACAGTTTAAAGAAGAAGAAAAAAAAAGGGAAATCTGTTCAGGCATTTAACATCAAAACCTGAGCTGTCATCCTAACCCCACTGAGGCCAGATTGAATAAGCAAGATAGAACCTTTTCATTAGGGAGCTTTATTAATCATTTCCCCTCGTCCCGACTTCATTCTAAGCTGAAACAACAGACTACTGTTTTTAGTTTCCTGTTCAACAGATATATTTGATTGGTATCAATTATCTTATTTAACCGTTAGCAAAAAATTGAATCGTGGGATTTTTGATTGTATGCAAATCTGCTCACTTTTCTTTGAGTATTTATAATGTCACATGCCAGTGCTTTTCTGTGATACAGCAAATGGTATTTAAACAGGACCTGAAAATGCCAATTAATGATGTTTAGAACTGTAGCATTGACTGTGGTCTAAGAGTTAAGAGCCTATGTGTTTTCTAAATTTGAGTAGTGTACTTCACTAACTATGTTGAGGCTTTTGTCTCCAGAAATAATTTATATTTGTTAGTCAGTTATGGGAAAATGCACCTTTACCAGCTTGACTAACACCTTTACAAAACCTGGGGTGTGGTGATGGCACAGCCTGCTCGGTCTCAGGCGCTTCATGTTCAGATACTGAAATTGAACAGGCTTATTTCACACTCAAGAAGGTTAAAAATGCACTATTATGTATTGAATCCAAAGCTACAACATAAGGAACAAACAGGGCGTTTAAAAGGTACCCAAAACAAATGTATAAATATAAACCAATTTGTTTTCATTTGAATGAAAGGATGTTATTGAAAATTGCTTTTCGGAAGAATTGCATGATGGCAATCCTTGACTTTCATCACTGCATTGATTTTGTCCTCTCCAAATTGGTACCGGTACATAATAAATTATTGGGTAGTTGGTCAATGAAGGAATAATTGCAGATTGGTTCATTTTTATATTAGTCTTTTTTAAACATTTTTTCCTCTGTCTATTTTCAGTGAGGCAGTGAGTGATTGGGAAAGTGTTTTGTTGAATACAAAATGCGTGTCCGCTATTCTGTCCCGTCATGTCAGTTCCTTCTCCACCTTCCTTTCACCTCCTGTCCTCCTCATCCCAATTTTGTTTTCCAAAGTGTTTCCTTCTCCACTATCCCCTGTTTCTCAGGGTGTTTTGGCCTAGGCATGACGCACATTCCCACACTTGTGGTTGAAGTACCCACCTAAAAGCCTTCGTGTAACAAAGCACACGTCAAAAAGGATTCTGTTTGCAACAGAACCTGGCAGTGTGTCAGTGGATAGCACAAGACACAAATCCACCTGCTGAAGTGCCGCAGCTGAAGTAAACCACCAAGTGAATTTTCTTTACGTAGATGCTGACGTCTGTGGCTGCAGAATGGCATATGCTCAGAGGGAATCTTTTTGGGCACTTTGCTCAGTGAGGTTTAGTGTAGGTGATTTGCATGTGAAAATAAGAAAAGGGGGCATGTCAAGAAAAGAAACTCTTAATAAGACTCTTCACCATGTTTCTCAGATCTTTTCCATTTCTTTTGTGGCCAGAACTCTTTCCATGCTTTTTTTCCGTTTTCCTTAACATTAATTCAAACTTGAAAGGTGTGTAAACACCCATCGTTTGGTTAAAGCCTCCTTTTTTTTCAGAAAGGGCACATCTTTGAACATTTTAGTGTCCTCCCTCTCTTCCTGCAAACCTATGCAGAGGAATGAGTTTTCCCCTGATTTTGTTTGTGCTTATTGTTTTAAATGACTCATTTGTCTTGTAATTGTGTGAGTGCATGTCTGCGGGCATCAGATCAAAGATGGCATTGTATTCCTCCAGCAGCACTGATATTGTTCTACCAGGTTTGTGCCTGTCCACCCTTTCGTGGACAGCAGTTTTTCTCATTACGGTTGTCATTAATGGCCCGAAAAAGCTTAAAGCCTCTGACGTAATTGTTAACGTCCCGTTCGACAGATTTAAATCCACATGGTGGTCTACGTGCTGGCGCCACCCGAGCAGAGGAAGCTATCCGATTTTCAAAGCTCTGAGGCGGATTTGGGCGTGATGGAATGATGCTCTCAGCTAATGACTGAGCGGGTTTTCCCCCCTAGAACAAGGTTGTTCCCATAGAAATAAGTCCAGGACAACAGAGACTTGAGATATTTGATGTTGTTTCTTTTTTCTAAAAATTAAATTAAATAAAAAAAAACATTTTTTTATGCATCCCAGAGGGAAAATAAATGATAATGCAACTCATTTAGTCAAAGAGTTATTATAGATTGTGATGGTTGTGTACAGGAAAAATTTTCTGTAGCTGTCAGTTTTACTGCTAATTTGAAGAAACCGCTGACTGAGGAGACCTTGTTTTCAAGTTCCAGTTTCATGATGAGGATGGTCAAGGTTGTTCATAGTGTTCTTGATTTTATGGCAAATCCCATTTTGCATTATCATCTCCAGAGGTTCTACAGCTGTCCCAGAACACGACCAGCCTTCTTGATCAGGTTATTGAGCCTTTTTTCACTGTTGAGTCTCCAGTCAAGTCTGTTTTCCTGATGAAAACCGAAGTATTTATATTCTTCAACCACCTTGGGGGGAATAGGTGCATGGAATTGTTGAAATACGTTTACAAATAATGTTAAATAAGACGGGAGTTTGCACTATAATAATGACCTTGAACGCTCATTATTCAGTAGTCTTCAGGAATAGTTCCCCAGGCTTCTTGAGGGACATTCCAAGGCTCTCCTTTTGGATGTTGGCTGCCTTTTGTCTGGTTTTCTGTCAAGATGATCCCACACTGCTTCAATAATGTTGAGGTCTGGGCTCTGGGGCGGATTTGTTCCTCCATCAGACCTGTTGGTGCTCATTTCCAGTCCATGTTTTGTCTCATTTGGCATAGCTCAGTCTTTTCTCCCTCTTAGCCTTCAGAATGGCTTCTTGACAGCCTTTCTTCCATTTCTGAAGATGCCTTTAATCACTGTTTTTTTTTCTCAACTTGTTCAGATTTACCAAGGTTTTTGGGGGTGTGGAAGTTCTTCATGTAACAAACTGCAAGTATTGGGAAATTAGAGGTGGCCTGAGACTTTTGCACGGTGCTACATATACTGAGCATTACTCTTTGTTTTCATTTTGTTTTGGATACAAGCTCCCATTAATTTCTAACCAAAACTTCCTGTCTTTTATGTGTATTTTTAGAAATTCTCATTAATCACTCCTGGAGACAAATATATCATTTTCCAGAATCCTCCCCAGACAGTGACGCAGAAACAGGATAGTTTGCATCAGATAATGCATTGTTCTAATGAGAATATTTCCAGTTGTACCTCTTTTCCTATTTTAATTAAAGTAAGCATTTATGCTCATTGCTCATTCTGTATGAAGTAACTATCTACCACAGGTGAAAATAAGGTGGACTGGTTGTATGGTTCAGCTCAGAATATACAACCAGCTAATAATGATTTCTAATAAGGGGCTATAGGTTTTAACAAGCAAGGAAACATTTTAACCTTCCTGGCTTTTTAGTATTGTGGAGTAATTTTTTTGTTAGTGTTTCATTGGCTCTTCCTGTTTTCCCTCTCCTGTCTTGCCTTTTTCACTCTGGTGTAGTCTCAGATGTTTATACTGGACACGACATGACGAAAGCAACTCGCACATCTCAAAAAGTGACTCAACATCATTTGTAAATGTAGAGCTTTTCTCAAATTTTCAGGAAAAGAAACTCTTAAAAAGACACAAAAGAAGTACAGTTGTCTTGATGAAGATTATTAACACGTTGCAGTCGTTGGGTGTTTTATTTGTGTTTCTCGCTCGGGCTGTGAATGCGTAGCAGGAGCACATGTGGGTAGGCTTCGGCGGAGCAGACGGTGGGTGTGTCAGTGTTATCAGTTCACATCTGCTTCTGGTGTCAGACCCTCAAAATCAAAGAGCTTCCATCATTTTGCTCTGAAGTTGAGCCAAAAGTTCCGTGTCCTCTGCTGTGTAACATGAAAAGGGTTCTGGGAAATGTAGGAAATAACTGGCATGGACACAAACAATTCATGTTGAGGAAGAGGAGGTATCCTCCCAAAGGGTTGAATTTGACCTTCTTGGCCTTGTGATGTACATTTGTGCTCAGGCCCAGCTCCAGCGCTCTTTGGACAGCTTTGTCTCTATGCAGCCGAGAGCCCTGGTAGGCCGGCGGAGCAGAAAGGAGCCTATGGTGACGGGAGCAGAGAGCGATGGACATGGTGGCAGCCCGGTGTCGGAACAAGACTCAGGGATTCTTGATGTGGAGGATGAAGAGGATGATGAAGTGAGAACTCTACCAGTACACTTAAAGATTATCCTCATAGGAAACGGGAAGAAAAAGTTTTTCCGTAATTTGTCTTATGATTTCTCTGCTCTGCTCATATGAGCCCTTTGGCATGCTACCCATTGTGTCCACATTATTTATGCGTGAATTGAAATTCACCGTGGCGTGGCCACTTTTTTGCCAATTTCAAAGAAATGTGAGGTGACTCTGTACCTTTGCACCACACTAAACCTGAGCATTTGGTTTTGGATACAAACTCCAAGTTTGTGAACTTTAGATTGGACAAATACTACAAGAATATGACTCAAAATCGGTGAGGTTCTTCAGAGGTAGATCTAGCTGTAGACATGCTGCCTCTTCTTTGCCCATTCTGTGCACACAGCGCACACCATTCATAGACATACCAACTTTTGAGCTAAGAGCTCTTCAGAGCTCATTAATTAAAAGTGGTTAAAAAAATGTTCCTCTGTGAACGGTCAGATAAAAGGCCTGGGTTGAAATGATGCAAACTTTCAATTTCAAACAGAAAATTGAAAGACCTTCCTAAAGCCAAGAGAACTATTAAAAGTCCCACTTTAAAAGTCCCACTTCTTGGCGTTGGGTACAAAGAAACAAGCGATTGTTCATCTAAACTCATGTCTTCAGTTTAGATGAACTTTGACTTAATTAAATCGGTTTCTTTGTCTCTTCCACAACCATGTTTCCTCACTAACCAGACTTGCCCATTCTTTTTTATGCGCTGATATCTTTTCCTCTCTTTTTGCTTTCAGTTTACCCCCCTGTTCCATATTCTAATAAGACCCAGTGTCCCAGGTGACGTTTCCGTTAGTGGTTGGCGATGTCATTGGGAATTTTAGTTGTGAGGCAGTATATAGTCCTCAAAAAACAGCTTAGACACATTAATATTTCACCCAGACTGACATGAGCTCACTTTTAATTTTATTTGATTTATATGCTGGTCTGCTCTAAATTGCAGTGCAGCATCAAATACTTGATGAGTTAGCTCTGTTACTATAACAGTGAAAAGAGAAATGCAGAATTTTTTTATTTAGATAAACAAATGGTCTATTTTTGTTGCTGGCTATGAGTGAGCTGATTCGTTAATGTCACAGTGGGGAGAGAGTGCATGGTATTTAAACACAGCCACAACTACTTACTGCATAATTTAGCAGATGTCCTGAAGCAAAGCCGCCTGCTGTTTGGTTAGAGTGCTTGATTTTAAGTTTCAGAGTTTAAGCGCTACCACAAGATCCTCCTTTCCCATCTCGCATGGAGCTGCCCTAAAATGATCAGCAAACGGTTCAGGAGGAAAGTTCAAACAGTGAACCTTCAAAATGGCCACAAAGTGTTTTCACACTGAACTCCTCAGGTCATCCCTTGCTGGATCAAAGTTCCTTTCTCCTGCCTTTGTTGTTCACATTCAAGGGAAGCAAAGTACAATGACAGTGAGGAGAATAGAGCTGAACTTGTCACCCCCGGGCTAGCTCTCGGTTTTAAGGTCCCCGTGGCCTTTTTTACGTCCTGTAAACTCGACTCAACCTTCTCCACGGGAAGACCTTGGTTTGAACAAAGGCCTGACCCTGTGATCACTGGGGTTATGACCATGTTGGCGCCAATGCCCAGCAAAGATGCCAACCATCAGCCGCCCGTCCCCTCTCGCCATCCCTGCCCTGTTGTTCTTCTTCCCCTTCCCTGCATTTACTGTCCTCTGACTCACTGACTCCCAGTTCTCTTAAATCTTTTTTCACCGTACGACTTTTCTGTCTCTCTCGTATTTCTCTTATTTGTCATTTATCTTTTGTACCTCCCATTTTCTTCCCTAACTTTTTTGTGGGTTTGTATTTTATCGACTTTAAAAAAAAAAAGAAAAGAAAGAATGCATCGTATTTGCTTCCATCAGTCTTTCAGGAGCCCCTTTTTAATGCCTCATCACACCTGCACTGTGGCAGTGACTCTTCAACTTATGTTGGTATTAAAACTAACCAATATAGGTTAAAGAGAGCAAACCCCAATTTATGTGTTCTGGATTTTATTTATTTATTGTAAAAATTGAGTAGAATTCCACTCGCCTTGTTTTTCAGAAGGGAAAGGCTGTGGGTAAGGAGGAGGGACTGTTGTTTCACTCAAACTACATTGAAACTACTGCTAATAAAAGTAATCCCACATTGATTATTGGGACTTTGTTCAAATAAATGTAAATCCTACCAACCTACTAACTCTCCACTCACCATCTCATTTCATTTTACCTGAGCACTGAATTTGCGACATTTTGATTAGGAAGTGGCTAGCACACACAAATGGGACCATAGAGGTGAGGAACACAAAAATCGGTTTCCCAGTGCTATCCTGATAAATGTAAGAGAATCAGATACCTTCACTTTGCCCTTAACCCTTTAAAAACCCAATCCAAGAATAAAAAAAAACTGAAAATTACTTTTTTTTTGGTTTGAAGTCTTTATTTGGCCTTTTAACTAAATATGTAAAAAGAAAAAACAAATACATTTTTTATATCAATAATTTATTACTATGCGATAAGTCAAGATTATTTTCCGTGTAGTCTTCTGCGCCCTGTTATCAGGTATATCTAATGGTGTACAATAGGATTTTGAGCAACGTTTTTATCATTAAATTATGCAAAAGGTGTCGGACGCAAAACATTTCAGAAGCCGTATGTATCAAATATGATACATTTGGCATTACAGGGTTAAATGCCGATTGAGTGATTTTAACATGCAGAGGAGAATTGGAGAGCTAAGATTCAGTTGATTTAATTGAAACAAACACTGTTTGATACTTCCTAGCAATTCACTTGGTAACATTTGCTGTACAAAACAGAATCTTTATGCGTTTCCTGGGTTGTAGACAGTCTGATATAATAGACAATTTGGCAAAAATAGTCTGTGTATATTTTTAATCCTAATATTTTACAGCTGTGGTCATTTACTGAAATTTACTGTGAAGGAGACTTTTCATAGAAAAGCATTCAAAGTTACAAAATCAGACATTTATTTTTGTGTCTGGTATTCCAGAGGCCATTTTGGTTTTGTTTTGAGCATTTTCTTCATTGTTTGAGTACTTTAAAGAAAAAAAAGACAGTAACACAATGGTTTTTACATCAGAATAAATATGTCTCATCTGTGCATAGATTTCTCTGATTGTCTGTTGTTTCTCTGCAGGTGCCAGGAGCTCAGGATTTGGTAGATTTCTCTCCTGTGTACCGCTGTCTGCATATCTACACTGTGCTGGTAAGTCCACTCTTATCTTAGTTTCTCTCTCTCGACACACAGTAATACCTTGTTTCCCTCCACCGTCATAAACTACTTGTAATCTCTGCCTGCCAGTCGCATATGGCTGCTAACATTAGATATCATTCACATGTGAAGTAGCTCAAGATCTTAGTACAGAAACCAGTTCCAGCTTTGCTTCAGTTAAGTGTATTCTTGATTTTTTAAAATATTTATTTAATGATATTGACTCCGAATGCATCCCTGAGAAGTTGGTTTTGTCAAAAAAAGCTTTTTTTCTTCTTACGTTGATTTATTTCTTATTTTTTAAACCAGTTGACTGTAAGGTTAAATATTGGCCTGTTTATGTGCTGAGAGGCATGTGAATGTGTTAAATGAGAGGCCTCAACCTTTGCTTGGCTTCGCTCCAACCAGGCTGCTGAGAGAATTTGCGTGTATCATCTCAGTCTGAGCAAAAGCGACATGGATGGAGGTGTAGACTGGGCCACAGCTGGGTCAGTTGCACTTTGGTAGGGGGAATGTGTGTGTGTGCATAGTTGTTTGTGTCTGCCAGGCTTTAGGGGTTGTGACCGGGCCATGGCCAAAGGGTCAACTGTTTCTGTTCTCTGAGCGTGTGTGTTCGAGGGTCTCTATGGCAGGGGGACAGGAAGTGTGTGAACTTTGACAGGAAAGAGAAAGCGCATATGGAAGAGAGTGATGGAGGGATGGAGAAAAAAAAGGAAAAAGACGAAAGGTCACAAAGAGGGGTGAATGATAAGGGAGAAACAAAAAGAGCAAAAGGAAGAGGAGACAGCTTTAAAAAGATTTAGACATTTGACATGATGATAAGACATTTATGAAGAAGTGATAGGAAGTTTCAAAAGAAGAAGGTTGCAAAAGTTTAAAGAAATAAGCAATGAAGATGGAGAATTAAGATGAAAAATAAGTGATAGTTGGGAGGAGGATGAAGGCCAAAGGAGACATAGTAGCAGGATGGAGAGGAGAGGGTGAATCATCTGAAAAGTGATAAGGAGAAGGGTCACAAAGAGGGTAAAAAGGCAAAAACAGGAAGATGAGGGAGAAAAGACAACAAAGTGGATGAGGGAGATTAGAAATGAGAGCTGACTGTAGAACGGGTTCAGTGATGTGAGGGGACGGCTTCAGAAAGGTGCTGAGGGGATGGACCCGTTCTGAGATCAGCGTCAGCCTCCCAACTCTTTGCTTTTGTTGGTGTGCTCATTTGAATGCAGCTTCCACTCTTCCTCTTGTAGCTTTGCATGAGCAAATTTGTGTTGAGTTACAACGTTGTTTAGAGCAGAACACATACTGAAGCGGTTCAGTCCTTGACAGCTGTGCTGCAGCAACTTGAGTGGCCGGTCGCAGGGCAGAGAAGTGGATGTACTACCCCAAAAGAAAACCAAAACGTCCAGAAGAGTTTGCTGCATGAGGCGGAGGTTGTCTGGAAAATCACAAACACTGTGTGGTTGCTGAGAATGACTTGGACTCACACAAGCTCACGCTTGCAGCAGTCAAATTTATTTGTCTAACAAACCTGGATGAGGACTAAGATTTACAATCAAGACCTCCAGTTTTTCATCAACGTCTCTTTCCTCTCCCCTCTCGGTTCTTATACTTCTCTCTGGCCTCTTCCCCTTTTCTGTTTCCCATGTTTGAAGTCCATCATTTTCCAACACGAAGCAGCAACAATACTCCTTTGTTACACTCGCACGTGTGCTGCACGTTGACGAAAGTGGACCAAGTTGATCGATGTAAACACAAAGCATGCTGAGCAGCTGGGCCCTCAAATTTAAGATATTTCTATATTCTTTATTTCCGACGACAGTTTATCTTGCAAAATAAATATGAAGACATATAAAATGTATCGTGCACTATTTCCGTGCTCTTTTCAAAATGTGGAAACTTAGACTTTGGGATAAATGACGTGTACAGCAAAGTCCTAGAGTTTTCCCATGGAGCATCGTATGAGGAGCAGGTATCAGGACCCCAGCCTGACATTTCATCATAGTGAAGAGAAAACAAAGTGTTTTTCTCAGTTATCACATTTACACAAGTCTAGCAGAAAGACATTGATTTCTAGGCTGTATCAAATATAAAAGATGATCTGAAGCCTTTTTTTATATGTGGTGAAAAAAAAAGCTCAGAAATGGAACAGTGTTTTTAATAAACTGAGGGAGCCTGAACTGCCTGTATAGTGTAAGCTGCACATTAGCAAATGAGCTTATTTGACAGAATGGTTGGAAAGGTTTCTTCCAAAAAAGGAAGAAAAAAAAAATCCCACTTGATTTATTCCTCATAGTTTTTTCACTCTTATTAACTTTTCTGGTTGATTAATGTTCTGCTCCTCAGTTTGTGTCATTCGTCTTTCTCTCTGATTCTCTACGGTGTCCATGTCTTTCCTCAGTCTTTCCTCTCAGTCGGTTTCTGTTTTCGCTCCGTTCTTTTTGTGTTTTCGTTTGCGCGTATCTGTTCATCTCCTTTTGTTTATATGATGTTATGAAGGTCAAACTTACACACTCGCATAATCGCAGCCCTAGATTTCACCCCTGAGTTTTCTCTCAGGGAGCTCAACACTGTCATGGCGAGTTCACGGCCGTTTGATGCTGCTCGCGTGTTCATGAATGCACATTGTTCGGCCCAGGGTCAAACGGGGAATTAAAGAATTACCGCACACAGTTTTGTCACCGGGTGTTTAGACAGGGTTTAAACACACTGTCTAGATTTCAGCACTAGTTTCCCATTTTTACCTTAATCTTTGTTTAAAACATTTCTCATATTTAATTGGAATCTTTCCCCTTAGATGTCTTTTACCCTCAGTTTTGCTATATTTTTCTGTCAGTGATCTAAGACAGAGATGCAACACAAGATTTTTTATTTTATTTTATTTTTCATTTTACTTCCATATTTGATAGGAACTTTCACGTCCACGTCTTGAGCTACATTCTTCAATAAAAGTCCACTGAATGCTTGAATTTGTTTTCCTACTACCCCTATCAGCCCGATAGCAAGTGATGGTCAGCACGCTGCAGCATGTGTGCTCTGTCATGTTATCTGGCCTGTCCTGGCCATTTATCTCTGGGCTCAGTGGGGAGAGTAGCCCTGTTTGGCGAGCTCAGACAGACTACAGGTCTCTCTCCAACAACACACACACAGATAAGCCATAGAAAAGCGTAATGGAAGGAAGAGATATGAAATGGTCAGGTTCAGAAAGCCCATTCTGTTTATGTGTGTGTGGGGTTTAGTTTTGATCTCTGCCTGGTGATGTCAACCGAAACAGAGCCAAAACCAGGTTTAAACATCAAAGGCCCCCTTTTTTTCCCCCATTTCCCCCAATCGTTTGTGTTCACATGACCTCCTTCCTTCTGCATTCAGTACAACATTGGACCACGTTTCCCTGCTGGGGAGACAGCACACAACGTGTTATTTCTACAGCATGTTAGACCAATAAAATTGTTTACAAAGGGGACTTATTTTTGTTTTTTTCCCCCAAAGCTTGATCCAGCTCTTAACAGTGTTCGGACTCAGTCATCCACCCACTTACCTTCAATTTGTGTTTTAGGGTTTGCGTGATGTGTTTGAGAATTACTACAGAAAGCAGAGGAGGAAACAGGCTCGCCTTGTACTGCAGCCCCATTCTAACATGGTATGATCCTGCACTGTCACCTTGAATGTTGAGGCACTTTGGACACTAACTCCACCATGTCTATTCTTTACTGCACACACACACCCATACCTGCCTAAACGCACATCCCGTAGTCTCTTAACATTGATAATGCTTTGCACATACACTGAAAGCACAAGTCTTTCCTAAAGAGTAATAAAAAGTGGAGCATTATTTGGATAATTTTCAATACAATTAGAAGCAAAAGCAAAGCAAAAATAATTATGGATAATTAGCTTTTTTTTTTTTTTTTTGTGAAGGGAGTTCAGTGTGGAAAAAATAGAGATCCAATTTTGCAATCCCCTTTTTTTTTTAACAGCACATGGTCTTTTATGGAATTAAAATTCCAAGAAGAATAGCAAATAATAAAAAAGGTCTTTTGATGTGAAGACAGATTTATAATTTTGGCCATAGAACATGTTTTTTCCCCCCATGTAAATGAGCTTCCTGTTTAGTTGTGAGTTCCATGGACCTGCATTTTGATCACAGCAGGTGAGCGTTTTTATTCCAGCGATGTCTCGTAACTTTTATATTTCTTCTCCTTTTTCCTGTTTCTTTCCCTCCATCTCTTTTTAAATATGACTTTTTTCTTCTTAGCATGAAACCCTGGAGGGATACCGGCGGTACTTCAATCAGATTGTAGGGTAAGTCCTCACATCTGTTGATCCGTCTGTTAGCCAGCTTTCATGATTTTTTTTTTTTTTGTTGTTTTTATTTGTTCACTGAAATGAAAGATGAAAAGGCTGTTATGTTAGACCCACCACGTTACCATAAGTACATGGCATTTGAAATGTGTGCTCATATTCCAGAAATGTTAAAGATTTATTAGTAAATATCCTGATAGGATAATTTACAGTTGTCCATCCTATCGTGTCTCCATTTGTTCATCCACATGTCAAAACGCATGCGATATTTGTGTTGAACTTGGCAGAGTCGATTGAGACAGTTTGAATGAACTCAAACCCTCGTTTTGTGACACCTCGTTTAATTTCTTCTTACTCACTTTTTAAAAGTTTGCCTCCATTATTTTTCTGCCCTGTTTTACTGCTCCCCTCCTTCCTGCTTTTTCTCTCATCCATCACTCCATCCAAGTCTTTCTATTGCATCCACTCATGTGCACACATGCGATCGCATTATCTGTCATGGTGGTAGCGATTCATAGGGTGTGTGTGATGGCATGTGGCTGTTTCTGCTCAGAGCAGACCCGTGTGTGAACATGGCTAAGGGTGGACACTGACACACACTTACAAAAAGGCGCACACAGACAAGTGTCAGTGAATTGTTTAAAATAACATGAATCATGCCTTTCTGTAACTCTATAACAAATTAATACATTAACAATAACCTAATTTAAATTTCTAATGATAGTATTTGATATGTAAAGTCTGGAGCCTCAAAAGAAAACGCATTAATAACGTTTAAGCATTTAAATGGCAATTTTAAGAACACGTACTGTATTTCTGACATGAGGTTTGTAAAATAAGATTATTAAAGTGCTTCCTCAAAATATTAATCTAAGAAATAGACAGTAGGGATCCTTTTTTTCCATTTTTTTTTAGAAAAACTATGCCAGGCTGAGCCATTTCTGATAAGCACCCAAAGGCAAAGCAGTCTCAAATAGAAAGTTTGAAAAAGCCTCCTTGCTGGATCACTGGACTCCATAACTCAACTCACTTAAATGGAACATGAAGATGATGATTTTAACCAATATCTAAAAGTTTTGTTACTGCAAAGGTGAGATTGGATGGACACACCCTGAAGCGCAGACAAATGGGGTTAGGTTTGGTTCGGTTTTGGTTCATGCATCTTTGACACAATCCATTAACTGTTAGTTTACCTGCAGAGACGAATATCTAATGTAACTGCCATTTAAATGCATGCGAGTTTACAGTTACTCGTTGCAGTGAAAGCCTTCAGAGTTTAAAATCCATCACAATCCGGCTCGTAGTGGTCTGGCCAGTCTCAGTAGGCACTGATTTGAATGAACCCATTGTCAGTGGACATGAACCAAATTCACTTTACAGGCCATTAGATTCCCCCTTTTACTCAGCCATTATTTAAGTGAAACAGTGCAGCATATGATTGATGAATGTGCTGCATGACTCAGACTTCTGCATCTTTTAACGCCTAGCTGGATGACCGTGCTGTTGCTCGGCTGTTATTTGGTCCTGACTTGTGAATATGGCAACCCTGTGAAAAAGCTATCGGTGTCAATGTAAACTGAGTAGAAAATTAGCTTTTGCCAAAAAATATGATCCAAACAATGTAAGAAAAGCACACCCGCAGTTTAAAGTGTAATGTGTCAGGACATAATAAAATCTTCTGACTCCAACCCGTAGTCTTTCATACCAGATCAGTTTAGGTTTTGACAGGTGGTTGCTAAGGAATATCCAGGTGTGTGATCCTGCATAGCCAAATGGGGAAAACACCAGCAATGTAGTTAAAGAAACGGTGTCGGGTGAACAAGAAAGCCATTTGTAAACTCAGTCTTCTCTAGAATGGAGGTCTTAACAAGTTCCCTCAAAGATCAGATCATTCAGTGCTCAGAGAAACTGAAAACACCTAAAGAGTCAGCACTATAAAAGAGGACTGAGAATGAGCTCAGGAGAGTGTTGTTGTCCCCTTTTAATTCTAGGCAACATAGCGAATCAGTGTAAAGGGGGCCCATTGTTTTCTGCTTAACTGGTATACTTTTGGTGTCCCCTTCCATACAGCTTCTTCGTCGTGGAGGATCACGTCCTTCACACCACCCAGGGTTTGGTCAACAGAGCCTACGTGGAGGAACTTTGGGAGCTGGCTCTGTCCAAAATTGTTGCTGCCCTGAGGACACACTCTGTGAGATGGATGACGCACTTACTGGAGACAAACTACATGTTTTCATAAAACTGCCAGATGACACACTCCTCTGTTTGGACAGTCTTACTGTGATGACCCCGACCTGGTGCTGGATCTGAAGAACCTCATCGTCCTGTTTGCAGATACGCTGCAAGTAAGTCCATCATTTATTACTGAGCTTGGACAAAAAGGGAAGGAAAGCTTTACCATCCCACTTTACCCACCACATTTGTGGCCTTTTTCTAGTCCTTATTTGGTTGTTTTGGAAAGATATTTGACTTCACTGGACCATGAATCTTTCTCAGTGAATCTTTAAAAGTGGATAGCTGCCAATCTCCAAAGAAAGGCTTTCTTTCCACGCTGAACCGTTTTGGAAATACAAGTTTATCATCTGATGTCAAATCGTTCTGTGTGTTCGTTTCCCACTGTATGAACAAACTTGGATGAATTGAGTGTGATGGATGAGAGGATAGAGGGATGAAGGGGGGATGGAAGGGATGTGGGTGCAAGCCGGATGGGAGAAACACTGAGATGAGTGAGACAAATGGAAGAAGGGGACGTGGTGAATAGGAGGTCCAGTGCCCACAAATCATTCATGCAAAGCGATGAGGTGCTGCTGAATGGCTGAATTAAAATGTTGTCTGGATATCCTATCTCGCACAAAGTTTCTCTTTTCACAGACATGGCTTCGTCCGCTCCACCTTTTGATTGAATGAATCATTCTCATTGTTTTTTTCACAAATACTGCTTTCAGAGTAATACAAAAATAAAGTATTGTAACCAGTGCTGTAATGTGTGTGGTGACCGGCAGCCAGACACCACACGTCCAAGTACTACATTTGGTTGTAGTGTTGAGACGTCACTGAATTCATGATGGCACTCTTAAAAATAAAGATTAAAAAAACAATACACCATAGCGATATTCTACAGCGAAGACAGGAAAATGTAACTTGGATGGATTTTTAGGGAACACCCGAAGCAAAAAGTGTTGTGAAACATTTGTGTTAAGTTAAAATAAATGTTAAAGCTCATTCTCATCCAGTTTGACACAACCCCTCTGCTGTTATTTCTCCTCTACAGGGATATGGTTTCCCGGTCTCACAGCTGTTTGACATGCTGCTAGAGATGAGAGAGCAGTACGGGGAAATTTTGCTCAAGAGATGGAACCTCACCTTCAGGTAAGTCAGACGCAGACTCTGAGTCTGATACGCAGCATGACCTCCGTCTCTCTGGTCACAAGGCCATGAGGGCACACAAAGTTTGTGGGACCGCCGTACTCTCACACATCAGTGTGTGTGGGAAACGCCCTGAGCCTGGTTTTGAAGTTTTACGAGCAGACGGAGAGAGGAAGTGTTTAAAAACAACGTCCGGAACATTCTTTGCCCTTTAGAATAGGTAGCAGTCCTAGAAGCCTCAGTGTGTGTACATGGGCTCAACGTGCCATTGTTTCTCCATTGCTTTTCTCCAATGACACCAGTGGGACTTAAAGCAGTGAGAACCGACAAACAAACACACATTCCCTCTCTCCTTCCTCCTCCTCATTCACACACACACACACACACACACACACACACACACACACAC
>JABUIW010000018.1:4390042-4407336 GCA_013363375.1 Menidia beryllina | reverse complement strand
ATTGGAAAGCCACAGGAATGTTGTGTTGTATTGTTGGGGAGAGAGCCCTCTCCGGTTCATGGCCTCTCCATGGAACGTTGGAACGTCCAAACTTCAGAGCGCCAAAAAGAAGTGGGGGTGTTGAAAGAAGGGAGGGTGGTAAGAAAACCTCAAACATTAGAATGACCCCCAGTGGGATGATTGTTTATGTGCGTGTGCATGTTTGTGTTTCTGAGAGAGGGAGAGAAACGTGACCAATGGCATCTGGGTGACTCCTGCTAACCTGATGATCATCATAATCGGAAGAGGAGAGGAAATTTGTGCGTGTTCTCTCTCCAGGCAGGTGTTGGATCAGGATAACTACAGTCCGATCCCAGTGTCAACAGAGCAGGAGTTCCGACAATACACCTCCCAGTTTCCCCTGCAAGACCCCGAACTGGAAAAGGTAAAGAGCCACAGACCGGAGGACAGAGATATCATTTTGGTTAACTCTCTTCAACTTCAAAAGCTAAAAGTCAAGCCTTAGTGTCTGTGACTCTCATGTGAGGTAAAACATGAAGTCACATTTAGATCAAATCCCTAAATGGCCATTTTTGTGCTCTTTCTCTTAGCTTCCCTTCCCCAAGAAGCTGCCCTTCTCTGAGTTTGTGCCAAAAGTCTATTGCCAGCTCAAAGAGTTCATCTATGCTTGCCTGAAGTACTCTGAGGACCTTCATCTCAGGTACACCCCTATACAGACACAAAACAACTGGTTGTCTCGATACTTGCTCTTAACTGTTGTGCATATGTCCAGATAAATGCTCCCCTGACATCACAATAAGAATCTTGATCAAAGCTGCTGGTTATGTGCAATAGATTAAGGTTTGCACTGCTGGAAACACATCTCCAGCAGAAAGTTTCCTGCAGTGAAACCAACAAGTCCTCTGGACTAAAACCTCTGGACTATAATGAAACAATGGTCCACGTTAACATAAGCAGTGTTATGTTTTTGCTCCAAATATAAAAGTAAAACCTCGAGTAAAGGAAATGGGAGTGAGACATGGTTTTATTGACATCCTGGAAGTGAACAGTTAAGCTTTTGTAGCATTGAGTTTGACATTTCAGAGCGGGATTGTTGGTTGAAATAGAGTAGATTGAGATATCCCAACAAGAAACATACCTCAGAGAGAAAAATATGCAACTGAGGGGGACATCCAGAAGAGAGAGATGAGGCTCTAGCCCATCTTCATGGATAACTTTGATGAATGGAAAATATTATATCATATGTGAGAGGATGCTGGTCAGACGCAGGAGTTTGTTTGCTTTATCACAGCGGATCATTTTAATCTGTGTCCGACATGTTATCACAGAGTTGTTTCCATTCTCCCGAACATATATATGTGCACCTGCAAAGCAAATTAATCTTTTCTTATATGCATCTTCTGAAGGTGAATGAAAAATCGAGATGCAAACACAGCTGCTGTCACTTTGTGGTGCTCACGCAGCAGACTTCAGTTGTCCGATCCCTTTTGATTCAGTCCTCCCGAGGACTGACACATACTCCCAGGCAATGAGTTCCAGCTTCTGTTCCAGGTTCTGCAGATTTTAAACCATAATCCCTGTTGTGTATGTGTGTGTGTTGGTTATGGTAGATGGAAGAATGATCTCAAACAATGCAGCTACTTTTCTGTTGAGCAGAGGAGCAATCAGGAAACAACTTCTGTTGTCCAGAAGTATTCCACAAGTCACGGCCAGATGGACTCTCACATACTCACAAGCACAAACACGGGTACACACCCATGAAAGTCGAGCTGCGTAGGCTCACTTACAAAAACCTGCAGAGAAACACACACTGTGAGTTCCTCTGTTTGAATCAGCTTTGAGCTCAGATTTCATGAGCCGTCTTAAACTATATTGCCTTGAATGTGTGTACCAGGAACTTTTTGAACTTGTATTTAGTTGTTCTTGTTCCCTCGTAAATATATCTGTTCTTCTGTTTAGAGGTGAATATACATGTATTAGCATGTTTAAGTTTCTGGCAGCTGGAAATGTTGGAGGAATCACTGATCTGGGACCGGTGAATGAAAGGAAGACGAGGGCAGGAGAAAGAATGGCGAGAAGAAAGGTTTACACCATGTAGTCAGAGAGAGAGAACTGAGAAATGTGTTGGGTTTCTTAGTCTGTATTTAAATTAAATGAATGCAGATCTGTTGAGCCGGTGAAACAAAGTCCACAGCTATGGGAATATTGTGCTAGAGTACAAATCTGTCTTCTAGTGAGGCCCAAGCACAAATCCCCTCAATCAAGCAGCCTTCCCAACGCATTATAGGGCATATCAATTCCCTAAAACTAACAAAAACTTAATACCATAACTGGGTCTGACGCACCAGCCAACAGAACTAACCGAAGCAGCAGTCGTAGAAGGTTCTAAATGTCCACACAGATGTTTCTGTCTGGTCTTTTGCTGACCAGACAGCACTAATCACTCCCCTTAATCAGGGTAATGACTCCAGTATTTGACCTGGCCTGATTTCTGCAGTCGTACACACCCTGCTATCTGGTTACTGCTGCAGCACCACCTTCCTGCCGTCTTCAAACGCGTGCTGAGTCATAAGAGCGGAAGCAGACGGGACGAGGGAGCCGGATTGTGGTCATTGATCCCCCTGACCTCTGACCTCAACCTCTGCTTGCATTTTTAATTAACAGCAAAACGGCTTTGCCAGCTAGTGTGTATGTGTGGATTTTTTCTTCCTGTGTTTTGATGTGAGTTTCGTATCTCCATCTCTGCTGGTGTTTAACCTTATTGTTTCTTATCTCTTTTCCAAGCTGATCAATCCACACCTTCGGCTCAGACCGAAATGTCTGAAATGATAGCTCTTTAATGGATTAGCCTGGTATTTGGTGCAAATATTACTGTCTTGTAACTCTATTGTATTATGTGAAGTTTTCCCTCTATGGATTGGTTCAAAAATGTTCTCCACCTTTGACCCTAAAAAGATAAATCCCTCCCCAGAGGAATTCTACTCACCAGGAGCCCTAAATATACCCTTTGGCTTGAGTCTAAACTTAGGTGGTGAAATTTTTTATATACACCTGCTTAATGTTAAAAAAAATGTCAGTGTCTGCTTTTGCTAGTCGTGGCTGTTGCTGCTTGTCACTTTTCAAGAAGTCTTTGTGATTTAACAAAGAATATGTAAACTGTGGACATCAACGTTGGAGGTAAAATTTGGAATTTGTTGGTAAAACTATAAATACAAATATTTAATGTATTGTAACATACTTATTATACTCTATTAATCATAGTGCAAGATGGGAAGCTTTTGGAGGTCCAGAATAAGTAGTAGTGAAGCTGCTGTGTTGTAGGTTGTTGTTTCTTTGGAAAATATCTTCCTCATATTACACTTACTAAAATATACAGTTGCTATTGTGGGTTTTGTTATTGACACATCTACCACTTACTTGAGGGTAGCATGTCCATGTCTGCCGTCCAAAATCAATAGTTACATTTGGGGTTTTGCTTTATTGCAGAACAGACCTCACAAACTGTGTATATCTCCATATTGAATTTATTTATAAAGGTGATGCAAAATATAATTAAAGCAATCATTTCAACTTTTAAACTCGTACCAAAGATAATGTTTGTGTTACATTCAGTTGGACTCTTCTAATACTACTCATGGGTGTTGTAGTCGATAGAAAAGACATCATTTTGAGACTTGACAGAGACCTGGATGTTGTGTTGGCCGGGACTTTGGTGACGAAGGCTGTGCTGCTCGACTCTGAAGCGGATGAGGTGATGTTGGCTTTAAAATCTGTGGGAATTTCGTCAACCTGCAGCCCAGAGGCAGATCGGCGGGGCTTAGTCTCACTGGTCTAACTCCTGAACTGTTTGGGAGACAGATGTAGAAAGTGAAATTGAGAGCTGCCACAAAGATGGCCACGAGCCAGTCCAGTGGTACGAGAGACTGCGGTTGCGAATGTGTCGAGCTGCGAATATGAAGCAGGGTGTTGCTGAGAAAGTGCATGCGTGCTGAGCTGAACCGGTGGAGGTGAAGACAGTGTGGAAACCTCCATCCAATAATGCCTCTCCCTCTCCTTCCAAACATGGTCAAATGATTTTGAATCATAATTCCTCCAGTAGAGATTAAGCCACTGAGGACATGGTGCCAAAACACTTTCAAAGCTGTTGTTGCTTCTTCTTTTCCATTTGGCTCTCTAGAATTTGAGCACATCATCATATTTCATGGAGCTTTACAGATTGGGCCGATGATCATCAATGCTGCCTTGGTCCAGAGAAGAAACTGGCTTCAAACAAAGCAAACATTTCCATCTAATTTTTTAACCCAGTAAACATTTAATCTGTTTCTCTGTTCTGTGAGGGACAAATTTTACATATCAGAATGACATTGACATTTATACACACCACTGGCTTCAAACAAAGCAAACATTTCCATCTAATTTTTTAACCCAGTAAACATTTAATCTGTTTCTCTGTTCTGGGAGGGACAAATTTTACATATCAGAATGGCATTGACATTTATACACACCACTCACAGTATATCAGTCCCTAGCTGCTCTGTGTGAGCTGGTAGCAGCCCCTCTGTAAAGCCACCGTGCTTCAGGCGCATCAGGAGCCGCTGACAGCAGGAACCGCCGTGACATTTGGTTTAAAGCCTGCTGTTTCAGTGTCGGATGACGCAGAATATCGTGCTGTGAAGTAGTTTGAGATGAATATAAGAAAGAGCTCTTATTTCATTCCATTGTACACACACTTGCGTAGACACTGTGACATCTCACACACAGAGGACAGTGTATTTCGTACTGAAGTGTGTGTGTGTGAGAGAGAGACATGCTATCTTTCTTTTTGCGCTGCTTGTGCTCTGAACAGTGGCTTTTCTCACTGCTGATGGCTGCATTGTTTTGTTTTACCGTTGTTGTTCCTGTGTACTTGTGTGGAGCTACCTTGCACGTGACCTCGCCCCCCCATGAACATGCGCCTGTGGCAGGGTAGCCCGCCACATGTTTATTGTGACCAACAGTGGCATAAATACATGAAATTCAATCTGAACTCTGCGGTGTGTCTAAATTTGTACGCGTGTGCTCTGCAGAGTTCACCAGCATGCATTGACTTTTTGCCACTCTCTACACACATTCTGACATACACACACACACCATTTCTGTCTACTCTGCACTTCTGCTGCTCCAGGAATTCTTTTCCCCCCATTGCTCCAAATTGTCGGAACGTTTTTAGGATTCTTAAGCTTTTTTGCAAACAAAATGAGTTTGAAATTCCAGCTCTCGCTCTCCCCTCAGGCTTTAATGTGTGTGTGTGTGTGTGTGTGTGTGTGTGTGTGTGTGTGTGTATGTCTGTCTGTAGGTTGAATTCCAAGCTCAGACAATTTACTGATTTGGTTGGAATGTGTGTGTGTTACCCACTGGGCTCTGGAATCAGAGACAGAGAAAACACACACAAACACAGATTGTTCATCATCTCACAGTGGGAGAAAGTGATCACTTGCTTTTCCGCTGATTATCTGTGTGTGTGCTTGACCTGTGCCTGTGTGCACTTCACTCTGCTTTATCTTGACATGTGTACTGAACGTCCCCCTGTGTGTGTGTCCCGCAATGGACTCCAACTTTATACAACTTTTATGTGAGGTTTGACGCTTCCAGGAATCTGTTATTAACCAGCAGGCCATGCTTTGCCAGGGAAACGCATTGCCATGAAAAACCTTACCAGACTCCTGACACTGCACAGTTTCTTCACCAAATATGAGCCACATTTCAAACATAACAAAATCACTGGTATGTTAGAGATGTTGTTTGGTCTGATTTTATTTTATTTTTTTTTTGCCATCAGACTTTGTTTTAACAGGAAATTTGAGCTGATTTCAGAGCTTTTGCTTCATTGGATTTGCACGGTTGGTAACTTGATGATTTTTTTTTCCCAACAAAAGCATGCCCAGTGTATGACCATTTGTCTTGTGCTTTAGATGATAGATTAGGGTGCAGCCTTATCAGCAGATATGGCCGAATATGACTCACTAAAAGTGTGAGACTTTTAATGAGTTTGACAACTCATAAAATGTAATGTTTTCATTGAATTTGGCAGCCATTTAGTCTTTTTGTCCAAATGGAAATATCTGCCAGACAGAGAATTTAACTTGAACTGTTTTTGTTGGCTTTCCGATGTAGTTCTCTCAACTGCATGAGTTGCTGATTGACTGCTCGTCTTTTTTGCCGATGCGTTTATTTATGGATGTGTGTCTGTGTATGTCCACAGCTCCACAGAGATAGATGATATGATCCGCAAGTCGACAAATCTTTTGCTGACCAGAACCCTCAGCCACTGTCTGCAGTACGCCATAAAGAAGAAGAATGTCGGGCTGGCAGAGGTATTGTGTGTGTGTGTGTGTGTGTGTGTGCGACCAAGACCCAACTTCACACTAGTAACATTCCCTTCTCTGAGGGCTGAGTTTGTGCTATTTGCACAAACTGAGCATTTCCAGCTCATTAACCCCCTAATAACATGCACTTCCTCTTTCACTGTGATGTTAAATTCCATTTTCCTCCTTCCACACTGTTTTTTCTTATTTTTTTCTTAAACTTACATTTTATACATCCATTCCATCATAGATAATTTGAGGCTGCTCAAATAGACAATAGTATTCTATTGTTACACTATAGTTATACTGAATAATATTTTTTGGATTGGCCTTTTTATGTTGCTGTAACACTCCAATTTCCCCTTGTGGAGCTAATAAGGGAATATCTAAACTTATCGACTGTTAAACCTCCCTAACTGACACAGGCGGTGGATCAAAACAAATGACTGCTCCCTCCAACAAACTACTTTACACCAGACAGTGATTACTTCTAAATGATTGTGTGTGGTGGTTGGGAAGGAGGGGTTAGTGAGTCCTTGCTAGTGGTTGGGTCTGTGTGTTTAGGATTCTTCTCGATGTTCTCACCAAGCTGCTGATCCTCACTGCAATCGCATCCTGGCACCTGCACACTACAATTTGTACACTTTACAGAGACACATGACAGCAGTCGTATCAACAGAAATCTTAGGTTACGAGCTCTGTGTTAAATGTGCAACCACAGCAGCGTTTTGCAGAAGAATGATGGGCTTTCATTTCAGGGGATGATTGTATTTGTATAGATGATTCCCACAAATTAAGGTCGAAACGCAAACCTGAAAGAGGCTCCTCAGTTTACTCCATTTCTGCAAGGTTTGACGCCGTGAGAAAAATTTGAGGCCTTGAAATGTGTGCCATCTTTGCATCTCTCCCATAGTTGGTGCAAGTGATCATCAACACCACCCACATGGAGCAGAGCTGCCATTTCCTGGAAGAGTTCATATCAAACATAACCAATGTCCCTCCGGACACCGCAAATGCTACCAAGCTGTATGGGACCTCCACCTTTAAGGTACCCTGACAGTTTTTTTTGTTTTTTTTCTATGTTCCCCTGACTCATCATGTATTGTTTCCTTTATAGTGTTTGTACTTTGCTATACTTCATTACTCCTTTTTCTTAATTGTGTTCCTTTAGTTCTCTGTCTTATTCTTTCCTCAGTTCATCCAGCTTTATTATGTGCCTGACAAAGGTGTCCTTGCCCTTACAGGACGCTCGCCACGCCGCTGAGGCAGAGATCTACACCAGCCTCAACTCAAAGATCGACCAGTTTCTGCAGCTGGCTGATTACGACTGGACGGGACAGGGAGGCGATAATCCCAGCGCCAGTGACTACCTGGTCGACCTGATCACCTTTCTGAGGAGCACTTTCACTGTCTTCACCAACCTGCCGGTAAGCACAGACATAGACATGAAATGACATAAAATTGGTAATGATCACAGAAAGCAACACCTAGTTTTACTTTAAAGTATGTATTTCTAAGAGGGGCTCAGTTACGCTCGTGGAGTTCCTTGAACTATTAGATTCCAAAGCACCTCAACGTGTCAGCATGACACATCACAGGGCCGGACAATCTGCTTTAGTTCGTTAGTGTCGGCTTGTTACGGGTTAGATCGTTTACGTGGGGCCCGCTAAGCTCATTAAAGGGTGAGCTGGTCAGGTCAGCAGCAAGGGATTACTCACAGGATCGAGCTATTGACGCTGAAGTCCGACTGTAAAGGCTTACCCTCAGTCTGGATCCTGCACTGCAACATTTCTAATTTGTCAAGCACACTTCACAGTGTAGGAATAAATACAGAAATCATATTATACGCCCTAAGCACTTCCTGCTGAAGCAGCACCTTTGAAAGAAAGCTGTTCCTGTGCTTGTTTTCAGGATAATAAATCATAGAAGCTTGTTTGTTTTAAGGATTAAAAAAAATGATCAATCTTTTGACGTGAATGGAGGCTTTTTTCAAGCCATTTGATGTTTTCATGATGCAACGAGATGAAACGCTGATATGAAAGATCTGACATTGAAGTGTGTAACTGTACCACAGATAGATTGAACTAATGCTTCCAGATAGTTATTACATGTAACCTCAGCTCAGTCAAAAGAACTGTTTTTAACCTGCTTAACAGCCAAGTTATTCGCACACCAAACAGGCTCTCTTTTCAGTTTTCCACCCATAATCACTCATTTGCACATGTTGCCATTTTATTTTGATGGTGAAAGATTTGTGAAGCCTTCTACAAACACACACATACATGCACAGGTTAGCTTTAAGATGATTACACACCCAGATCTGAACAAGGCAGGTCACAAGGCCATAAGGCCACACACATACAGTGGCTGAGCTAAGTGTCCAGCACTCCTAAGAAGCTTTTCCTAGACCCCCACAAGACCCGGACATGACCCCGTTGCACACACTTTAACACAGCTTAACACACAGTGTGGGGCCTCCTAAATAGATCAGATGCTATGGATCTAACATGCTGGGTGGTATGACCTGATGTAAAAGAGTCGAGCTCTACAGAAATGAGACGAATCACTTTTTTTTTTTTTTTTTTTTTTAAAGAGAAGAAAAGTACTTTTTATTTCCTTTACCTTTACTATTTAGACCTGATCTGAACAGAATAAAGTCAGAAAGTACATGCGTTTCCCTCAAACCTGTCGAACATCGCTGACACAAAAAGGAAGCCTTCAGGCGTTGCTTGGCAGATTTTCCAATAAAGAATTCATGTATGTCTAAACATGGGGTGACCTCCATTGCTGGCCATATCTTACTGTTTTTGGTCTGCTGCTTTTGTAAGTGGAAAAGCTCCCGGTCAAGACCAGCAGCTGACATGACGTCATTTGCTATTCTTCAAACCATTTCTTTAACTCCTGCAGCCGCTTGAAAGGCAGGGCTAGATGTCAACTGGTTGGAGCAACAACCTGAACGGATACCCCTTTATACTGACTTTCTGCCAATATAAACCAATTACGCTCTGTGCCATGCTGAACTAAAACATGGAGCGTGCAAACCAAAAAGACCATAGATGGAGTCTGGACCTCAACCCAACAGACAAGTTCTGTGGATGTGAATTGCTGTGAAACTGTCTTAGTGCCGGTTTGTGTGTATTTGTCGCGACTTTTCGTAGTTTGCCAGTCGAAAACATCACATGCTGACAAGTATGAGGGTGCAGGACCCACTGATACAACAGAAATTTTTTGAAAAAGTTGATACATTATTTGTAAAGATCCACCACAAGAGCTGGCAGCTGAGCCACTGCAGAAAATCCTTGTTTTAGTAAAACTGTAATTGCAGAGAGCAGAGTTGGTTGGGCTCCAGCCCAAAGTCAGAGATGAAGGACAGATGTCTGAGCAGACCAGGAATCCAGCAGAAAGTAGTTGTTTTCTGCAACAAAAAAAAGCTTATCCTTCGATGTTATGTAACTTGCAGAAAGTTCACTGAACACCAGCCCAAACACTCTGTGATGAGCGATAGCTCAGCGTGACGCAGCAGCAGCCTGGCCTGCTCGGTATTGATGTGTGTGTTTGTGCTTACGTGGCTGTTTTAGCAGCTTCGCATGTACCGGCTGGAAGCAGCCTTGTGCTGAGAAGCCTCAGCAGGATCGGATTTCTTTAACAGCTTTAGACGGGGAAAACGCATACATGCTCATCGTCTCAGCTCTCACTGGAGCACCAAGTGTATCCAAGAGCTAATAATTCTGCTCAGAGTTTCGTGCTTTGCAGAAGAAGTGATCATAATCAAGTTGGGCTCAAATTCTCAAGATGGAACGAAGAAGATGGGAAATGGCCTCAGGGGTGAAAGCGATCATGTGAAAATTAGAAGGGAAACCTTGGGACACGTAACTCTCCAGGTTTATGGTTTAGGATCTCCTTGATCTGAGAAGCTTTGGCTGCAGCTACTCTCTGTGTGTGGATTGGATGAGTTCTCCATGATGCTTCATCACATTATGTTAAGTGGCATATGGAGCTTGATTTCCCTCATCTCATGGGCCCTAATGTGCAACAAGTTATTTGCACACAGAGGTTTTTTGTTTTGTCTTTATTACCTTTTTTTTAAATTAAGAAAAAATGTTGTTTTTTTTTAGGAGATTTATTTCAAGCAGCCATTACCCCCCTTTTCTTTTCTCCCATCAATACCACATGAGTTTGGATGGCTTGCCGCTCGGTAAATTTCTTGGTTTGTCTTTTGCCGTAGGGATCGCCTGTAGATCATGCTACCTTACCGGTGAGTATCTGTGTGGTTGCAGTAATGGAGTGATGTGTACCAACCCCTCACTGACCTGTTTAACTCCCCAACTCTGACCTTAAATCCCCGCTTACGAGTTCAGCAAAAAGCATGAAAGGTGCAAAGAGGATGCATGTTGTGCTGGGGGAGGTTTTCGTGTGTCTCTAACTGTGTCCCAGTCAGGGAGTGAAGTGAAAGCTCCTCTACGTCCAGTGATTACCTGAAGCATTTGCCTCAAAGCTGTCCTGGATTTTGTTCTCTGATTGCAAACTGCATTTGTAGTGAAAAAATTAATATAACTTCTAATTTTAAAATGTGTGTAGTTATTGAGTGTTTGAGCACTGGTAAACATGTTTAACACAAACTAAACGTCAGATAACAAAAGTTGAAAGACAAAGCAAAGACAAAAGAGAGAAAACACAAACCTTTAATTTATGAATAAACTATTAGAATAAGAAAGGAGGAGTAAAAAAATATGGAAGAGGCACATTCACAAAAGAAAAAAGCCAGAGAACGGGGACAACTTTAGATAACTCCATATTTCAGACAAAGCTGAAAACGGTGACCTGCTTTGGAGTTTGTTGTTGTTTTGTACCTGAAGGCCCCCTTGAAAATGTTTGGTTTTTCGGTTTATTATATTTCAGTCAATAATGGGACACATTACCTTTTCCAGCAGGTCCCAGAAATTCAGTCGGATCAAGCGAAAGTAAAAGAAACTTGACTTAATGAACAAGCAGTGTTAGTAGATTGCATTGTGTGTAAAAGATGTTAGCTGTATGCTATTTTTTGTTTTTATATTTCCAAATACAGTAAAATTAAGCTTCCTTTTGCTATTTTAATCCTGAATCTTACAAGTCACATGTTGCGGGTTTGTTAAAAACATATTTAGGGGTTTCACAAACTCACTGCTGTGGTTGAGATATTCTCTGCACAAATTCGAGTGGAAGCTGCCTGTAAATAACCAGAACATCCACTGGGAGGCATGCCATTTTCATTTCGCTGACAAGTCTCACGTAGTGTCCCACCACGAAGCTCAGGCTTTAATCTACCATCAGACTTTGCCGTTTGAATCTTTCCTGCATTCAGATCGGGTGTCTGTAGATATGAGTAATCTGAAATTTTGGCTAGATGTTAATATCTGTGGTTTGTTCGTAGGCCATAAGGATCCCTGTAATAGAAGTGTCAGACGTTAGAAGAATCCCATTCGCTGCCATTTTCCAGGTCATGAATCAGAATGAGCACCTGTAACCATTTGGATTCTGCGTGACAGATTTAGGCGATGGAGCACTGAAATCGGGTGTCACACACCAATATCGTATTTTTGCTCTGATCCCACCTCTTGACTTCTGGCTGCCCTGACTGGCCGTTCACTTGACTGACTGCTTTCTGGATGGACAGGGAGCATATTATACACCATGTCCAATCCCTTCCAGGAGTTGTGAAACAGTGTGTTGTGGCATTGTGACTTATTGTGCTGTTAAAGTTTCTAAATCGGCAGACTTCCAGCATCTTGAGGCTGCAGAGGCATTCAGCTGCTCCAAAAAGAGACACGACAGTGAATATATCTTACTAAACTCTTTCGCATATGAGGTGCGGCGAGCTCCAACTAATTTGTCTTTTCAGTGTTTTTATTTTATGTTCTTGATTAAATTTTGGGCAAATATGATGATAACCAAACATTACTGAAGGGATCAAATTATCCATTGCAAACTATGTCCATCTGAACCTTCTTTGTGTTTATTTGACTGGTATTCTGTACCTGTTCAACATGCTGGAGCAGTTTGTATGGTGAAACACAGACAGATTAATTTACCCCACACTGTGACCACATCCCCTCATTGACCACAAAAACCTGTAGTAATTCTTCTGAAGTTTGCTGAATTGGTTCAGTATTGTCAGCTTCAGTCATGAACTGTTTTTTTTTTTTAAACTGTAAATCCCCTAGAAGAATTTTGGGATTGTCTCCCTACATATAGGTTCCTTTTCTGTGAAGGGGAAAAATAAAGTCCAATTTCTAACAAACACATGGTTTGACCACCAGAGTCCAGACATTTGTGCTGAAGCAGCTATGACCTGATGTAGCCTGATGGAGTCTTAAAGCGACTGGAAGCCTTTCAAACGGACGATGATTAAAGGTGCTACATCAGTGCATATTAGGAGCAATACGCCTTTTCCATTAAAGCCTGTTAGCTTCCTCTTATACACGCCCAAACTCAACATATGAATGCTTGAATGAGTAAGTTATTTACTCTAAACCACATTAGGGTTTAGGCCACTTTTCTGTGTGGCCATTTAAACTAAAATTGTCGAAGGTTATAACTTCTAAACATGTTCGGGGGCATATAGGTTACTGCTCATCTGTTTTATTTTCCTTTTTTTGGTGAATTCTTTTTCTTCTGGCTTTATTTTTTCATAATTTCTTTTACATTTTAGCTCTGAATGAGACATTAAAAGCACAAATGAACGCAGCTCTAAATACTCCCTTACTCTAAATTCATTTGTAGTTGATTTGTTTCTTTGCATATGTTCTGTCATATCCATCTGCCTGCATTTTTTTTATTCCTCCTTCTTTTCCTCCCTCTTTCTTCATTCATCGCTCTTTCTTAATTACCCAGCACGCGCTTCATGCCATCCGTCTCTCAGCCTGACCCCACCAGTCCCGGTCCTCCACCCCCTCACCTCTCTTCCTCCACCTGGCCTGCTTTCTTTCTTCCTTGTCTATTTGTTCAGCCGTTAGGAGCTGAGTGGCTTTTAATGAGCTTTGATTAACATCCCTTATAAGCTATTCAGAGGGTAAAAGGAGGGTGGAGAGGTGGAAATTCAGGGCAAGTGGGGTTAGGAGTCGAGGGAGGGTGGAGAACCCTCAGCTGATGGTGTTTTTAATTTTTTAAAAAACAAAATAACTTTTCATTCTCCCTTCTTATATCATAATTCTTCTGATTATGGTTCAGCTTTTTGAATTTGCCTATTTGCCATTCTTTACCTGTTCTCCATGCAATGACTTTTCTTTCATTTTGCTCATAAGTAATCTTTCTTTAAGGATACCAAGTGTTCCATTTCTTTTTCTTTTCAACTCTTTCGTTATCATATCTCCACTGTTCACCTCCTGTTCTCTCTTCTGGTGTAGTGTTTATTTCCTCTTCCTTTCCATCCTCATCTCTTTTAAATTTTCCCAAATTTCATTGCAGAATGCACTTTTTTCTTTTGTTCTATTCTCATCTTTTCATTTCCTTTCCCTTCTCCTTACTTCTCTTCAGTGATACTCGTCTTGTCTAACCTGTCATTCTTTTTGTCTCACTAATTTTACTCATCTATCCTCATTCTTTATTTCACTTCCTCACTAAGCTCCCTCCATTCTCGTCTGATTTAATTTTCTCCATGTTTGACTGATTTCAACTTAAGTTTCTTATGTTTTCCAGATTTTTCTTTCCAGCAGTCGCAGGGTCTTCAAACTTGCTTTCCTTTGCCTTTTTCTTGCCCTTGCAGCTCCTTCCTGTGACTTTTATTTGATCTTATTTCCTTTCTTTGACCATACCCGGACATCTTTCCTCAACTTTCTTCATACTTTTTTCCTCTTCTTTTCCTATTTTCCTGCCCTCGGTGTGCCCCAGGCTAATTGTTGCCAGTTGTAAAGCTATAGTAAAGGTGACACCCTTTGTGGCAGAAAGACCTACTTGTGTTTCTGTCTTGGTTCAGGACATGCAAATAGAATTAGCTTGTTTCACGCTCAATCTCACCCTGTGATAATTGACCCTTGTGGCTGTGTGGGCTATGCTTGGAGTTCAGAGGCCAGCGTTGGACTGGAGGTTATCCATCCTCTCTTATGTGTGTGTTTCTCAAGCATATCTGCTTGCCAGCGTACCGACTTTTAACATCTGATTTGCCTGTGAGGTAAAGGCTGCCTCCTGATTGATCTGGAGTCCAGACACTTTCCGGAAGTGGGCCTCAGTTTCCTCACAACCACTGTCTGATCTCCCCATGGCTGTGATGTATTTGAGATAAGATGGATTTCATGGATCTCTGGGAGGAAGCCGCTTCATTACATTGGTAAAAGAAGTTGAGCTGCTGCCTGGAAAACGGAGGAAATTGTATGAAAGAATGTTGATCAAATTAAAAACAAAATATACCTGATTAAACTGTTTAATGAAAGCCTTTGATTTGAACCAATGCATCCGTAGTAGTGTAATGGTTAATCGTCATGTTTCTGGATATTATTGAGGGGCGGCATGGTGGTGTTAGCCCCATGGCCTCACAGCAAGAAGGTTCTGGGTTCGAGTCCCCAGGGGAACCAGGATCTTTCTCTGTGGAGTTTGCATGTTCTCCCTGTGTCTGCGTGGGTTCCCCAGCTTCCTCCCACCATCCAAAAACCTGCATGTTGATTGGACATTCCAAATTGCCCTTAGGAGTGTGAGTGTCCCTGGTTGTTAGTCTTTGTGTCTATATGTGTGGCCCTGCGATTGACTTGTGGACTGTACCCTGCCTCTCCCCCATTGAATACTGGGATAGGTTCCAGTCCCATTTGGGAATAAGCGGTTCAGAAAATGGTTGGATGGATGGATATTATTGAGGAATAATTAAGAGACTTCCATGCTGACCTCTGAGTTTTTGAGCATTCTGTGTCATCCCTGTGCTAGTTGTCCAGATGTTGTTCCTGAAAAAGGAACATCCCGTTTCGGACTCGATCAGTTTTGATTTTTGAAGTGGCTGTATATGTATTCTTTAGACAAGTTTATGTCTGTAAGTCATTTATATTTTGCAACAAATGAACTTGTCAGACTTTGAACTATACTTTTTACCCATTTAAAAGAAGAATTGATCCTAATGAAAGGGAACATAAACAACTTTTTCCTGTGCCTACCTCGGCAAAGATTAGAATGATATAACTCTCCAGAAGACATCATTGAATGCATTTTCGTTTTCATTCTATTCAAAGTTTATTTTTGGTGTGGACAACTGCTCCTGCTATTGAATTACAACCACCGGCAGCACAGCCTTCATCACCACTGTCTGGAGACACCGCACAGAATAGATTTTTCACTTCAAACCAGTCAGTGGAAACATGTCCAATTCTTTCTCCTCTTTTGTTCTTCTCCAAAATATCCCTCTAGAAGAGATTTGCCAGTGAACACAAGCTGGACTGGAAAGCCAGATGGAAATGAACCATTCAGTCCATCACAATGTTCAGTTCTGTGATCCCAACGTGGAAGATTTTAGATACCTGCCACCTGCTTACCAGGCGTTTTTTTTATAAGGAAACCTTTAACTCTAAACTCTGTTTAACTCCTAGAGACTCTGGTGGAAATAAGCAGGGTCAAGAAAGAACCGCCATAAGAGTCCTTGCTTTCTGCCATTGAAATGAAACCGAAACATTTTTCAACATGTCACCTCTACTTGAACTGACATTGAATGGATAAAATCTGTTCCAGTGGACTACATTTGGATAATAAACTACCTCATGTTTGATCAGCAGCTTTATTTATTGATGAACCCCAATGAAACATTTCGGCTGCTTTTCAAAGGGGCTGAAGAGGAAAATCCAATTCATTCCTCTTTTATTTGTGTTTGCTATCACAGGAGCATGTTGATAATTTATTCACCAAGGATCGGGGCAGCTTTCACAAATATTACATAACACACGGAAACCCAAGTCACTTATGTGTGATCAGAGCTGCGCAAGCACACACAGCAGTTAGATGATTCCAACAGATTCACACCAGCGCTTGAAGCTGATGCACAATTCCAACAAATTGTGTGTTGTTTGATTGTGTGTGTGCATGTGTTTGGTTTCACCTTTTGATTAATGGAGGTAATTAAATATGTGGGGCTGGAAGGAGAGGCCTAGTGTTTGCTATTAATCACCTACAAGTGTATTGGTGTGTGTCCGTTTGTGTCAGCCAGACACATCAAAGTCTCGTTAGGATTAATTTGTGTAATCAGCCCTTTCAGTAAAAACATGCACTTCCCTTCTTACTCCGCTTTTTGTGATTGTGGGAGGGCTGTTTGTGCTCTCAACAGCGTCTTGTCAAAACTGTGTTAATGGAATAAAGGAAAAGGAAATGAATCATAATGAAAATTGTTATTTAATGATTACGGGAAAACAAAACATGTTCTCTCGTCGCAGATTGCCTCAGTTTGGCTCGTTCTTTTTTTTTTCTTCTTTTTTTGCCTTTGCTGAACTTTTGCTCTTTCGCTCTCAGTTCAACTTTCCAGTTTTGCCTCTGTTCTTTTGATCTCCTTGCTTCACGCTATTGGAATGCAGACTTTGAGATCGAGGCCATAGTTGCTAAGACTGCAAACTCATCTGCGCACAATGTAGCACAACGGTTTCTGTATTAATGTGTTGTCATGTACTTCCTTATCCCCTGCTTTCATTCTTATCATGCTCCTTCATCATTCTGACTTCACCTAAACGCAGCATACTTTGACTAGCTGTGCATTTGTGGTTGTGTTTTAACAGTTGCATGTTATTTTAAGTGAATAGAGTCCAAGAAGTGTTGTGTGTTAAACCGACATCAGCAGCATTAGGTGTTCTTACCCGTTAGCATTGCTACAACACATCCCATTTTCCAGTTTTTATTCCAATGTTCATCGAGGCCGTTGCTTCAGCTTCAACACAGCAGCTAGATTATATTGGTTCATTCTATCTGCACCAGTCTTAAACAGTAACAAGAAAGAAAGGTTGTTTTGTTTTTTTT